>CM055816.1:15941517-15959361 GCA_029582265.1 Zoroaster sp. YZ-2022
CGGGGGGAATGATACCCCATTTTTTGAGTGGGGACAGAATATCAAATGTCCCCCACACATACACACATGCACTTTTGATAGGCCATGAATATTTCTTAATATGTTATAGCTATTCTGACTATGAGGTGTAGGCTACTGTTTTTCTTGCAAGACCACACATATTCATATAGCCTAATCCAACATTTGGCCCCAAAGAATTGTGGTTCTAGATCCGCCCTTGGTGGTATTGGAAACACTTTAATAAATACTGTTGTTTATTGTAACCTTTTCAAAGCCTTCATAGCGAAAACCAACATGGGACTGAAAACACAATCAATATTTCAACCTTGTATGGTGGGATTTAAATCAAACCTGGTTCAACAATGAGAATAAATTATTATGCACATTCCTTTATGTTCCCAAACGTTTATCTCCCCACCACCACCATCATCATCACCACCACCACCCCACCATCACCCCCCACCATCACCAACACCATCATCACCAACACCATCCCCAGAAAATGTGAACAACCACTTAAAATCTCTTATCACAATCATATATGCATATGGATATAATTATTATATAAAATAGTATAATTGCCTCTTTATCGACACTTATGGAACCAAACCTCAACAAACGGGTAGAAATGCAAGTTCTCAAATCACTATCAGCATAAACATTTGAATTACCTCAATTGACACCCTAAAACTAACACAGGAGGAATTATTTTTGAGTTTAAATATTGGAAAATGATCACAAAGTTATAAATATACGTTTTTAATGTTTGACAATATTTTGAATTTTTAAAGAAATTTAGAGACAATTTAGGAATATTTGAAAACTTGTCTTCCGCCTCTCATCTCTGTAGTGGAGCTGAGGAATTGTTTGTGCGTCAGCGAAGGAAACAGAAACTGCCTCCTGTTATTGATCTTTTGAACCCAGTAGTGAAGCTTTTCGTTGTAATAATTTAATACCACATCCTTTCATACGAGGTTGAGTACAAGGCCAATCTGTTGAAATCATTTTAACAGATTGTATTGCATAAGCAACTGGTTTCAGACAACAGTGCGTATGTTAACATTTCCAACTTGCTTTCTCCATCTCCCAATTGCACTGTATCACCGAAAAATAACCCGTATAAAATATCCTTGAAATGCTATAGCATGGCACAGTATCAGTTGGGCTTGTATTCGAGTCATCAAAACCCTTTAGTCCGAGTCCCCGGTGTCGAGTCCGAGTCCCGGTGTCGAGTCCGAGTCCCCGGTGTCGAGTCCAATCGGTGTCGAGTCCGAATCCTCGGTGTCGAGTCCAAGTCACGAGTAGGGTGACGATATTTATTTTTTTATAGTCGATTATTGACGGGCAGTGTTATCGTCTCAAAGACAGAAAATGTATGTATCGCACATTCATCCTCTGGACACCGAAATATGAACTACTTTTATCATGCAAGTTCTACAGTTGCATTTAGGTAATAAATGGTTCTGAAATTTTTCAAAATGCATTGAATTGTCTAAACGAGCCAAGTATTGTGGTGCTGTGTCTGCATTTCTCGGCCGATTTTAATTGACCCACTCATGTTTCCCCATTCAAATGATGGCATTTTCATAATAGTACTGGTGCACTGGGAACATGAGTACGGCACCAGCGTATAATGACATGAAATTTGGAAACAATTGTCCTGATTTAATAACATTTTAGACGCCAAATTGCCAAAGGAAGTACTTATCATTAGCCAATATCAATCCAATATCAACAGTGAAGTGTTTTGCTCAAAGAGACAAAAAGTATCACTTGTCGTGGCCACAAGATTTTGAACCCACACTTGACGACTCAGCCATGAAGAACATGTCAAGTCTGATGCGCTAAACCGCTCAGGCCTTTTGGCAATCTACATTTTATCAATGATGAACAAACAGGAATTTATACTCGTCCTTTTTCCTATATATTTTACCAAATTAAAATGTACCTGAAAACACATTCTTCTTTTGATGAACTCCACATTATCATAATTTTATTTGTAAAATTAAGAAGGGTGCTGATTGGCATACTTTCATACATGTAGTATTAACACTGTTCTATTTGAATGGAGGTATACTTTACTAAAATGTGTCAGTCAATACAGGCAGCCGATTACATAAAAAGTTTTTATAGATTTTTATGGATTTTGGTTCTACAAAAGAAATCTTGTTTAAGTCATTATGTTAAGAGTAATGTAATTTCAATATGTATTTGGATTTTAAAATAAAAACTGTAAATAGAGCAAGGAAGTATTTAAGTGGCATTATATCTGTACTTATCTGACCGTAATGTGTCTCTCGTATAATCATGTGGACTTGTTTTGCCAACATTACCAATCAGGTACCTTTCTGGCTTCCAAGCCGGAAAGTCAAGGTATGTCACGACTAACCATCAAGTATAGGTAGTTGCCGGCACAATTCCCAATGAATGTATCTCTGTAAAAGAATAACCCCCTGAGATTAATACAATCTCAGCAGTTGAGTTTGCTGCAAAACATTATATTACTTTCAACACAAAGCACTACATTGTGTACCCTTGAGATTGCCTCGTATAAATAGGTTAATGAGCTTTGTCCTCGACCTTCTCACAGCCAATTTCTATGGAAGTTCTCGATTTCTGTCTTCAAGCGCACTGACCAAATCATATATGAGAGAAATCTTAACTGCAAAAATGCCTTCCAAATTTGAACCAATGCTCAGTCGTAGCCTTATTAAGCTAAGTCTAAGCATGGAGTAGTAGGATTTCACCTCCACGTGGTCAAAGGAACGACCTCATGAGCTATTAGGCTCATCGTTTCTAAGCATTCTGGCGTATTAGAGAGTAGTAGGGAATCCACAATGTTAGAAAAAAAAATATATATTTATGTGAACGCGATATGGTAGGGCTCATCAGTTTTAATCATATCAGTATAATATACCCGCTTTATTTCTAGTAGATATTATATTCATTTCCTAATATCAAGTAGGCCCATATAGACTATCCCCCTTAAGATTTTCAGTTACCTCCCTGCTGTGCAGAAGAATGTGCCTGTTTGACCTTGATCATCCAGCTGGGTGACTCACAATTACATAGCTCACACACTGTGGGGGATGAATGTAATATGAGATAATAATATTGACAATAATAGAAATAAGACTATGCAACAGACTATGTTATGTCAGTCACAGAAAAAATGAAGCGCTCTCTACCTTTTGTAGTTTAAACTTCTGATTGGACCCTCAGTTAGGGTAACACCTAACAATACGCGCACCTCAATATCGATTGTCACACTACTAATACAATTATTGCACACTTCTTCAAGAATGCTGCTGTTGCGGTTAATGTTAAAAGCAAGCTTAGTTTATCTTGTCACACTGTACCAGGGTTAAAGGCTATGATTTGCCTTTTTCACGTTCATCATCGGGAAGACTATTATTCCCTGTGAAAGGAAAGTCTGTAAATCCTCCTAAAAATTAAACATATCCAGGAGGCCCAGTAGTAATATGGTAGCAGTAGATGACACTTTGTTTATGAGAGCCAATATGTATTTTATTAATCTTCATGTTCGTGAGCGTGACATGGGCTTTTTTACAAGAATATTCTGAGTAACGAAGTGTTATGCCTTATTTGGACCTAGTGACATATAAAGGTGTCAGAGTGTAATATGTAGTGGAGCTTTGCATATTAAGAAGTTCCATTACATAGGGGCTTTGTCATCTTAAAGACCAAAGGGAGACCCAGGCCTACGCCGTTCCTTTGTTTCAGTGATTTTTTTTACTTTCGATAACATCACACCGATTTCTACATGGCGTCACTCGCAGATCAGCATTTCTGATTCATGCCACTTTTTTCACCATAACAATAAAGCTACAAATCTTAAGCTTTTTTAGGGAGCACCTAGTCAGATATCCTTATTAGTATTAGTTACTCATCATCTGGTGAATAATAATGATAATTATTATTAAAAATTCTTCCTCTTTTTAAGAGTATTTATATAGTGTTTACACACACATTTGAGACAGCATGTGGCTGACCTGCAATCTGTAAATACAGGAGCCAATGGTGAATTAAAAATGTACGCCAAATTTTAGGAAGTTTTTCTCTTTAATGTGACATAATATCTTTGGTGAAAAGCGCGCCTTTTAATTTCATTCTGAAGAAACACATAAAGTTTCATTGAATTGTTCGTTACAGCATATACCTACATGTATATGAAGCTTCACCCAAAACTGCTAAGAAGTAAAAAGAAGCCTTCTGAAATTGGACATCAGTTCACAACAAAAAATATAATTAACAAAAATTTAAAACAATTTAAATGCCCAACGCGCGGGTCTGAGGTAGATGTACACGGAGATCACGACGAGAAACCAACCAGAGACTTTTTGGCCCATGTGTATTTGGATATAATTTTTGTTGAGAAGTATACGACCAACGTAAGAAATCATTGACACTTGCATTAAGACTATAGTTTGGCATTTAATCTGCACATATTTATTAAGCTTTATGACATCTATTTTGAAAGTCTGCACAGCAATCTTATGTTGTCACTGTGTATGGGTTAGTATCCGACCGACTTAAATTAGTCATGGGCACAAGTAATATTAAGCCCCAGAAAATATGGAACAATGCACTTAAAACCTCTTTATCACAACAATCAATATATGCATATATGGATATAATTATTTATATAAAATAGTAGTAATTGTTGCCCCTTTAGTCGACACTCCAGGAACCAAACCCTCATTACAAAACGAATAGAGAAATGTAAAGTGCAAGTCTCAAATCAAATTTATCAGCATAAACTTTCTATTCAATGAAAATTAACAAATCAATATACAATTGAATTATCTCCCAATTGCAACCCCTTTTAAACTAACAACAATACGAGGAATTATTTTTGAGTTAAAATATTGGAAATGATCACAGTTAGTAAAATATACCGTTTTTGTATGTTTGGACACTATTTTGATTTAGGGAAAATAAGCTGAAAATCCTTTTCACGGCCTCTCATCTCAATAGCTGAGGAATTGCTTGTGCATGTTAAAGGAGGAACGGAACCGCTTTTGCCTGTTATTTATTGGATCTTTCGAACCCAGAAGTAGTGAAGCTTTTTCGTTGTAATAATTAAATATTAGCACATGTACCGGCACCACATCCTTCATACGAGGTTGAGTACAAGGACATCATCTGTTGAAAGGATCATTCAAACAGATCATGCCTCGATCGGGGTGTGATTGTAATTGCATTAGCAGCTAGCTTTTCATGTTAAATATTTCCAAACCCTTTTGTCGTTCCACAATTGCAACTGTATCACCGAAAAACAACCTACGTACGCATAAATATCCCTTGAAATGCTACAGCATACACATAACACTGGTTAGTATCAGTCAGACCTGTATTCAAGGCCATTGCCGTTCATCAAACTCTTGAGTCTGAGTCCCCGGTGTCGAGTCCGGAGTCCTCGGTGTTGAAACTGAGTGTCGAGTCCGAGTCCGGTGTCGAGTCTGAGTCCCCGGTATCGAGTCCGAGTCCCCGGTGTCGAGTCCGAGTCACTGGTGTCGAGTCCGAGTCACGAGTAGGGGGTGACAATATTGATTTTTTTAATAGTCGATTATCGATGGCCATGATGTCAGCGATATACGATATTATCGTCTCAATTTGTGAAAGACAGGAAACTTTGTATCGTACATTAACGACATTGGCCACCGAAATATGTGCAACTACTTCGTAAAGTTCACCACAGGAAGCGTTGCCATTTTGGGTAATCAAACGGTTCTGAAATTCTTCCAAAATTGCAATTGAATTGCTCTAAAATATTTGTTGGTGCGTTGTGTCTGCAATTCCGGCCGATTCTTGATTGACCCACCATATGTTTCTCCCTGTTCAAATGATGGCATTTCACTAATCCTGGGGATTGGCGAGTGCTGCGTCACCGCTTCGTGATTTCTGGAAGTGTTCTTTTTCTTTTAGGCCTCTTCAGACATTACCCGTAACTTCATGTTGATTTGTACCGTATGACCATGACAAAGGAAATTTGGAAACAATTTGGTTTACTCACTCTTTTAAAGGATTTTTTGACATTTTAATATTAAGAGCAATGTAAATTTGATATCTGATATATTTTCAGGAATGTCATGGATAATTTTGGAATGTCGACGATATTTGGAACTGAGAGCGAGTTTTGAATTTGGAATTAATCTTATAACCCAGTCCACGCATCCATGATCCACTAAAAACTGGCAAAAGTGGCTTCACAAGACACCTGCTCATCAGGTAAGGAGTGAATCCATTTCCTGAACCTCCTCATGCACTAACAACCAATTATTCTTCATGTACAGATACCCATTTTACTGGGTGGAGAGCACAGGTAGGACTCAAACCTGTCTCGGCCCGTGACAATTACTTTATTAGTTTCTTTTTGTTCACTGTCGTTTCTAAACGAGAAAATAGTGAATAGGGTGTGTCTCCTCGGGAGATGACCAATCACGCGGGGTTTAAGTGAGTTTTACTTATTAATGGTAACTGCTGTGTTGATTATCTTCCACTGGTAATGTTTTACAAAGGACACTCCTCCTTGACTCAAACAAACAACCGTATTATTATAAATTCTGCGCGAATATGGTAACACAGGAAAACACGTATTTTTATGGCTCTACTTCCTTAGAAAGGAACAAGAGCTATGGTGTTTATCGTATGACTTTGGAATAGCTCGGTCATAGGCAACGGAAAAAGTGAAGAATTGCTTTTGTTTTCAAAGTGAAATTACCCCTAAAACACAAAAGCTTTCTCTAGCTTAACACGGAGCAATTTTATTTAAGAAACAAATTCTTACAACGAAATAAAGAAAACGACTTTAAAATGTAACAGCCTGAAATAAAACACATATGAGGGGACAAACGACTTTTAGTTCCCAAAAAGTCCTTAAAGGGAATGTACACTTTTGTAATTAAAAAAGGAATACAACATTATAATCCAAAACATCCTAGGAGAAACTTCATTGTCAGTCTGATATATGGCCAGTTATTATTGATCAAATGTAGTGTATTAGTAATTCAAAACCAACTCACGGCTGTGATAATATTTTACAATTACCTATCAGAATGGAAGGGCATTTTCATTCTTCATCATTAATGCCACAATGTCAAAATCGAGAATGGAAACTTTCACTCGGCAGCTTCTACAGATCTCCTCTCGTGTGAGCTTCTGTATCAAGGTATGTGATGTATTTCAATATATTACCAATGAAAACGATGTCGTTATTGGCAAAGATGTTTCTAAAAATGCTTATTCGAATTTATTTCAATTCCTTCACTCAAGCCTGTTCGTCACAGTAATCTTATTTTAATCATGAATAATTCATGTTAGTGTGCCCATATTGTAAAAGAAAAGATGATTTAATAACAATTGGATTTTAGAGCGCCAATCTGCCAAAGGGAAGCAGTAACTATCATATGGGGCCAATATCAACTTTAAATTAACTTTGAATCCCCTCCACCATGGTTACAGGATACCCATTTGTCTTCTTCAGTAGAGGGTGCATGTGTACTGTACAGTGAATTGTCTTTGCTCAAAGAGACAAAAGTACCACAATGGGTCGTGGCCAAGATTTGAACCCACATTCTGACGACTCAGCCATAAGAACACAAGTCTGACAAGTGCGCTAAAACCGCTCAGCCACATGGCATCCCACATTTTATCAATGATGAACAAACAGGAATTTATACTCTGTCCTTTCCTAAACCACCCTATACCTAAATGAGTTTTTATTTGTTAAATTGAAAACTGTCGGTAGTATATTTAATTAACTCGGTAAATGTACCTGAAAACATTCTCCTTCTTTTTTGCGCAGATTGAACTATTATTTGATTTGCCAAGATGTGCATCTTTCACCGTGTCACATGTGTAATTAACATCAGCTCATCATTTAATGGATGTATACTGAAATCGTGTCAGTCAATCACAGGCAGCTGATTACATAAATAGTTTTATGGATTTTGTCTACAAAAGAAATCTTTGTCATGCTGAAGTCATTTTAAGAGTAATGTACGAATCGGCCATGGTATTTGATTAACAAAAATGTAAATAGAGCAAGTATGTGTATTTATCGGTTATTATATCTGGTACTTATCTTGACCGTAATGTGTCTCTGTCATAACTTATGTGGACTTGCTTTAAATCAAACAGCAAACTTGAATTGCAAAAACGATTTCAATCCACGATTCTTTTTTGTACCAAGCAACCGCGATTTGCTTTATTTTTAAGAACAAAATGTTTCCAATCGCGTTGATGATATACAATCTTCCTTCTTTTACAAAGAAATAAGAAAAGTACGAATTCATATATCCAAACAACTTTTCTAACTAATTATTGCTTTAGTGTGGCAGTCACGATACATAAATGTACATAATGATGTCAACCTCATTGACCCCTATACGTCGTCCTCGGGACTGACGTCAACGACCGCGGTCTTAGTATGAGGCCAACGGGTAAAATCATTGTAAACAGTCACTTTCCTCGCATACACATCTTTGTCCTGCATCCAGAAAAGCCCAAGTTCCAAATCTGAGGGAAAGTAATTGTGTCCTCTTTACATTTAAATATCGCCTTCCCTGATGTTGCCCTTTGCAAAGTCAAATTCTTCAGTGAATGCAAAATAACCCCAAGTATTACCATAAAGGTGTACTTATATCACTGAAAATGATTGATACTTGTTGCCTGAGTTAATGTTATATTTGTCTCCCCAAAGTGGATCTTGGTTTTTTTCGGTTATTAATTGATGCTCCCCATAAATCACGCACGTGAGCATCTCCACATCTTGCCTCTCACATCCTCAGGCAATGGTATAGTGATCCTATGGGGACTGGCAGTATAATGCTTTAACAACCAAGAACAAGCTTGGGACAGTGAAGGGGTAAGTTACAGTGAAACCCATAAAATTGCATGCAACTCCCTCAAATAATAAGAACTTGCAAGTATGCTACTATAGGTGGCGGTAAAGGTGAAGGTAATGTATAGTGATATTGAAAATGCTTTTCCCTTTAAAAGGTGTAGGTTTGCTGGATTATCATTCAGAACATACAACATCTCAAAATACGTCACAGCACAAACAATCGAACAAAAACAAATTAAAGTTATCAGAAAACAGAATATCTTGATAGATTCAGGACAACTCACAAAGCTTCTCGCACAAAATATGTTTATATTGAGGGAAAGGCACAAGGTACATTGGTAATTACCCGAGTACAAAATTAAAAATTATTTCAGAAAGCTAACTTGATGTAAAGTTGGTAGATGTCTACAATTATCCTCGGTAATCATTATTAGTGTCTGGATGTAGTTCTGGATATCAGAAAACTACACAAAGTTGATAAACTTTTGCTCCCGGAAGTCTTTTATAAAATATTGTGAAATGTATTCTCACATCTCTTTCTCATGACTTTGACCTCGTATGTGAGCTGAAATATTCATAGATTGGTACACTCATGTTATGACAGGAAGCAAGTTTTGCCAACATTACCAATCAGGTAAATCCTTTCGGCTTTCCCAAGCCGAAATGTCATGTATACGTGACTAACTAACAAGTATATAGTTGCCGGCACAATTTCAATGACTGTATCTCCAAAGAATAACCCCTACTCTGTGATATCTCCAAACATAGTGTCACACACAGAGAACAGTGAGGTCACAGTGTGACGACTGTGTGAATACACTATGTGTTCAGACACTCGAAAGCTTTTAATTGAATTACTAACTGATTGAAACCAGTGACAAATTATGAAACAATGTCATTAGTTTCAGTGGTTAGAGTGAATTTCAATCGAAAACTTTAAGAGATTGCAGAGGTTTCACTGTGTGACGACACTTTGAAACTTTTATAAGGGTATATACCCCAAACTATACTCACCACTCGATGCTGACTCTACAGTCTTCTGACTGATCTAAGCACCGCTGAGTTAAGACGAAGTTCCTCGTACGCTATTAATGAAATAGCTGCACTACTTCGGTGAGAATTGACTGCACTGACCCAGGCGTGGACTCACTGTACTGGAACTAAAATGGGCTTCCCTCGCGGGCAGACCTACTTAAATAGTACACGCCTATAGTCTGGCTCTAGGCTGCTGCGCTACTGGTCAGCCAAGACTGACGTCTAGGAACTAACTATTTTTGTGTTAGTGATGTCATTGTGCAGCATAATTCGTGGAATACTGCAGAAAGCCCCTCCCCTCTCACTGGTATCCAATAACGCTGGTACGAGTCATAATTCGAGTCACACGATCTTATCATAAGATTTATTTTTAATCAATAAGCTCGTGTGCAAAATAATTATTCATTTAACTCGCTTCTTGTGGTCACGTGTTTCTCTTTGCTTTTCCTTTTGTAGTACTTGTTTTTTTCTAGAATGTTAAAATGTACAAAATAATTTCAGTTTTGAGGTAAATAGATGTTTAGTAAATATAATGTAAGCAAGTACGGTAACTTTGTAAATATCTATACTAGACCGTCTTCTAATCATAAGGATCGGTGGGTCGGGGATGTGATACTCTCTCCACTTTAGAGAGTGTATGGGGAGAAATATCAAATGTTCCCCACACACACACAGTTACGCACTTTTTGATAGCCCATGAAATTTTTATTATGTCATATGCCTGACCACTGAGGTAGGCTAATGGTTTCTCTTGCAAGACTACAAATATTCATATAGCCCAATACAACATTTGGTCCCTAAATTGTGGGTTCTAGATCCGCCTTGGTATAGGAAAACACTTCAATAAATAATGTTGTTTATTGTAACCTCTTCAAAGCTCTTCATAGCGAAAACCAACATGGGACTGAAAACACAATCAATATTTCAACCTTTGTATGGATTTTAAATCAAACCTGGTTCAACAATGAGAATAAATTATTATGCAACATTCCTTTATGTCCCCCAAATGTCTCCCCACCACCCCACCTCCACCTGTGTGTTTTGAAACTTTTCTGGCGGAGGACCCCAAACTACAAGTACTCCCGTATTCGTCGCTCAGAAAAGTGTCAGGCTTCACTGTCCACAATATTGTAAGCAGCTATATACCTTGACCACACCCATTTCCAGACCATAATTAAGGTGCAGTCTAACCCAATCAAGTCTAGGAGAACGATGTACCCAGTCAAGTCAAGGGGAACGACATGCCCTGCTAGTCTTTAAGCCAAATCAAATCTACATTACCTATGGGTTCCTTCATTCACCAATCAAGTCTAGGAGAACGATGTATCCAGTCAAGTCAAGGGGAACGACATACCTGCTAGTCTTAAGCCAAATCGGACCATATTACCTATGGGTTCTCTAGTCTTAACCCAATCGAAGTCTAGAGAACGATGTACCCAGTCAAGTCAAGGAACGACATGCCCCTGTCTTAAGCCAACAACTCACATTACCCATGGGTTCCTTCTAGTCTTAACCCAATCAAATGGGGAGGGTCGAGGTGATGGGTGATGAATTCCAAAGGTTACTCTTTAACAACGAATCGCATGATGTGAAAGTCTCGTATATATGCCTACCAGGAAAGACCCATTTTCTAACCAGGATTTCCTTGTTTGGACTTCAATTGTTCAATTGTACCAATGCTTCTGTAATGTAATACTGATATTTCCTCTTGACAATCTGTCACGCACACCACCGATGACCAGATATTCACCCTCACACAACAGCACTGTACATTCCTGCTAGAGATCTACCTATACAGAATGGATCCATAGGTTTTGAAACTGTTGTATTTAATAATTCAGCTTTCAGTTTTTCCCAAAAAAGGAGGCAAAAAGTAAGTGTGGCAAGTGGCACCACTTATAAACCTCCTTCCTAACAGAACAGAGTTAAATTTGGTTGCTCCACAAATATAACATTGGTTTTTCATGATTAAAATGAATGTTTGTTGGCGGGAGCGTTGTGGATGTGAAATGGAATTGAAATATATTTGAGATAAAACAGTTTTGGCTGTGGTTTAAGTTATTTTGAACATATTTTAAAATTTGGTTGATGTGTTACCCACTGTGTTACTAATAATATACGGCTCTGCGCGTAGCCACGGGGGGGGGGGGGCTGGCGGCACGTGCTCCCCACAAATTTCCAGTGCCCCCCCAGGTTCCCCCCACGAAAAATCCTCATAGTGCCCCCAAAACCAGAAAAGAAAAGGGAAAAAAAAACATACCCCTGGCCCCCCCCCCACACTGAAAAGCAATGGCCCCTGTGCACCCCCCCCCCCACTGAAATAGTCCTGGCTACGCCGCTGACCGCTTCAATCACGAACTGCTATATAAAACACAGTATTGGGAACTTTCAGACAATCTCCCCGAAAACGAGGGAACCACTACGCATGTAGTCGATATTTGATGCGCATCGATAATCAACAACAGACCACCGTTTAAGTTTCACATCGATCAGTGAGTGAACACTCGGGCAGTCTGTTGTTGTATATGCGCGTGCGCATCAAAAATGTGGGCCGCGCTAGCATTTGAAATCGACGCATGCATTGTGGTTGCACCCCCTGTTTCGGGGGGGGGGGGTGAGATTATACAAAGTTCCCAAGACTGTGTTTGATAGCGGTTCATGTGTGATAGCGATTTGTAATTGTAGCGGTTCGTGATGGTAGCTTTCGTGTAGCGCCGTCGGATCGTGTATCAAAAACATACAAACACAGTCTTGAACCAAGACTACAGCTTAATTCGTGCCCGATTAAAAGAAAACAAATCCCACCTCTGTTTAACTGACTCTGAAGACTCTCTTTATCAACATTCTAACAACATCATCCACCACTCACATGGCTTTTATTCTACAGGCCTAGTTTTGCATTGTCAGCACATTCATAACGCAGCTTTTTCTCAGATGCTTCTAAAATTGTGAGAGCATTTTTTATATTTTATTTTATTATTTTGTTTTTGAGGGGGTGAGCAGATCTAGGCCTCTAGATCCGAAACTGAAAACCGTGGAATGAAACATAATACTTGTTATTGTTTTTGGTTTCCTGAAATGTAAACAAAGTAGAAACTGAACAGGAACAAACATATCCTCTCTTTCCTTTGTTTTAGGACACATCTGACAGAGTAATTCGATCTACCAGATCGTAGGATGTTTGGATCGATGCTGGAGGGAGGGAGGTAGAAGTTTCCTCTGCTACATCTGGCTCTGAACCGTGAGCCGATATTAGAAAATGTCCACCTGAAAATGGTTTGAAAAGGGGTTTGTCGAGGCATGTTATACAATTATGTGGGACCGCGAAGCTCGACACCGTGAGTGATGAACGCGAAAGTCCGGCAGAGGAGTCTGGGGTACTAGGCCTCCGCCAGAAACGTTCAAAATTCACCGCTCAAATGAGCCATTATTATTATTATTATTATTATTAATATTATTATTATTATTATTATTATTATTATTATTATTATTATTATTATTATTATTATTATTATTATTATTATTATTATTATTATTATTATTATTATTATTATTATTATTATTATTATTATTATTATTATTATTATTATTATTATTATTATTATTATTATTATTATTATTATTATTATTATTATTATTATTATTATTATTATTATTATTATTATTATTATTATTATTATTATTATTATTATTATTATTATTATTATTATTATTATTATTATTATTATTATTATTATTATTATTATTATTATTATTATTATCTTTATTTAGCCACGGGTTGCCCATTCAGCCAAGGCTGTTTTTCAAGGGGCCGTGGTAAAATTAGAAACATAAATAAAACATAAAGTAAATACGTTGAGAATAAATCAGAAGGCTAAAAGTTAAGAAAAAATAAAAGTTGATAATGCTTAATGGAATAAAGCTGCCAAAATACGGCAACCTCAATAATATAAAAACGGGTCAAAAAGACGACAAATATTCGGTCTCATAACACATTAAAAGTATAAAAATACAAAGTTGTAATAGGCCTAATACTATAAGATATAAAAATTAAACCACAAATGGTAGCATCAAATAAAAAGCAATGAATTAAAACAGACGTAAAAAGGTAAATTAAGTGGAGTAAAAGTGAGGATTACAAATATAAATATCAGCGGATATTTGGCCATGTTATGAATTCGAAAAAAATCGGTGATTTGAAAACACACCCTTTACACTCTTGGGGTTTGGACCTGCATGAGGTTATGTATGGTGACTTCACAAAATGAATTACCAGACTATTTATAGGGCCTATTACACAAAAAGAAAACTCATAATGAGGTGGGTTTTGTTGAGCATGTATACACTTAATAACATGCATAACAATCAAGAGATATGTGCAGACAAGGGCACAATCATTCAGAGTGAACATTGAGGGCGTTTGCATGAAGTCAGACAAGGGTTGCAGTGCAACTTGTAAACGTCCGTTGTGTGTACAAGTTACAAATGTGTTTTTTCTGTAAATGTATTTCATTCCATGTTTTAAAACATATTTACCAGATTTTACTGGAATTTATGCCTTCTTCAAGTCCAAAGTTATTTATCACAATCAAATATGGTGAAATCAACTTAATTAATACCTCACTTGAAGGTTTCAGGTATGAACAAGAGAACGACTTTTTAAAGTTTAATTTATTATCTTCTTTCGTATCACGTGTAAAAAGCATGCTGCACAAAGAGTTTCTCTGGAAGATTCCATTCAGACTGTAGGTAGTGTTTTTCACGAGGGACTCGCAGATTTTGTTTAGTTTCTTTTCCCAGTGGCGTTTATCCGTCGCGAAGTATATTGACATTTTGGCTGCAATTGGACATCGTTTCATAGCAAAAAATAAAAAATAAAATAAAATAAAAATAAAATAAATAAATAAATAACGCGCGGGTCTCAGGCGACGCGCATCGAGACCAGAAACTGGAAACTTGTTTTGGCCTTATGAAAAAAAACATTTGTACCTGTGATATTTGTGCAAATTGTGAAAGTTAATCCCTACTGTCTGGTCTGTTGGTTAAAGCATAGGATTTTTTGGAAAACTTCCGTTGACAATAATTTCATAATGAAAGTCACGAGAATTTACAGGAAGTTTCATAGTTTTGTTTACTGCTGTAATCAAAACTAGTCAAGCAAACTATACATTTGGTTTTAAAGAGGACAATTAAACAAATGAAATAAAATATAAAATCTTTAATATTTCATCTCTTTCAGTTTCAGTTGGTATTGTTATTTGTGCATTGTCTTCAGGGGTTGTATAAATGTTTAAACATTTTTAAACTTACATTGTAGTATATGGGTACGAGGGTGTCGGTGGTATTTCGTCTCTGAAAAAAATGGTTTTGTATAATAATTATGTAGTTAAGAATGCTGGAAGGATTGAAGATGTTTATTCAAAAACATAAACAATAGGCAGTGGATTTTAAAGATAGTTTTTGCTTTCTGTACCACCAAAAATCGATAGAATCATCTTTGAACTTTAGATTTAGTGGTTGCAAAAAAAAAAATTCCAAAAAAAGCCCTAAAAAGTGGCGGTCGGATACAACATATTCTTCCGGTAGGTAAGATTACGTTGAATCGAGAAAAAGTATAAGGTTTCGGATACCTTACGATTCTACCCTTGAATAAAGGCCTTCACGTTACTCGTCATAACACCTTGTTGTAAACTAAAAGTAAATGAATAATTTCTCTTTATATTTATGTTTTTGAATTAAGTTGCTCAATTGGTTTCTGCAACAGTTTTGCTATTTACTGTCATGACTGGCTATGTTTTTACACATGACTTTAAAACGTGAGGTCGATCATCACTGGTCCTTCATGCCGCTACAGTGCTAGTAACTTTGGGTTTTAATTAGAGTCAGAGGTGAAAGGTTGAAGATTGAATGAGAAGATGTAAATGAGATGTAGATGTAAGGATGGAAAAGGTTGTAGGGTTTTGAGGATCTCGATCTGTGAGGACTGCCTTATACACTCAAGCGCTGCAGTTAAATATTTTTCTTTATATAGTCCGGGAGTATTTCAGCGGCTCTTGGTAGCATATTTTATTTTAGCAAATATTCAGGCTTTTTATTCGTGATGTATACCCCAACATCCTTTATCAGAGTGCTTTCAAAGGAGCAAATTTGCCAGTTTTACCAATCCTTTACGAGAAGGGAGATCAACACTAAAACCGTAAGATTAAACACTATTGGTTTTGATATTTTGACTGAAAGTATGTAACTTTCTTTGATGTTCTTTTCACTTGAGGTAGATTGGAGATATTTATTTTCAAGCAGTTTAAGAAAAGGTGTTGTAAAATTTGAATTATTACTCTTTAATATTTGGGATTGTAAAAATTGATAAGTGATTTGTCACACGTGGTTTTATAACTTTAATACATTTTATGGCAATAGTCGATAATGGCCAACCTTTCCACAAAGCGACGCCAGAGAGCGCTATATTTTGACGATATTATCCACTGGGTACCTGTGTACGTGTGTGCATAAACTCGACCATTCACATCATATCACACTATACAATAAGCAAATCAAGTGACACGACGGGCATGTGACAGACTTTCGAGACCGGAGTAAATCTTACATCGGACTACCACTGCAAGTACTTATTTATAATGTTATAATATCCAAGATATATGAACATTTGCTGTCAGGACCAAAGAGGGCCATAATTTTCATTACCCTGTCGATTGCCTCATGTATAAGATTTGTATTAATGTTATAAAGTACTTTCTAAGAATGTGGAGTAAACCGATTAGGGTAGTTACTGTTGTCGTGTTGAAGAGTTGGGTTAACAGTTATATCGTCCATGTACGTAATTCGCCGCACTCGTGAAATGACGCACCTACCTTTGGCTTTATAGCATTTCTCGGAAAACTTACAAAACTATGGCGTATTACTGGTTACATAAACTTATCTAAGTCGTGCTTGTTCCAGAAATAAAAATTATAGTGAAATTGTATGATTTCACTGGAAAGTTAGTGCTTTGTGAAAGTGGGAAAGTTGTTTCAACCACTGATTTACTAGATACAAATAGGTAGCCAAGACCTAAGATTTACATGACTTCTTTAATTTCGTTACCTAACATCTGTGATTTATTGTTCTATACCTGTCCAACAAGCTGTTGTTCAGTGGAAAACTAAAATATATGAATGTAACTTTTGCATTTGCAATGACCAATTTTTAAAGAAATACTGATCCTCAAATTGGACACATTCACTTTATGAAATAGAAAGCCAAGACTACTTACACAATGCTAAATTTTTCGTTACGGTGAGTATTTATTTTACCTGTAAAGTGGAAAATTATTGAGAAAATGAAACATTAATGTCATGGTTATGAAAAGAATCTTTTAGTGAAGGGACGTAAATTTAACAACAATTTTACATTTCAAAGTTTTAAAAGTAGGCCTACTGATTTTTGCCAAGAAATTTAACCACGCTTTTCCATTTTATTTGTCTTGAGATTAGCCAGTTAAAAGTTTTGAGAGCTTCTCCAAATTATACTCATTTATTTTAAAATCAAAACACGAATATTTTTATTTTCAAGTTTGGGAAAATAATTTTACAACCATCTGGAATAAAGATGAAACATGATTTCAACTGTTTTCTTCTTGGTACATTTTCCAGCCCCCATCAACTTTAACAGTTTAGGGATGAGTCATTATACATGTAACCAACATCAATTTCTTCTTCCGACGAATTGCTGCCCTCAGTGCTGTAACCTCAAAAAATCCACCTCACATCGTTCATCAGGATAATCATGCATTGAAATTACAATTTAATAAGAGAATCCTCTCATCGAAAGGAACTGAAACACCCAAAATGCACACTTATTTGCAAGTTACCGTCCAGTTGATTATATATCCTTAGTTGCATTTAGGTAATTTAGGATACATGAACGTTTACCTTATTTAAAAC
>CM055816.1:15959861-16041011 GCA_029582265.1 Zoroaster sp. YZ-2022
CAGCAAAATATTTTTTTTATCGGACGATTATTGGATTTATTTGTTGACCTATTTTTATTAAATTTTTTTAAATAATAATTCTAAAAAATAAAATAAAATAATAATACATGTCTTATGAAGTAGATGTTTTTCCATGGTGGTGTTATATTTCTATATTAAAAATGTTTCATTCTACATGTGCTTGAATTGATTTGTTGTGTTTCTCTTCCTGTGTATATGTATATGTATATGTATGTGTATGTATGTATATGTATATGTATATATGTATGTGTATATGTATATATGTATTTATGCAATATTAATTTATGTACTTCACCTTTAAGTTTTTTAATTTGTACATATTCTTTAGCACCTGTATTATTGTTTACGTATTGCTGTTTTTGTTTCTTGTGCTTTTGAAATAAAAGGAGTTTAACTCCATTTGGAAGAGAAAAAAATAATAATAATAATAATAATAATAATAATAATAATAATAATAATAATAATAATAATAATAATAATAATAATAATAATAATAATAATAATTAATAATAATTAATAATAATAATAATAATAATAATAATAATAATAATAAATATTGTCGTCGGTTGGGTACAGAAATTAAAAGCTTACTGTCAACACAAACTCGTCCACATGATCTGTGTTCCACACCGCTGATTGATAACAGTTTGAATATTATTTTTGGAGGAGACGCAATATTTGTTTAAAAATTTCTTCGTACATTTATGTCTATGTGATTCAGCAGATGTAATGTTTGGATGAGTGGATGTACCGAAAATATGATGCAATAAATTCGATGGCCTAGTCCAGGCCTCCCCACTGACCAGTACTGGGAACGCCCTGAGCTTGGGGATCAGCATTGCCAAAGCTGTCATTATGGTAGATAATAGCTGGTAATCAGCAGCTTGTAAAGGGGAAGGGGAGGATTGAATGCTGGTTCTCTGCCGTTTGGGGTTATTAAGTAGAACTTAAAGTTGGTTTTCTATATCTGAAGGAAACGTGGGATTCATGCGAAGGATCATGGGAAGCATTATATGGTATCCAATGGGAAGCACTATGATCACCACTGGAAGTCACCATGGTGGGAAGTACCATTATGGTATCCTGGGAAGCACAATCCTTTGTAAGGAGAGAATGCTGGTTGTCTGGGGTTATTAAACAGAACTTGAAGTTAGTTCTCTATATATGAAAGAAGCACCATGATATCCACTGAAAATCATCATGGTGGGATGCACCATGGGATCCTGTGGAAAGCACAATTACTGTGAAGCGCCATTGGATTCCGTAGGCACCATTGGTTTCCAATGAGGACCATGGTATCCTATAGGAAGCACCATGTGGTATCTACTGCATGGGAAGTTCCAATTGATCCTGTAGTAAGTACCGTTGTTTTCCTTGTGAAGGACCATGGTCTATGTGAAGCATGATGGTATCGACTGTGAAGCAAGGAAGCATCATAATAGGATTGTATGGGAAGCAATATGGAACCATTGGGAAGCACCACGGTATAAATTGGGAAGCACTATATTGGATTCCATGGAAAGCACCATGCGATACTATGGCAAGCGATATGGGAAAATAGGAATACCATGGGAAGCTATAGAGAGCGCATGGGGAAAAAGCAAATGGGTAAAACAATGGGACCTTATGACAACATAGAGAATAATGCTTTGATATACGCCCTTTGAAGGGCTGGAGAGTACAGAACGGTGCCCCATAATTAATGTGTGGCCCTTAATGTCAATGAGAGGTTCAAAAACTATAGCCTCCGTAATTCCTATCAACGATCGGTCATAAGGTCACGTGGTCACTTTAGATAACTTTGTTTCACAAATGCAGCAGTGAAAGGACTGTTTAATTCGGTTCCTCACTCGGTTTATTGCACGTCATTGGTCATTGGATCCAATTTGTATACAGATACTAAATGTACTTGGGCTATCCAACATTCTCGACATTTGAGTACTCACTCAGGATACCTCTGCCTTGAAAAGGTGCGTTATTTGATGTTAATAATTTTCAAGAAACACTGGCTAAAATACCGTATAATCCTTCAATGTCTAAAACTGTAGATAGCCCCTCACAGCTAATTAACAATATCGTTGCGTTATTTACAGGCAATTTCTTTTCAATTAAACGATTGTTCTAAAAGATGTATATTCCATGCTCCAAATGATTTGATCTTGAAATATAATCGAAACATCGAAAACAACGAAGTAAGGAAACTTTAATTACGATATCAAATGAAAATATCAAAATCTTCAATCACCTTTGGCCTTGTGTGGTAGTTATGCATTACTATTCAAATTGAGTTTTAATTTAAAATTAATTAATTAAAAATTTAGTGGCTTACCAAAATAAGCAGACCTGTATTGATTTACATTTTCTAGGGAACTATTTGTTCGAGCATGGAATATATAATATTTAATTATATAATTAATAAATTATGTTCCTTTGTCAACAAAGACGATATTTATTCTGCATTAATTATGTATAGGTTATGGTTAATAATAATTTTCCTTAAACACTCATGTGAAGCAGTGATAAAAGAAGGGCTAAGATCACATTAGTTAACAGGTGTTTCGCTACACATAGTAAATGACAAGAGACTAGGGTATGTAAATTCTACAAATACATTCAAATATTCATTTAAAATATTTGGGGCAAGATTTCAAAACTTCAATATAAGAAAAAGAAATTTTATATATCATTGTTTATATCACATAGTAATAATCAATTGCATTCACAAAATCACTGGCTATAATGGAAAATACCAGAAATCGAAATATTAATAGACCGTGTAAAAATAACTGATTAATGATCATCCTTTAAAAACAAAAAAATCATACCAGGATAAAAATTATTATTTGAATACCACAGCTCATAATGTAATCTTGTTTGGGACACAAATTATTGACCGTTCTGAGGAAAGTTATTTCTTAAAATGGTGTTAAATATTCCGTGAGGGAGATGCAATAGAAACTTTGTTTCAATTACCATATGATAATTTGATTATTTTCCCCCCTATTTAATTTTCTAAATATTTTTAGGTCAGGTGTTATAATGATGACCTTTTTTCTAATGGTAATGATTATTTTATTGTTTCAATGTCTAAAATTGATGATATCACCTCACAGGCAGTTAACATCTTTGCGTTATTTACAGGCGAATTCTTGTTAATTACAACGATTGTTCGTAAAGATCACCGATGAGAAGAATTTTTAATAAGATAGCAAATAAAAATATCAAACAAATTAATCATTCGTTTAAAAAATCACTTTGGTAGCTTACCAGAAAAGATTTAAATGAAACAATTTGTTTGAGCATGGAAAGTATTATCTTAAATGATATAACTAAGAAATAAAGTAAATTGTAAACAATTATGTTCCCTTGCCAACAAAACCGAAAATTTTTCTGCATGAACTCTGCAGACATTTTACCCAAACACTCATGTGAAGAAGAGATAAAAGAAGGGCCGAGATCACGTCGGTTAAGAAGTGTTTCGCAGTTTGCAGAATACAACAGATATTTGATCTGTGTTCATTCTCAAACCTTAAAAACATTTGTTATGAGTTTGTGTTTTATTCTACTGGAGTTCAAAACGAGTTTATTGTACAAAACTAATTTGATGAAAATACACCAGTATCTATACGGATGACAGATTCACGACAATTTGGTGGTATGTAATGTTGAAGTTAATGAGATTAAATTAAATTAAAAGTATATCAAATGACAAGGATTTATGTGTGACCTGTTTCAAACAAATATGAAGTTCGCCTCGCGAAATAGAACAGTGAAGATTTTACCATGGTACATAGTTTACAAATGCACATTTGCGCGGCTTATACAAATCCAGCGTACTGAAGTGTGACGTAAAATTCCCACGGCATTATGGCGTTTGATTTTACACATTTTTTGTTTTCGTTTTTGTTCTTTGACGCAACCCTCACAAAATGGTTCGGTGGTTTTCTTTACATCACGACATTACTTGTAGACGTTATATTCTATGTTTCTACTTTAGTATATACAACAGATTACAAAATTACCAAATTAACACAATATTATTATCTATAACTGATGTAAAGTTGTCTACACGTAATGTTGAATTTACACAAAAGTTGCAGGACGGCAACAGTTTTGCGTTGTTTTATCAAAAACATCAGCACTTATTTTGATGAAACTTTCACATATTAATTTTATAACATATTTCTTCAAAACTAGAGGGTTGAACAGAATGTCAATTACTTAATAACAATGCTGTACCTTAACTATAAAGTTAAATGCATGGCTCATTGAAATTCCATGTGGTTTCTCTTTCGCCGTGTATATTAATGAACCAGCTACTCGCCACAGGCGGAGATGGATCGGTGAAGGTGAAGGAGTATTCATTCATTTGAAAGTCAATACGGCCACTGTCTAAGGTTATCACGATTTGAGATCCGGAGACTCCACTAATGGTTTTCTGGGTATAACCACTGCCGACAGGCATATGTGCACGGACGTCTTCAGTGCCCAACGCTGCATACAAAACAATACAAAGCAACATTACATAAAGGTAAGGTATATATAGAGTATGTAATGTAAAACTTAGTGTATAAAGCTGATGATTTTGCCATCTTATTAATAAAATTTAAGTAATTTCCAGTTCGAATTCAGGAAAGAGTATTTGTTCAGAGCTCATTATTTTGTTCTCGCTTGTTGTCATGTGCCTTGATTTAGTTTATACGATATGTGTGCTTTGTAAGAACCTCCATGATTATTATTATCAACTGGACAGTATACGTTTGTGTGTCAATTAATATGGTTTAAAGGCAATGCATACCTTTAGTATTCTCAAAAACAAATCATATTCATTACAGATTTATCAAAACAAATACTTGGTGTAAGATTTATGATGGAAAAACAGTTCTTGGTATCTGTCTGTCTGATATGATTTCTATTAAATCTAACCGGAATACGGGGAATAACAGGAATCAGTTGTAAGTAAATCAACAGGTTATTTTTGATTTCCAAGTTTCAAATTCACGTGCTCACCAGGTCCTCGCAAAACATCCGCAAATACTGGGAACATCTCTCTCGCAAAACTATTTTATCGTCTCTGGATGAAAGCAGATCCAGTGATTTGTTCCTTTCGCATTATATACTATTACAGTGATCATCGCGTGCGTTCGTATCCTAGGAAGAGGGCTGATTTTGGAATACATATTGAGGATGAACTATTGCATTTCTTCCTTCAGTAGATCAAGGCATTGATTCATCAAGGGTGATTTCCCAAAATTTCTGTGAAATTTTATCCGAATCGATTTCACTCTTTAAGTCGGAAAGATGATGTCCATTTGTGTCTTTCTGAATGTCGGGCTGCCTGTCTCTCTGAGTGTCTGAATGCTTTTTTACTTCTGTAATACTTTACAATGAAACAAATATTTTACAAAATCCTCTCAGTCTCGAAATAATTGAGTCGTGTTATTATGGTCCAACTTTATTTTCAAGTAGGGCGTTATATGCACCACTGGACAATAATAGTCAACAGAGGGCGCTATTGAAAATAATGATTTCTTACAAATATTTGCAGTTTTTGACGAAAAAGTACCTTTTTATAGTCAGTCAAGCTGTAAGTGAATGCCAAGTGGTTATCATTATAAGTTTGTACCGTTATTTTGATAAACTTTGTTGATGTATGGGTCACATATGGTTTTAAACCACTGTGCACTAGTCACTTTATTCTGATTTCAAACGAAAAAAAAGGTAAACATGGGGTCATGTCTGTGCACGAAATGTCACATAATTCGAGTTCTGTACGATGATGCAAAGATTGTTCATTTATCTGTGGTGGTTCATGTGATGGATTTTTAAATATTAAACCTTTTTTGATGTATGTCGATATCTGATGACGTCGTCGTGACGTCACAAGTTCATTATGTAGGCTATTTACCTTCATGTCAACATCAAAGTGTTTGTGAAGTTAATAGTCTGAACTTTGCAAATATAGTTTTCTCTTCATAGAAAATCCACGACAAAACTAACACCCGGGGCGACTTGACTAAAGGCTATAATGATAAGGTCTAAATATTTGTTAAGTTCTGCGAACTTTGGAACTATATTTTTGTTGCTAGATATGTTCACCGAGAAGAAGAAAAAACAACAATTTCAAGGAGGTATTCGCGATGTCGCACGAACACCTAATAACTAAATATGCTAGTCTATCCTGACTACTGAGGCGTAGGCTACCGTTTTTCTAGCAACACCACACATAAATAAAACACTCAGAATGTACCACAGAGCGTCCAGAGTCGAACAATTTTCGTGACCTTGAATACTGGAAGGCCGGCCCCTACGTCACAGCTACGCACTCGCACAGACGTGGAGAGTTTATCAATAACCTCCCCCCCCCCCCACTATTGATGGCCCATAACATATAATGTCCCAAAACATTATATATTCCTATCCTGAATCCTGAGGAGTATGCTAAACTGTATTTCTTGCAACCCCATAAAACGTAAAAGAAGTCATCATAAAGCGCTCAGAATGCACTATTTAGCATCTTGAATAAAACAATTTCCAGTGTCCGTAAGGCCTTCCCTCCCAGAAGTTTACACATGCAGAGTGGCGGACAAGGGTGGATCCAGGAGGCTAAAGGGGGCGATGGCCCCCAAACCTTTTTTTTCCCAAAGCGTTGGTTGGGTTGAGATTCATATTTGCAATCATTAGCTAGAATGTATTTATTTTTATTTACTGCAAGAACAAATATTATTACCAATTAGCAATTGTTTTGCCCAAAATATGATGTCTAAAAGCGGGGGGAAGCTGTTGCCCCAACATTGGCTAAATCCTGGATCCGACACTGCCAGCATATCCCACACAAAACCACTACATTGTAAAGATCGACGCCCTTGGAGAACAGTGACTGTCATATGTCAAAGACGAGATCAGTACTTACACACTTGATACACGTCATTGCCAGGTGTGTCTGCAGAAAAACCCACATCAACATGTAGGAGAGAAATCTGAACAGAGAATTCAAGGCGTATCGGCAACGAAAGTGCACCTGGAATCTCTACCCGTTCTCTCTTTCCTGTGACAATCTGGCAGGGTAAGGTTGGACCAGGAGATGTCATTACTGAAATTCAAATGTATAAATATTTGGAACAATTAAATACACAGCGGTAATAAGTAACGTTAACATTTTTCCAGGATTAAATATAGTAAACCTGTACCGTTGGAAATGATGACAGTTTTACTTCAAATTTTCTTGGTGTAACGTTGATGATGGTATCAAACATCCCTTAAATATTTTTTATCTGAGGTAATATTATCATTAAGTAAATTAGTCAGAATTAAATCAATTCTATATAGGCTTATATGTTTTTGCTTTGGTATTTTTTTTCAATTAATGTTTTTTTCATTTGTATGTCAATACAGGAGTGAGCCTATCCACTGAAGGGGGCCTTTGCAAGGAAGGGTTACATCAAATACAATGTACAATTGTACATGTATGTTCATATATATGCATAGATGCACTGCACATAAAGCTTTTCTGAATTCATAACAAAATGGGTTCGAAAAAATGACAATACTAACCTAGGGTTTAGATAATACAAAAATATACATGTTATATATCTTTCTTTTGATACCTCTAAAAATGGAAAGGTCAAAAATTAATTTTCTAAGAACCCCTTAATTCAGAAATGAGCCATACCTGATGTGTCGCAGGTATCTCCCGTGTAGCCATCCACACACGTACAGGTAAAGCTGTCCGCCCCATCCACACAGGTTGCTCCGTTCATACATGGATCAGGAGTGCAGTCATCGACATCTGAACAAAACAAACGTGAATTGTAAGAAGTAGCCCACTTAACAGAAGACTAGTCTCTGATCGACACACCAACATTTATTTCAACTCTTATAACGCTTAGTATTTACCTGTAGTGCAGGTATCTCCCGTGTATCCATCCACACATGTACAGGTAAAGCTGTCTACGCCATCCACACATGTTGCTCCGTTCATACATGGATCAGGTGTACAGTCATCGACATCTGAACAAAACAAACGTGAATTGTAAGAAGTAGCCCACTTAACAGAAGACTAGTCTCTGATCGACACACCAACATTTATTTCAACTCTTATAACGCTTAGTATTTACCTGTAGTGCAGGTATCTCCCGTGTATCCATCCACACATGTACAGGTAAAGCTGTCTACGCCATCCACACAGGTTGCTCCGTTCATACATGGATCAGGTGTACAGTCATCGATATCTAAATCAACAACACAAACTTCAAGTAATGTAGGATTTGTGGCTTTGCATAGTGGAGATAGATGTTGTTGAGTTCTTTCTTTCGAGTACACTATGTAATGATCTCATTAGAGGGCTACGATGCGCACGAGGCGGATAGTCTGATACACAGACTTAGTACACACCATAATGAGAGACGAATCATGTTCACCGATAGAGGGCCGGCTACGATCAAGGTGCACGGAGCAGTAAGGAGCAGGCCAGTCAAGTGATCGGAAAAAAAATCATTACTGGAAACCAATGCTGACGTTCTAGCCCGAACGAAGAGAGGATGACTAAAAATTGTTTAAAATCCCAATGGTTGTTTGATAATAATATTGTATACAAAACCTTGCAAATGAGTATTATGACATGTTAATTGTATATCATTTAAATACATGAATATTTCAAAAGTACTACAAATAGTGCAAATACATTTGTTCTGAAAATTCCAATCATATCTTACTTTCATTTTCATGAACATCTTCGTGAAATTCTTCATCAAAGTAGAGACATCCGCTAGATGATTGCAATGCAGATTTATCATCGGAATACACTGCTGAGTTGAGCTGACAGAGCTTGTTATAATTGCAGTAGTTGAATGACTTACATGCATCTTCGTGTAGACAAAATATTGCACACGTCACGTATGATCGAGCCGTTTGGGTGCGGTAAACCTTACCTTTAAGTACATGATCTAGTATGGGGCCTGAATGAAATTGATGCGGGTTACCAGCACGTATTTGATACTCGCGTGATTGTGGTGGACATGTCCCGCCGATACCATCACATGCATTTACGGTTACGATGATCGTTGTCAACAGAGTGAGGGCGCAAGTTATCATTGTCATTGTGCTTTCTTTCATAACTGTAGTATAACAAAAACAAGAACAGGCCTACGTGTCATGTAAAATTAAAGACAGATATGATTGCTCTCTAAGACAAGCATAAAGCTTCAAAATAAACGTGATATTTTTGTTTACTCGATGTATCATTTCAAAGTGCCTGAAAAAGCAACGATTTAACAAATGACTCTCTAAATAAACCCCGTCACAGCAAGAGCACTGATTGGCAGGATGACAACAAAAAGGTCTATAGAACATATCATAAGCGATTGTTTTTCCGAAACCTGCTGAGCTTCCACAAAAACGTATGACATTGTAGGAAAAAAGAACTAATTGTTTGGAGGATCTCCAAGTGTTTATGCAATCCTCTATAGCAGAGGGTTCCGCGATATTTATAGGTTGATGAAATTCTTGAGTCAGGTGATAAACAACTGATTTGATTTCTGTCCTCCACCGACATGTGTATAGCACTGCATATACTCAGTGTATTAAGTACAGTTGTGCATTCATATATACTACTCAAAACAATTTAGGAAATCGCCGGAATAATCTCAGTTAAAGCAAGATCATTTATTTAAGATAAACACAATGTTTCACAGAATTGATGAGAAATAACTGCACAATGAAACAGATGATAAAGGATGCATGTAGTGATTACACATTTCATGACATGACTACTGAAAGAGAGAGGGGGTTGCAAATGAAAATCCCGGTTCATGGAACATTTCAAACCTATTTGATGTTAAAAATCCGGTGTTCCCTAAATTGTTTTGAGTAGTATATATTTTACCAAACGTGTATACTGCCTTCAAGAACTAGTTTGGTTATTTAGTTTCACAATGAATCCTTTTGGGAATAAATAAACTTTAACATGGATTGGAAGATGAAAGCTAAGGCCTTGCGTAAAAACCCGAAATTGAATGCTGCTCATTTTATGAGAAGGCAATAGTACGCTTGCGTCATGCGATTTAAACAATATAACCATCCAATTTAACAATCCACTCGAACAGCATTTAAATTCGCAGGAGCTTTTTGCGGCGTGTATTTGGTCATTTAAATTTATTTGAAGTGCATTTGTTAAATTTGTGCAACTTAATTGACACTTTGTTAAACTTCGTTTAACTTTAGTTTCCTATAGATTTTTAAAGGTATAACAACGGTTCGCTAATGAACGAATGGACAATAAGAAACCAGGATAAACAATCATGAAGACACAAACTCAAACAATAAAAACAAGTTATAATGAAACAGTCCAATATAACATAAATGTTTCAAAAACGCATTACAGAAATGTTTCAAAAACGCATAACAGAATTAGGCCCAGGTCAGAAAACCAATCAAGATTTTAATCAGAGAATGAACAAAACAAAGTAAGACCGATTGGCCCTATATAAAGTGTACGAGAAACTCACATGAATAAAGAAAACAAATAAGTTTGAATTAAAGTAAACATACATGTATGAAACGTATTCTGTGAAATTGATTGCCGTTATACGAAAATGAAAGTAACATTTTAGTGAAAATCTCCAGTTGAAGTAATTCTGCAAAATTGGATGAAGAATGTGCATTAATAAAAAGAACGACGTATATGCTAAATTGAATTGAATGGCACATGAATTCATATAGCCGGAAAATGAAATTGAATGCTTAAATTCTTAATTCGAAACACAGTAACAATTGGAGAAGCAAGATCGCTTTAATATGAACGTATGAAAGTGAAATTGGCTGCTTATTTGCTAAAATTGAGCGGGAAAACCTATATAACAAAATGCTTTCCATTGCGTTACCAGATCACTTGTGAAAGCGATGGTTTTGTGCGGTTTTTACTTTCTTATTTTTTCTTTTTGTTTCTTTTCATTTTTTTTTTTTTTTTTTTTGGCATTCACTCTACACAGCCTAAGACTTCTCAATAACGTGAATTTTGCCTTAACGTTGCATTAACTTGTATCACCTTTAAAATATAATTTCAAGTTCCCATTTGGATGAATTATCATAAATTTGAATCTATCCATAGCCTATTTATTGATGCCAGTCAATGGATCAATCCAACAATCCAGATGTGCCAATATTCCCTTCCCTTCTGAGTGAAAATCTCGAACACGACTAGTGGTAAAGCGAAACTATTTTCAAGAATAAGCCATACGGCAATCACGTTCAAAGTAATTATCAGACTGGTGAAAGTGAAAATGAAAATAAATAAATAAACTAGAGCTCAAGTGTTTGTTGGATCAAACGCACGGTGTTCGTGTGAACTGTTTGGACTGGAAGTAAAGGTCATATCAGGTGATTTGAAGGTCTTATATGTGACATAAAACTTTCTCATCAGCATGAAACAATAACGGTAGTTCCTGGTTGAACTTCTGAGATTGGAAAAAAACTGGCGCTAGGGGGGGCGCTCTGATCTGTGATGACGTCATCAAACATTTTTTAATGATAGGATGTGAGTAGTCACTTTATTCACAGAAGTCATATTCAAATCTCCCATCACATTGGCTGCAGACCCTATAATAGTGCTGCAGAATATTATTTTCTGTTGAACATCTGGTATCGACCGGAGAAAAGGTAAAAAAGGGCCATTAATGTGCCGAAATTTCCCATAATTCGAGTTCTGTAAGTTGATGTAAAGATTGTTTATAATTTATCTACTGTGGTTCATGAGATATGATTTTTAAAATATTTAATCTCTATTTGATGTATTTCGATATATGATAACGTCATCATGACGTCACAACTTCATTATGACATCATTACATTTTGACATCATAAAATATATTTGCATTCATGTCAACGTCAAGTATTTGTGAAGGTATAAGTTAGTCTGAACTTTGCAACTATGGTTTTCTCTTCATAGATGGGTACCTGTGAGGGCAGAGTTGGTTGCTGTGTTTGATTAGCCCTATATGCGCTAAAATGGCAGCAATTGAGCTGTATACTCCCCAGGGAGCTGAGATGGTTACAGGAATGATTTATGAGCCTGATGAGCAGGGGTAATAATATAATGCGCCTTGATAACCAGTTTGGTGGATACGTGCGCTATATAAGTCCACATTATTAGGTGTTCGAGCGACAGCGCGGACACCTATTGTTTTTGTACTGTTTTTTTTTACTTCTTCTCAGCGGCGATTGTCCGGCAACAAAGGCATCCTTGCTAAGCATATACAGCCTTCAAACTTAACACATGAACAGAACATAGCAAGCTGACGAAACCGTTGCTGTGGCGTCATGATGACATCAAAGATGTTTCCCATTTATATTTAGAACAGTATTATTTCCAAAGCAAAGATGTCTGTATTCACTGCTCTGTGAATATTTTCACATTTACATAATATATTATATTGTTTTCTTTGAGAGAAGAAAGGCCTGCCTTTCTGATAATAATTCACGGCTGTGGAAGATTTTTGTTTAAGGAAAATTAGTCAAAAATTCAATTTTGCCATTTTACCATGGGCAAGTTTACAATGTAAATTCTAGTCGCCCGCTCGCTATGCGTAGCATTGATCCAAGCACACAGTCGGTACGCATGTCTTGCTATTTATGCGTGACATCATCACCGAGAGCGAACACAAAGCTACCAGCTGGACTGCGGAAATCATGTCGATGAAACACGGATTTTTACCATCGTGTATCTCGAACAGACAACGATTATTACCTGACATATAAAATGCCACGTGCTTCTAAAAGAGTCTAAATGCATGTGTTTCCGTGTTTCAACAGAAATAATACTTTCAAAACTCACTGGCATAATATACACGTTGGTCTATATAGGAACTACATCAAATAACTTCTGTGAATAAAGAATAAAGTGATTAGTGAAATTTTATCATTCAAAAACGTTTGGTGACGTCATCATAGATAATATAGGTATGGTTTGAAAGATACACCTTTCCACTTTAAAATGAGACATCAAACGTCCAAATCTGATAATTTTTGACAGAGTTATGAGTACTTTTCCAAGAGAGGTCAAATTGACGATGGGACCAAGTTTTTAAATGCAGTGATAATCGATTTTGTTTAGATGTGCAAGTGTTGCAATGTGGATGAACTGTTGATGATTACATCCCTTCCCCTCAACATGCCCTCCCTCTCGCTCGATACACAGGCGACATCGTCTCTCCATGTCTCCCATCGCTCTCCTAACAACATCTGGAGTCTGCCGCAGGACGTCAATCTCAGCTGTTATTCTGTCACGGAGAGTCTGCAGGTCCGGAGGGGGAGTCGTGTACACCTTGCATTTCAAGTATCCCCAGAGGTAGAAATCACACGGGGTCAGGTCTGGAGATCTCGGTGGCCATTCATGCACATGATTCAACGCTATGACACGGTCTTCGAACGCTTTATGAAGGCGGTCTCGGACAGCCAGTAGACGATGAGCCGGAGCGCCGTCTTGAGCCCACCACATGCGCCTAAACACACCTCGCTCCTGAACCTCGAAATGTTCGTCAAGGATGGGGATGACATCATCATTCAACATCTCAAGGTAACGCCGGCCGTTGAGGTTGCCCTAAAAAAATACCGGTCCGACGATGAGGCCACTGCCGCAGAGGCCAACCCAGACACTCACTTTCTCACGTTGGAAGTTGTGCTCGTAATTGAAGGGAGGTGGATGTTGTTTGGGGGCGTTCTCTCGAACATTGCGTGAGTTGACTTTTCCGTCGAGAGAAAATCCAGCTTCATCGCCAATGACGAGATGATGGACGAATCGCACATCTGCCTGCAGCTGGTCGACGACCCACTGGCAAAAATTCAACCATCTTGGCAAATCCGGCGGTAGCAGCCGATGTCGCACGAGCATTTGGTAGGGGTGCATGCCCAGGTCCAGCCGAGTGATGCGATTGAACGTGGCATGTGGTAGGCCCAGTCCATTCCGTCTCGCACTGACATGCGAGTTGGCATCCAGCTGCGCCTCCACCAATTCGATGTTTTCCGCCGACCTCCCAGTCCGATGTCGCCCGGAACGCCCTCGATTGAGATTGAGGCTGGTACCCTCCCTCCAGTACTTTCGCAGGTTTCTCCAGATAGTGCTGGCTGCAGGTGGATCTCAATCTGGGAATCGCTGCATAAATGCATCGATAACACCATTTACTCTTCCAGTACGGATGTACTCCGTGACACAAAAAACTCTCTGCTCGTTAGTTAGCTGAACACCAACCATGATCAATGTTTGACAAAAAATGAATTGACAGTACACAGTTGCACAAATTAATTAAGCACATTACATAATACTCTAAAAAACTGTTTAGCAAGTAAAGACATTTCTTGGTATCAGTTTGTAAACATGTTTACTAGCTGAACGCACATGTCCAATTCCTAAACATCAATTTTCAATGGCTAAACACTATCCGTCCTAATGCTAAAAATGTTTAGCATGTAAACATCTTTACAAGAAAGTGTTTAGAATTGTGTTTACTCGCTAAACACATTTTTGTAGGCCAGGCAATAATCCACACAGAGGCAATTAGGGTACCTTTGTCCCAATGCCTAAAATTGAAAACTTGGTCCCATCGTCAATTTGACCTCTCTTGGAAAAGTACTCATAACTCTGTCAAAAATTATCAGATTTGGACGTTTGATGTCTCATTTTAAAGTGGAAATATGTATATTTCAAACCATACCTATATTATCTACGCTGGTTACTCATTGTACGTGTGGCATTCCGTTAAATTTTGTTTGCATTTTTTTGAGGCACACTGTATATAAACTTCAAATCACCTGATCTGACCTTTACATCTGGTCTCAACAGGAAGTTTAAATTCAACACATTGTAACGCAAAATTGATAGGTCTTTTGAATATGAAATTTATATTGTTATTTCAAAAGATGATACACCTTTGCAAAATATGATATTGACATCATCGATTATAATTTGATTGAACCAGAAAATCACACGAACACCGTATGTTTGTTCCAACAAACACTTGAGCTCTAGGTTTTTATTTTACTTCTTCTTCTCAGTGGCGATTGTCCGGCAACAAAGGCATCCTTGCTAAGCATATACAGCCTTCAAACTTAACACATGAACATAACATAACAAGCTGACGAAACCGTTGCTGTGACGTCATGACGATGTCATCACGTGTCGAATTACGCTAAATCAAAGTTTAATAAATTATATCTCATGAACCACAAAATATATTTTCACAATCTTTGCATCACCTTAAAGATCTTGAATTATGTCACATTTCGTACACAGACATGACCCAATTTGACCTCTCCTTCCGGTCGAAAACGGAAGTTTAAGTGAACAAATATTTAGAAGTACTATATGCACAGCCCATTTCGCATGTGAACGGCCTTGAAGGTCTCTCACACCACACACAGACAAGAGAGGGTGTATATACAAGTGTATACAGTGTATACAAGTGTATCATATACTGTATACATTGTATATGCAGTATCTAATTAGAATATAATACATTACAGTTTACGGTAATTTCACTATCGTTGTCCTTTATTTCAAGCTGTTATTTCTGTACACAGTTTTGGAATTGTTAACGCTTGTTCTAAATCTAAGAGTGAATTCTAACAGATCGTTTTTTAAGTTGGCATTCATGACTTCAATTAACTCATCGTGAAATATGATGTTTCACATCTTTTTGCGATTGATGCAGTCAAATTAACAGTCACCGATGTGCAGAGGATTTTTTAAAGAATTTATTTCTTTTTTCTTTCGTTTATGGGCAATCAATTTCAGGGTAACAGTTTTCCAATGCGCCCTTGACAAAAGGTTTTAGGCATTGAGTTAATTTAAAATCAATTAAATTTAATTTTGAGGCAAGATATCTAAATATTCTTTTTAACTAATGTATTTTATTTCTTTTCTTTTTATTACGTTATCAACTTAATTAAATTTACTTTTGCAAATGGAATAATGTGTACATTTTTTAAACCAAAAGCATCAATAAATTTCCCACAATGATTGTTTAATAAATAATATGCGGCAAGAAAGAGTCTAGAAAAACAAAATGGTTGGTAAATTTTTACTTTTAAATATTGGTTTTGGTTAGCCGGTTAGCAAATTTTGTATCATTTTAATTTATGTAATAACCAAAATGATATGTTTCATTATCATTAATAAATAAATAAATTAATTAATTAAACATTTTAAGCATTATTCTGGTACAGAACCTTAAACTTAACACATAGTTAGACCTTAACATGTAGTTGTATCCGAGGTTGTGACGTCAGATATCGAATTACACTAAATCAAAGTTTAATATTTCAAAAAATCATATCTCATGAACCACAAAAGATATTTTCACAATCTTTGCCTCATCTTAAAGACCTTGAACTATTCCATGACCCTAATCTGACCTCTCCTTTCTTTCGAAACCAGAAATGTTTAAGTGAAGAAATATTCTGAATCACTCTTCTGTAAATGTATACTTTTTGCTATCTTGAGAAAAAAATAGACAGAATTTTACCAAATTTAGCACAATTGACACCCATATTATGAGGACAAATTTTGTGAAGTATGAATGACTTCACATGATTGAACTGGAACTTACGGTTGGAAGAATTTAAAATTATATTGGATGACTGAACCAGAAGTTAATGTATTCAGTATAGCACATTATGTTATTTTTAGGTAACTCTTGTCTTTTATTTATTTTTATTTTTATATTCTATGACTACAAAAACATCAAATTTAAAATAAATACATAGTGTTCCAAGTCACACTTGTTAATTTCTAACTTATTGCTTAAATCTCTCAACTTTTCCAAGTTCAACAGCCAATATCTCAAGAACTAAATGACCTATCAGAAAACAAATAACACAATTGAATTCCTTATATTAATAGCTTGTAATTCTTGTGAAATGAGTTACCATAAATACTTTGATGGTCAAATTCGTGGCACACGAAGTAACGATTTTACAAATTTTAAAAGGTCATATCTCATAGCTTCAATTTGATGTATAACTTGACAAATTTTGAAGAAGAAAAATAGAAAATAGGGTGTTATAGCTAAATAATGTAATCTTACCTGCTCAGTAAGGTGGAGAACATATGGATGATGGATGATGATGATGATGGACATATGTATACTTCAAATTATTCCAAGATATTTATTTCATGAACAATCAGGCATTTGTGGTATACGATGACTTCCTCAGTCATGTTAGCTAGGATCATCCTAGCTACAGTCATGTGAGTCTGATCTTGTCAACTCCCCCATTAGTGACCAACACGGTCATAGTACATGCTCAGTGGCAACTGTCGTCCATGTACGTAATTCGCCGCACTCGTGAAATGACGCACTGACCTTTGTCTCAGAAATTAGTGAAAATGTATGATTTACTGGAAAGTTAGTGCTTGTGAAAGTGGGAAAAGTTGTTTAACCACTGATTTTACTAGATACAAATAGTAAAAAAAAATTCACGAACATCTGTGATTTTATTGTTCTGTGCCATCAACAAGCTGTTGTCAGTGGAAACCAAAAGATATAAATTGCTTTGCATTTGCAATGATTTTGTAGTAACCTTGTTTTATTACATTCCTTGTAAATACTCTTGGAACCTGTACGCATGCGCACCATGTGCACGGCGCACATTCTTTTGAGTCTGGATTCCAGACGACTTTCTACATGTTGTGCCATGCAGGAAAAAGTACTCTTACTTTACACTCTCTCTGCGCGGTTTTCTTCGGAAACGATCGACACGTTGTGAATTTTTGAGTTATAACTCTTGTTTTTTCCTCAAGTTTCTCTACGGGACTACGACAACTTTTACAATTCGTCGTCCTTCTAAATATTGACTGTTATACTGTGGATTTGTGGCTTGTGCTCGCCGAGGTTTTCATCAGTTTTGGACCGCGTTTCTGGGGAACTAGAAAACGAGCTTTCCGGACCAATATACGTGTGTAGTGATTGCATACGTCACACGCGTATGCCTGTGTAAGCCTACAGCCGAACGTTAACGGGTGTCGCGCCATCCGGCGTGGGAGCAGTTTTTCGTACCGCTGTTCGGTGGCGGTGGACGATTGGAGCTCAGACAAAGATACTGACATTGTTGGTAAGTGGTTATAACTTACATCTACAAACATCATAACCTCTTCATTGGTGACCCCGACGTGATTTGTATCAACTCATCGTTTTGATTGTCAAACTTTAATATTTAGATGGAAATTTGGATATTTTCGCAATGGCTACAAAGGAGAGTTCTGACCCGAATATTCCTCCCAGTACAGTGCCATCCCCCTCCACATTGCCTCCCCCAGTTGCTGCTGTTAGTCTCAAACTACCCCCTTACTGGCCTAACGACCCCGCCCTCTGGTTCGCACAAGTTGAAGCCCAGTTTGCTACAAGAGGGATCACGGTACCAGAGACAAAGTTTGCCTACGTTGTGTCATCTCTTCAGTCGGAGATTGCGCAGGAAGTCCGCGATCTACTCATTGATCCACCAAAGACAGAACGGTACAAAACCCTGAAAGCCGAGCTGGTTCGTCGTACTTCTACATCGGAACAAAAGAAGCTACACCAACTGTTGATCTCCGAGGAGCTAGGCGATCGCAAGCCCTCACAACTGCTGCGCAGAATGAGACAACTTCTGGGCGACGGGAAACTCGAGGAGAGGATCCTAAAACAGCTTTTTCTGCAACGCCTACCTCAGAATGTGCAACTCATTCTTGCATCTACCAGCGACGCCGTCAACATCGAGCAGCTTGCCGACATAGCGGACAAGATAGTAGAAGCGGCGGTTCCTTCTGTATCCTCCATTGCCACAGTTTCCACCCACCCTCAGGTTGCTGCTGCTGCCGTTCCTCCACCTGTTCCTCCATCTGAGATACAACAACTGCAGATGCAGGTTCAGCAACTGACACTGCAGGTACAGCAACTGTCGAGCAACATGACTGAACGTGGACGAGAGCAACGCAGACGAAATAGCCGCGACAACCCTCAACGTCAATCGCGTAGTCCAAGTGCTCAACGACATGCGGCGTGTGAGTGCTGGTATCACTGGCGTTTTGGTAAACAGGCTAAGAAGTGCATCCAACCTTGCACCTTCCAGCAATCTTCCAGTACCCATGATCAGGGAAACGGGCAGACCAGCCACTAGGGGCGACAAGCACGGCTGGTCATCATGAGGGTCGCCTATTTTACATAACTGATCGAGTCAGTGGTTCAAGATTTCTAATCGACACTGGAGCAGGGGTTAGCGTCTGGCCGTCAACGGCCCTGGAACGACGCACACCCAGCAAACTCACCCTCCAGGCAGTTAACCAATCCTCGATCGCGACATATGGTGAGAAATCCCTCATGCTCAATCTTAGTTTACGACGAGTATATCGCTGGATTTTCATAGTCGCTGACCTTCCAACACCCATCCTCGGTGCTGACTTTTTGCGACATTTTGGTTTGTTGGTTGACATCAAGCATCATAAGCTCATCGACACCACCACTAGCCTTTCCGTCAATGGAACTGTCACCTCTACACCCTCAGTTTGTCCAATGTATGTCAAGACCGACAGTACAACTCGTTTTGACAGTCTTCTTCAGCAGTTTCCTGACATCACACGACCAGTGTACGATGAGACCGCAGTCAAACACACATCACACATCACATCACACGACACATCACACGACACATCACATCGAAACCCGTGGCCCACCAGTGTCTGCTCGACCACGTCGTTTAGCACCTGATCGCCATGCAGCAGCAAAGGCCGAGTTTGAGCATATGTGCGAGCTGGGAATTGTAAGACCATCGAGCAGTAACTGGGCATCACCACTGCACATGGTGCCTAAGAAGACGCAGGGTGACTGGAGGCCATGCGGCGATTATCGGGCGCTCATCCGAGCTACAGTTCCCGACTGTTATCCCATCCCTCACTTACAGCATTACACTTACAGGATTGCAGCCAGCTGAGGTGAAATACAGCACTTTCGGTCGTGAGTTGCTCGCTGCCTACTTGGGAATCCGACATTTTCGGCACTCTGTGGAAGGCAGACTGTTTTGTATATACACAGATCACAAACCGTTGACTTACTCCTTCAACACCACCCCTGACCGCTACTCCCCCAGGGAAATACGTCATCTGGACTACATATCCCAGTTCACCACAGACATTCGACACATAAGCGGAAAGGAGAACACTGTAGCCGATGCTCTATCTCGGTATGGGGTGAATACAGTCAGCACAACTGCACAGATAGATTTTGCTAAAATCGCCAGGGCGCAAGATGAGGATGAGGAACTTCAACAACTCCAGACATCTACTTCATCTTTGCAGTTCGAGAAAATTCCTCTCCACACCTCCGACGGCAGTATCATAGTTGACGTTTCTACTGGCACGGCACGTCCTTACATCCCTAAGGCATTTCGTCATCTAGTTTTTGACACCTTACACAACTTGCCCCATCCAGGCATCCGAGCTACACAGCAGTTGGTTACTGCACGTTATTAGTGGCCCGGCATCAACAAAGATGTAAGAGCTTGGGCAAAAACTTGTCTTTCCTGTCAGCGATCCAAAGTACATCGACACATCAAGTCTCCTCTCGGCACGTTCTCAACGCCGGATGCCAGGTTTGATCATGTTCACATCGACCTGGTCGGACCACTACCTCCATCAGGGGGTTACACATATCTGCTGACTTGTGTTGATCGATATACACGCTGGCCGGAGGCTATACCAATTTCGGACATCTCAGCTGAGACAGTGGCACGAGCTTTTGTGTCGCGTTGGGTCGCAGTGTTTGGAGCACCGTCTACTGTGACTACAGATCGTGGGCGTCAGTTCGAGTCGGCATTGTTCAAGTCTCTCTCAGGTTTTCTCGGATGCAAACACACTCGGACCACTTCTTATCATCCGGCCGCAAATGGACTAGTGGAGCGATTCCACCGTCAACTAAAATCATCCCTGAAAGCCCATGATAACCAACGTTGGACTGAGACACTCCCAGTAGTATTGCTTGGGATTCGTACTGCGGTGAAGTCTGACCTTGGGTGTTGTGCTGCTGAACTTGTGTTCGGTACCACCATCAGATTACCTGGAGAATTTGTAGCAACAAGCCGGGGTTACAGTGACTCGGAGCCAGGCAATTATATTCATCGACTCCGACAACACATGGCCAGTTTGCAACCTACACCAGCCAGAACCCAACAACGACAATCGCAAGTTCATCCTGAGCTGTCAACATGTACGCATGTGTTCGTACGTGTTGATGCGGTGAAGAAACCGCTGCAACAGCCATATGATGGTCCCTTTGAAGTAGCTCGTCGAACTGACAAGTTTTTCATTGTCAATCGGAATGGAAAACACGACAGTGTCAGCATCGACCGTTTGAAAATGGCATTCATCGAGCCAGTTTCAAGCCTTCTCACTTCTCCATCAACGACGAAGTCGACAACCGCCACCATTGCTAAAGACAACAAACTAGCGACAACATCCAACATTGACTGATATGACATCCGGGTCATCACTGCCCATCACGACACAACCAGAGGTTCGCAAGACTCGTTCAGGGAGATGTGTGCATTGGCCAAAGCGTTTTGTACAGATGCTAGACAACGGTTGAAAATCAACACGCAATAATTGTGCATCATTCAGTATTCTACATGGCAACCCCTTTTTTACATCGATTGTTATCATCGATCTCAGATTTATAATCATCGATCTTGGAGGGAGCTAGTGTAGTAACCTTGTTTTATTACATTCCTTGTAAATACTCTTGGAACCTGTACGCATGCGCACCATGTACACGGCGCACATTCTTTTGAGTCTGGATTCCAGACGACTTTCTACATGTTGTGCCATGCAGGAAAAAGTACTCTTACTTTACACTCTCTCTGCGCGGTTTTCTTCGGAAACGATCGATACGTTGTGAATTTTTGAGTTATAACTTTTGTTTTTTCCTCAAGTTTCTCTACGGGACTACGACAACCTTTACAATTCGTCGTCCTTCTAAATATTGACTGTTAACTGTGGATTTGTGGCTTGTGCTCGCCGAGGTTTTCATCAGTTTTGGACCGCGTTTCTGGGGAACTAGAAAACGAGCTTTCCGGACTAATATACGTGTGTAGTGATTGCATACGTCACACGCGTATGCCTGTGTAGGCCTACAGCCGAACGTTAACGGGTGCCGCGCCATCCAGCGTGGGAGCAGTTTTTCGTACCGCTGTTCGGTGGCGGTGGACGATTGGAGCTCAGACAAAGATACTGACATTGTTGGTAAATGGTTATAACTTACATCTACAAACATCATAACCTCTTCAATTTTTTTGGTGTTTATTTCATCGGTTGTGGAAAATTATTGAGAAAATGAATCATTAATATCATGGTTATGAAAAGACATCTTTTATTTGACAAAATGTTAATAGCATTTTTACAAGTTTCAAAGTTTTAAAGTACTTTGTGCAAAACTTTTAACCATCTTCCATTTTATTGGTCTTTCAAGAATATTGATCAAAAGTTTTGAGAGCTTCTCCAAATTATACAATTTTATTTTTAAAATCTAAAACAATATTTTTATTTTCAAGATTAAAAACAATGTTACAACCATCTGGAATAAGATGAACATGATTCAACTGTTTGTCTTCTTAGGTACATTTTCTGTGCCCCATTAACTTTAACAGTTTGGGGGTGAGTCATTATACCAACATAAATTCTGTGCGTCTCAAAAAACGGCGCTCAAGACGTCCACGCATATGATCACGCATTGAAATTGAGCATTTTACAAAATCCTTCACTGAAACAAACTGAAACAACAAACTGCTAATTTCATTTGTAAGTTACTGTCCAGTTGATGATATATCCTTAGGTGCATCATTTAGGGTAATTTGAGGATATAATAAGTTAGGATTCTTTTAGAATCTTCTTTTAAGTTAGGATTTTTTTTTTGAGGGGAAATAAACTCCGAAAACCATCATAAAAGTAAATTTTAAAGATAGTTTTCATCGATAGAATAATTTTTTAACTGGTAACTGGTAAGTGGTTGCAAAAAAATTATTTAAAAGCCTTATAAAGTGGCGGTTGGATATGACATTCTTTCCGCCTCAGCCTTATCAGGGAAAGAATATCGAACCTAACGTCATCAAAGTTTAGAGCGCCCCCAGCGGCAGTTTAAAAAAGGGATTATTTTCCAATCTCAGAAATTGAACCAAAGCAGGTACTAATGTTATCGTTTCATAATCATGAGGAGGTCATATATGACCTTCAAGTCACCTGATCTGACCTTTACTTCCTGTCCAAACAGGAAGTTCAAATTCAATACATTATAACGCAAAATTGACATGTCTTTTGAATATGAAATTGATATTGTTATTATAAAAGATGATAAACCCTTGCACAATATGATATTGACATCATCGATGATAATTTTATTGAACAAGACGTTCACACGAACACCGTGTGTTTGTTCCAACAAACACTTTAGTTATTATTATTATTATAGAAGTTCCAGGACAAAACTCACATCCGGGGCGACTTGAGTTCAGTTCCGCGTGCGACTTGACTTAACGCTATAACCATGCGCTCTGTGTGAGAAATACGTGAAGTGCGAGCGACATTGTCTACGATCTCCAATGTTTTAGTACGTGTGTCGTACTGTATGAAAGTAAAGTATCGACGCGCTATTTCAAAAGAAGTGGGCATAACATTGTAATACATTAAATTTCACAAAATGAAATTTCTCATGTGTTATTATCATTTCAATAGTAATAAATTTTCATTTAATTAAAAATAAATGGTGTACAAAACAGTATTATTCCAACTTGAAAATAGTTTCTAAATTTACCTACATTTGACCATAACTTCTGTTTCAGTTCTATGAATGCATTTAAACTTGACAAATGTATTTCTTATTATGTCGTCTATTATTCTGCGAAGTTTGATGAAATGGTCTTATGTGGTTTTTATTTAAAAACAATTAAAAGGTCACATAAATGTCCACTAAAATATACCCAATCATATTGGCTGCATGCCCTATAACAGTGCTTCAGAATATTTTTTCACTTACTTTCCGGAAGGAGAGGTCAGATTGGGGTTATGTCTGTCTACGAAATGTTACATAATTCGTGATCTGTAAGATGATGCAAAAATTGTGAAATATATCTTTTGTAGTTCATGAGATATGGTTTTGTGAAATATTATAATAAGTTTAAGACCTCAAAATGAGGCCGTAGCGAAGGCATAATAATTTGGGTGTAGAAGCCAATTTACCAACTGACTTCAGCGGCGGTAAATCAATGTACATCTTCAAAATCGCTGGAAGAGGGGGGCAGTTGTGAACCTTTTGTGGGGGGATGGGGGCAGGTAGGCATATAAATATTTTTGAGGGGAATAGCCGTGAGAAATATTACTAGAGGTAGGCCTGAACAATTGTTTCCCTCAGAAAAAATCGCCGAACAAGTGGGGGTTAACGTTAGAAATTTTCCCCTGAAATTAAATCACCTCGGTCACAGGTTTATTGGCTTGATTTGTTGGCTTAATTGCCGACTGAGACACGATTTGCCTACTACAAAATCGATATCATCACACCTCCACACCCCCTTTGACTACAGCCCTGGCTCAATACCGTGGAAAGCCCGATACAATGGTGGATAGTGACTGTTAGGTATAATCATGAAACTTTATTGTTCAATCTGTGTTGTTTTATTGACAAGCAGTATATGTGTATAAGGTGTTCTTTTGGTATCATAACTTGTATGAATTAATTCAAGATCGATGATAAAGTGCACATTTGGTATAGGCATGTGGCAGTTTTGCTTTCACGAAAGAGTTCAAAGAGTATCTTACCTTCCAGAGAAGTTGTGTAAACGAGAACTTGAATCCACAGAACAAAACGTATTTGACGGGAAAACTTAGTCTCATATACGTGGCACAAAACTGATTGTACACAACTCAACTAGCACAGTCAAACACCGCGGTTACCAATTGCCGTCTGACTTCAATATCGCTGCTATGATTATTCTTCTCCCTACGAACACCGTCCTCAGCAGTTGCTCATTAAATATTCACAAATGACGTCATGGTATCACTGTTGATAAATGCCCTACCTACTGACTAATTTTTAATATTAATTTTCAGAAGTGGGGAGTAATATCGATCCACCCTCATATTATTTCGTATTTCTACCTTCCAGTGAGGTCTTCTTTTCAATTGTTGGTTTCCCTGGCGGGTTTACAAAATTATTAAAATGAATACAGTCGTAGAACACGAAGTTGCCGTTTATTGGTTGGCAGGTTGGCGTGTGTTGATTGGTTGACGTAAGTTGGTGCATATTGAGTACAAAATACCTGAACCAATTACATGTGTTACATTTGGAGGGTATAGGGTAACAACAGATATTAACGTGTGTTCTGTATTTTTTTCGGGCTGTAAGATAAATAAGCCTCAAGAGAGATAATAAGTGGGTTTTGAAAACAGGATCAGTTAAGTTTCAGTGGTTTGTGGAATATTATAATATGATTTATACATGCCGTCGCATCAATGAAAAATACAAACAAAAGACAAATAATGTAAACAGATAAATCATCAAAATATTGTTCGAATCCGCAACCTTTAAATACCAATATGGTTTTATTAATAAAAATATGTTGTTGTCATTGGAAATTTGATGATATCCTTTAAGAAATGAAAACAAATACTTTGAAGTGAGATATTTCACAAAATAGTCGTCGGAATCTCGGTTTTACATTAGGTATGTGTCTAAATGAAGTTATGGAGGTCCAAAAATAAATACATTTTGGGTCATATTTACTGTAAAGCCATGCTTCTCGTGATCATTTTGAGAATTGTGTAATTTTAAACCATTTGTCCTCATTTGTTTTTTAAATGATTTGCTGTACAGTCAGCGTCGCACCCCAAGCAACCATTTTATTTTAAATAGCCGGGCAGTTTATTGTTTATAGTTAAGAAGCCTTCAGGAGTAGATGTAACAACAAGTTACCAGGCATTGGTGACTATTGAAGTAAATTAACATTCGTCGGGCAAAATTTTCGTCACAACCTGATATATTTGCTTTTGCAAACTGCTTACCAACCTAAGACCAAACAAAATATTCTCCGGTTTCTGGTCATTCAAAATCAGTTCGGCTTCAAAATCGGTGCGGGGACACGCTTTTTTTTCCAACCAGTAAAATACGTGATGTATACACTGTTATTGGAACCAGATCAAATTTCCCATACACAATGTCTGGTGGCTAAGTCACAAATCGGGAAAATGTTCATACCCCTATGTGGGAAAAATCATTTAAAACACCGCACGGCAGAATTCCAATCGATCCAGCAATTTTTGCCGAAATTGAAAATCGTTTCATAGCAAAAAACAAAAAAACAAAAAAACAAACAAAACAACAAAAGTAAAAATGCTGACGCTGAGGTGGCGCTCGCAGAGACCAGGGCCAAATTTCATAGAGCTGCTAAGCAGCCGAATATTTTGCTTACTGTACGTTTTTTTAATTTCATAGTGTTACTAACCGTTAATCATAGGGATATGCACGCTTAAATGAGTAATGCAACAATACAAATCCACGGTGAACGCTCACACACGGCTCTTAATTTTTTTTCTAACCTGTGAAATACGTTTATTTTAAAGAAAATTGTGATGCTATATTTAGCATTTAGCATGCTTACCGGTAAGCAGCGCTATGAAATTAGGACCAGACACGGGAGACTTTTTTGGCATAAAGGACCTGGAGTACAAATGCAAAATAGTAGTTTCAAACCAAGCGGGTTCTTTCTCAAAGGTAAAATATATTTATAAATAGATAAAGATAAACGGTATGGTTGACAGTTGCTATCTGACTTGAGTAATGCTGCCTATATCCAATACACAAGTCCCCTCTCCATGACTAGCTACTCAGTTACAGATATACAAATGTTACCATGGTAACATTGTTCAGTAAGGCCTTGGCTCACTTTTGACGAGTTTTAATTAAAATGTAAATGCACTAAATAGAGGTTATACTTCCTGTTTCAACCTCGTACTTGGGTCTGCTATTCAACTGATGTTTTTCTGGCGACCGTTGTTTTTATTTTCTCTCCATTTTGATGTTTTAATAAAATCTTTTAAAACATCTTTTCAGTCGTCATCCTGTTCGTTTTTTTTGTTTGTTTTTTTTAGTTTTTTTTACTAAACCTCAGTTCAATTTAAATCGTGGATAGCATCAATCTGACAATTTACTGGATTTTTCAATTAGAAATTGGCGAAATTGTCTTATTCTACGCTGACTATTCGCCCTGATCTGATTCGAAGATGGCGTCCATCCGTAATATGTTACTCTCGGCAATTGTCATGCTGTGGATTTACCCCAGCAGATCTGTTCTCTTAATGAAACAGTTTTTTCCAAAAAGGACTTTGATGAACGGCTCTTCAGTGCCGGTAAACCTAGCTTCATTTCATCTAACTCTGGTAAACAACAAATTTATGTTTCCTTTATCCGGCCTTCGTGTGCCTTTGAAGTCCAGGCGAGATCTTCGAACCACTATGAGATCTATTTCTAGTAACAAATCCAGTCATTCTGATATTGATTTATAACCCTGTTCACCTCACGTTTCATACTGCTGAGCGGGGATATTAATCCTAACCCAGGACCCATCCAAAGCGTTCGCCAACGTAAACCCAAACATCCCTGCATTCATTGCGGGATTCGTGTGAGAACTGGGTTCACAGCAGATGTACTGTTTTCCTGTCTGCTTCCGCCTACGACAAACTTGTTACAGACAAGACTACATTTAGCTACGTCTGCAACAAATGCTGCTTTGATGATCTCCCAAAATGTCATAATCCCGACATGCCTGACAAGCCTACTGTCAGCTTTGATGATAGAGCACCTGTTCAACCTAATCATTTAAACATTCCTTACGTTGCAAGCACAGAACAGTCTCATTTCCATTGCTTTCAGCAAAAAGGTCTTCATGTCACGTTTAGATATTTAATACCCAAAATTTCAGAACTGAGACGCTTTGCTGCAGATTCAAAAACCGCTATCATCGGTATTTCCGAATCTTGGCTTGATAGCTCTGTTCCAGATGAGGAGATTAAGATCAAAAATTACTCCATCATGCGACAAGATAGATCCAGAAGCGGTGGTGGGGTATGTGTTTTCATCAGGAACGACTTGGTTTTCAATCCAAGACCTGACCTGCACATCACTCAATTGGAATGTATTTGGTTTGAACTGTTGGTCCCAAAAACTAAACCTATTATGGTTGGCACCTGTTATCGTCCACCAAGTGACAGTAATTGTTTTGAGCACTTGGAAGTTACCTTTTCCAAAATTCGTACTGATTGTGAACTGATGCTTTTAGGCGATCTTAATGTTAATTTTCTTAGTAAGAAATCGGGTCTATTTAGAAAATTAGTCACTATTTTGAACTTCTTTAATTGCAAACAACTCATTGACACACCAACTCAGATCACTAGTTCCTCCTCTACTATATTAAATCATATTATCTGTAATAACTCCGACAAGATTAGTAAATATGGTAATGTGAATATCGGCCTTAGTGATCATCTTATCATTTACTGTACTCGAAAGGTACTCCGAGGTCAAATAAATCGTCACAATGTAATTAAAATTAGGTCTTTACAAAATTATAATTCTTCCAAACTTCTGCCTGATCTGGCTGGTACAGATTTGCCAGAGGTCTTTAATTGTAATGACGTCAATTTAGCTTGGACTAAATTTAAGTCTTTTTTCATCAAAATATTACATAGGATTTATTATTACTGGTCACTGTGGTGACCTCTAATATGTCTGAGATTCACCATTGATTATTGATTATTCCTTGAGACTTTTATATCCAAACCCTCCTCCAAGATGTTAGCTTATTCCGAAGCCATCTCTTACTTTTGAAACATCTTTTACCCAAGAATACAAATTGTTTCTATTCGCCACCATGCTGACCTTTGACCTTTCGAATATTCACCAACTTCAAAGCGACTTGTTCATGAGACATACTGAGTCCATCCAAATTTGTACTTACCTTGTTGATAGGTAAGTGCAGATGAAATACGCCGGATTCTTCTACAATCTCCATCTAAAAGCTGTGATCTTGATCCGATACCAACAACTTTATTGAAAGATTGTGCAGATACAATAGTACCTGTTATAACTCATATTGTAAACCAGTCACTTGCTAATGGACTTGTACCATCATCCTTAAAATCTGCAATTGTACGACCACTTCTAAAGAAATCTAATCTTGACACCGACACTTTGAAAAACTATCGCCCAGTCTCTAACCTTACCTTCCTTTCAAAGCTACTTGAACGTGTTGTACTTGCTAGAGTCTCTCCATTTCTTCAAAGCAACAACCTTCTTGATAATTGCCAGTCTGCCTACCGTGCCAACCACAGTATTGAAACTGCTCTACTTCGATTAGAAAATGATGTACTTACCGCTATGGATAATGGTAGACTTGTTGCGTTGGTACTCCTCGATCTGTCAGCTGCTTTTGATACTGTCGACCACCGTATTCTATTGCAACGACTTCAATCTTTTGGTATTGATGGAATAGTTCTAAAATGGTTTGAGTCGTATCTCACCGACAGATCACAGTGTGTTCAAATTAAAAACAAATGTTCATTACTTACCATGGTGCTCTTCGGTGTGCCACAAAGGTCTGTTCTTGGACCTGTACTATTTTCTATCTACACTGGTCCCCTTGGGAAAATCATTCGGAAACATAATCTGCAATACCATTTTTATGCTGATAACACACAAATATACATCTCATTTAACCCTGATCAAATTGAAGCTGACACTGCTATACGTCGACTTGAATCATGTATTTGTGACAGACAAATATTTACCCCCTTTATTTATTTAATTTCATTGCTTTTCCTTTAATTCTGATATCCATCCACCGTTTTCCTTTTGTTACATTTAAATCGCCTTTCTTATGCAAATTAGCCCAAATTCTATTGCGCCCTCACATGAGCCAAATTTACACACACAGTTATTCCGAAGCAGAGGAGACGCAATCTTAATCGCTCCTTCTATCCTTTTATATTCAGGTAAATACACTTTTATTAATTTATATTTATCTTATTTCACCAAAGTTAAGTTTGTACATTACTTTATATTTACTAAGTAGACTTCATATTAATATCTGTGAGGTTTAGTCTTATAAAAGGGTATTTTAGTTTTAAAATATTTAGTCCAAGTCCGGCCGCAAGATGGCGGCCGATACTTACCTTATGGCGGGAAACGCTAAAAAGGTTTAAATCTTACATTTTGTAACTGCTTTACTTCAAGAGCATTTATCGTTCACTTATTTATATATAAGTGTATTTAGTAACTTTTGTAAACATTATTTTAAAGAAATTGACACACACAGTTATTCCGAAGCAGAGGAGACGCAATCTTAATCGCTCCTTCTATCCTTTTATATTCAGCTAATAAAGAATTGATCACCAAAGAAGCCTTTTCCTCGTCCGTCCTTTGGCAAGTGTCGCATATTGATGAAATTCGTAATTGGATGTCTTCTAATTTCTTAAAATTAAATTATGACAAGTCTGAGTTTATTATATTTGGATCAAAAAGTAAAAATTCCTCATCTACGTATTGGTACCTCCAAGATATCTACATCTACTAGAGTTCGGAATTTGGGCGCTATATTCGATTGTGACATGTCACTTAATGATCATATTTCTTCAATTTCTAAATGTTCCTCATTTCATCTGCGCAACATCGGCCTCATCAGAAAATACATCTCTCAAGAGGCTATGGAACAACTTGTACATGCGTATGTCACCTCCCGCCTGGACATGGGCAATTCACTTTTATATGGTCTACCAGATACACAAATTTATCGTCTGTCCCGTCTTCAAAACATAGCTGCTAGAATTGTAACCCAGACTAAACCAAGAGAACACATTACACCAATATTGCGAGATCTTCATTGGCTCCCGATTAAGGACAGGATTGTTTTCAAAATCTTAAATGTATGTTTACCGCTCTTCCATTGGTATGTCACCATCATATTTATCAGAATTACTTCAACCGTATCACTCAAATCGTGATTTCATGAGATCACATCATAAACTTCTTCTGAGTAAGAAATTGACAAAGAGATCCTGGGGAAAACGTTCTTTTGCTGCTGCTGCTCCTTCTTTGTGGAATGATTTACCTGAGCATGTCAAACAATCTCCATCTCTTGCTTCATTTAAAACTGCTCTCAAAACTCATTTGATGAAAATTAATGTATAATTTACTTATGTTTAACTATTGACTTTTATGATGATGTATTTATACCTTTTGTTTTTGTTTAATATGTCAAGAGTATCGCTACGGTGTTTATATTTTTTGCAAATCAACCTTGTTTGCATGGTTGTGTATGCAGGGTTTTTCCTTGTTGTCAGAATATCGTCTTTGCCTAGCATATCCTGACCAGGGCCAGTCAGCCTTTTTACAATCATTGTTCCTTGTAATTTTATATTGCATTGTTCTTACCATGTATTTTGTTTAATTGTTTACACTGATGTGTCACTGCGCCATGAGCGTCTCTTTTGACGGATACCAGCGCATTACAAATGTTCATTATTATTATTATTGTTACAGTGTTTTATTTACCATCCAGTGTGAAGTTTGACCTTTCGGGTCATCACCAAACTCAAGTCGATTAGTCCTTGAGATATACCCAACTTAACCACTAAAATTCAACAATAAAGTATTTATTCATATTGAGTAAAATAATAGTAATAATAATAATAATAATAATAATAATAATAATAATAATAATAATAATAATAATAATAATAATAATAATAATAATAATAATAATAATAATAATAATAATAATAATAATAATAATAATAATAATAATAATAATAATAATAATAATAATAATAATAATAATAATAATAATAATAATAATAATAATAATAATAATAATAATAATAATAATAATAATAATAATAATAATAATAATAATAATAATAATAATAATAATAATAATAATAATAATAATAATAATAATAATAATAATAATAATAATAATAATAATAATAATAATAATAATAATAATAATAATAATAATAATAATAATAATAATAATAATAATAATAATAATAATAATAATAATAATAATAATAATAATAATAATAATAATAATAATAATAATAATAATAATAATAATAATAATAATAATAATAATAATAATAATAATAATAATAATAATAATAATAATAATAATAATAATAATAATAATAATAATAATAATAATAATAATAATAATAATAATAATAATAATAATAATAATAATAATAATAATAATAATAATAATAATAAAGTGGACTTATATAGCGCACGTATCCACCAACTGAGTGGTGCTCAAGGCGCATTATATTATTAGCCCTGCTCATATGGCTCATAAATCATTCCTGAAACCATCTCAGCTCCCTGGGGAGTATACAGCTCAATTGCTGCCATTACAGCGCATATAGGGCTAATCAACCAACTCTGCCCTCACAGGTACCCATTTAACCCCTGGGTGAAGAGAAGCAATTATGGTTAAGTGTCTTGCTCAAGGACACAAGTGTCACGGCCGGGATTCGAACTCACATTCTGCTGCTAACACCAGAACTTGAGCCAGGTAAGCTAGACCGCTCGGCCACGACACTCCATAGGAGATATCCCAACTTCATAATTCTACGTAGTTAAAGGTAAGGGGAGAGAAACGCGCAAACTGGGTCAAGCCAGATTTTTTAGCTGAATTTCCATTATTCTGCCTGCATAATCATGAAATCCATAATAATACAGATTTGTTTGGTAACATGCAGGGTGGTTTTAGTTTGGTTGACATTGGTTATATCAGTAAACCTTTAAAAATTGCCATCTTCCGAACTTGAAAATGCATCACCCAAGTAAAATGTATTACAAGTACGCCTCAATTGGAAACACGTATACCTTTTATTTTGCTCAAGAGTCAAGTTGCTACTCATTAGACCGTAACAACACGTTATATAGGAATCAATCATTTTGTATTCTCGTGGCGGTCTCTTCGAGCAAGATAACCCAGTTTTGAGACAATATTAAATGATGCGTCTCTTGAAGGAGACAATCGATAACATTTGTTCGTGGTCTATTCTTGCAAGTGTAAATTTGTTGATCATTACAGCGTAACACGAAGGTGAAAACAAGCAAAATGCAATCGATTTTCACGGCGGTCTTGGAGTGCAAGGTTACCGAGTTTTGAGAAGATGGTAAAAGAACTGTCAGTTAGTTCTTTCCTCGAAGAAGAGGAGAATATCGATTACAATTATTCGTGTTCCGACGTCTATTCTTGCAAGTGTAAATTTGATGATCATTACAGCGTAACACGAAGGTGAAAACAAGCAAAATGCAATCGATTTTCACGGCGGTCTCGGAGAGCAAGGTTACCGAGTTTTGAGAAGATGTTAAAAGAACTGTCAGTAAGTTCTTTCCTCGAAGGAGAGGAGAATATCGATTCAATTATTCGTGTTCCGACGTCTATTCTTGCGAGCGTAAATTGTTATTATCATTATAGCGTGACGTGTAGGTGAAAATCAAGCACGTGTAATCGATTTTTATGGCGGTCTCGGATGGTAAGGTTACCGCCTTTCGACGATGTTGAAAGTTCTCAGTGCCTCTCTATTTATATATAAACGGGAAGCGAGCAAACAAAAATAGGCTAATGCCAGACTCGAACCCGCGACCTCTCGAATACCTTAACGTCACTGATCATGAATCACCACAGGGGTGCTCCAAGTGTAACCGCTCGAGATGCAAAACCTGTTTGTATCTCAAACCTGCTCATGAGGTGAAAAGCCACAGTACTGGTGTCACCTACACAATCAGAACTAAATCACAGTGTGACACACCCAATCTTATATATGTAATCTCATGTAAAAGATGTGGTATACAATATGTAGGGGAGACAACGACCAAATTGTGTCTCCACTTTGCCAACCATGTTTCCTCTGTGAAAACTAAAAAAACCTACCCTGTGGCTATCCATTTTAACAGCCCTAATCATAGCATTAATGATGTTGAACTCATTGTAATTGAAGCCTGCACTAGCAATGATACACATCGAAAACTTAGGGAGTCACACTGGATACATCAACTGAAAACATTGCAACCCTATGGCCTCAACATCAACACAGGTATCAAATAACCAAGCTACCTTTACCTATTTCCAGGCATTTGTTGTAACCTTTCATTTTTCAGGTATTTGTTTTAACCTTTATTCTATTTTCAGGTATTTGTTTTAACCTGTTACTTTTCAGGTCTTTGTCCTAACCCGGCTGTTCTATTTCCAGGTATTTGCTTTAACCTGTTGCTTTATCTTATCTTGTATACTTTTACATTTTTGGTCATCGTTTTGACCTGTAGTGTTCCCCTTCCCCTCCTAACTCATCAGCTTGGATCCCTCCCTGAAAATGATTAATTATATTCTGTTTATAAAAGTAAATAAAATCAAACAAACTTACCCACAGTATATACATCATTACTGAGCGAAAAGAACACTTTTACACGTAGGTCTGCATAAGAATCCGCAACGATGAATTCAATGCGTATCTGTGCAGTTAGTGGCCCTGGTATCAGCACGCGTATGAACGGTTGCGCGGTGTAAATCTGGCACGGTGAAGTGGTCACTGAGATTCAATGCACACAAAATATATTATTTATCTAATAGTAATATTTGCACTGTTAAAGCCCCTATACACTATTGGTAATTTCTAAAGATAAATCAATGATCGCAGTTTACAACAATCTTACTTGGTGTAAATAAAACGTCTCTTGAAATCTTTCGACTGAGTTGATTTCATTTAAGCAAACTTATTTCCTAACTAAACTTTCGACTTCTGGAGATGTAAATTCCACGTTAGAATGAATACAGTAATTCTGAATGCATTTTCACTATTTTCTCGTTAACGAAATAAGTTGAAACTTCCATAGATTCGTTTGTGTATATACCCTCTTGATTCTTATTAAGTATGGATGCATTATGGATAGTTTATCAAAAGTGCGTAGCTGGGTTTAAACACAGCATGTACTTTTTATTTGAATTCTTAATTTCTACTGAAATGTTTATGCAGAAATGAGGCCTACCTGATGTGTCGCAGGTATCTCCCGTGTAACCATCCACACATGTACAGGTAAAGCTGTCCACGCCATCCACACAGGTTGCTCCGTTCATAAATGGATTATTACTACAGTCATCGATATCTGAACAAAACAAACGTGAATTGTAAGAACCAGAAGTCATGACAAAAAATATTCCTGATCGACAAACCAACATTTACTTCGCACCTATAGCGCTAAGTATTATTTTACCTGTAGCGCAGGTATCTCCCGTGTAGCCAGCCACACATGTACAGGTAAAGCTGTCCACGCCATCCACACAGGTTGCTCCGTTCATACATGGATTATGAGTACAGTCATCGATATCTAAACAAAACAAACGTGAATTGTAAGAAGCAGATGACATGATCGACAAACCAACATTTGCTTCTCCCCTTAGCACTAAACATTTACCTGCAGCGCAGGTATCTCCCGTGTAGCCATCCACACATGTACAGGTAAAGCTGTCCACGCCATCCACACAGAATCAGGATATCGATATCTGAACAAAACAAACGTGAATTTTAAGAAGCAGATGACATTACACGTGATCGACAAACATTTTCTTCACCTCTTATGGTGCTTTTTTGTTATGCAAGTTCGCCCCAAACAAGGTTAAAAGCCACTCTTGGTAAGGGGCTACAAGAAGAAAACATAGAAGATGAAAATAACTCAGGGGGACTGAAGGTAGGAATTGATATTCCTCTTAAAACTGTCTAGATTATAGGATGTAGGGAAACATGCACCAGGCAAGGAGTTCCAAAGAGATGCAGTACGTGGAAAAAAGCTGTTGGAATAGCTCTTTGTTCTACATCTCGGCAAAGCTAGAGTGTACGGGTGAGAACAAGCAGAAAGCCTGGTCTCACGCTTAAACACCCTGATAGGATGAACCTGATTGGACACACTGGTGGCACATTTGCCATGAAAATATCTGTAGAAAAGGCAAAGGCTGGCTACAAACCTACCGTGAGAAAGAGGTTGTAACGATGATCCCAACTCTTCACCAACAAGATTAACAATACGCTTGTGCACTCTATCTAATAAAGATAAATGACAGGCAGAAGCTCCGGCCCAAATGTGACAACAGTACTCCATTAGGGGACGTATAGTTGTCTTATACATGTAGAGAGTAGCATCGGGAGGTAAGAACTTCCGAGCTCGATAAGGACAACCAACTCGCATGGAAGCACTCTTTGCAATGCCTGAGATATACCTCTCCCAACTGGCTTTAGTGGAGATATCAAGTCCGAGAAGGCGAAAATCTGATACCTCAAGCAAAGTTGATGGACCCATATGAATGGATGGAAATGTATCATCTCTAGAGCGAGAAAGAGACAGTAGTTTAGTTTTTTTTGCGTTAAAGGTTACTAGCCAATTGTTCCCCCACTTCAACACGCTCTTAAAATCATTATTCAGTGAGACACCCACCTCATAGCGAGAAGTGTTAGAAGAGTTAGGGGAAACACCATAGAGGGTTGAATCATCAGCATACATGGCGAGCTGAGACAAAACTTTATCGGGCAAATCGTTAATGTAGATAAGAAAGAGAGTAGGACCAAGTATCGAGCCCTGTGGAACACCAGAATTGATAGAACGAGTAGGAGAAGATTGACCCTCAAGGACAACCTTCAACTTGCGGTTGGAAAGGAAAGCAGAGATTATGGATAACATTCTGCCTGACACACCATATGACTGAAGCTTGTGGAGCAGGCCAGAATGCCATACCTTGTCGAAGGCCTTTGAGATGTCCAATGCTACAACACGAGCCTCACCCCTGTGATCTAATGCCCCATTAAAATGATCGGTAATTAGGGAAAGCAGATCACCGGTTGAGCGGGAATGGCGAAACCCGTACTGGCAGTCAGTTAGAAGGTCATTGTCCTCCAGGTATCCAAGGAGCTGTTGGTTGACAAAGCATTCAAAGATCTTACTTATTATGGGAAGCAGACTAATAGGACGATAATTAGTAGATTCAGAACGCTCACCAGCACCCTTAAAGACAGGGACAACAGATGCCACTTTCCAAGATGAAGGAAACACTTAGTGTTTACCTGTAGTATTTGTATTTCCCTTGTAGCCAGCCACACATGTACATGTAGGCCTACAAGTCAAAATATCCACGCAATCCACACAGCTCCGTTCATACATATCTGGAGTACAGTTTATATTGTGAGTTTTTGCGTGCACTGTATTGCAGTGTTGGAGCAAAGGCTTTGATCCTCAAGGCCAAGGCTTTGACCTCAAGGCCAAGGCTTTGACCCTCAAGGCCAAGGCTTTGACCCTCAAGCCTTAAGGCTAAGGCCAAGGCTTAACCCTCAAGGCCAAGGTCCTCTCGTATAAAATTACTACTAATATAAAACATGTCACATCATAACGAATCGCTCAAAGTAAGAATAAAAACTTCACGTACAAATATATGACTGAGTAGAAGTTCAGATCTTCGTGGATACCATTTAAATAATAACAAAAAGAATGGTTTGCTTCCACACTGATGCACATTAATCTAAACCGAGTATAACAAAAGGGGGATCTAAGAACGGCTGTTTTTAACTGATGTTACCTCGTTATTATGTAACATGGAAGAGCACCTGTATCAAAGTTCAGAAAATCCCAAAAATATGGAGACATGCTAAAGTAATGGGAATTCTCAAACCGGACAAGGCCGCCGAAGACCCGGGCAGCTACCGTCCAATAAGCCTACTGTGCATAATCTACAAAGTGATGGAGAGACTAATATACAATCGTATCCAACCCATTGTGGATCCTCAACTCTCACCTGAGCAGGCCGTCTTCCGTACAGGACGCTGTACAACAGACCAAGTAACACTCCTCACAGAAGACATAGAGGACAACTTCCAAAAAGGTCTCAAGAATGGTGCTGTACTGGTCGATCAATCAGCAGCATATGACACGGTATGGCATAAAGGTCTTGCCCTAAAACTACACAAAATCATACCTGAGAAAACCTTAGTAAACTTTCTCATGACAATGATCACCTGCAGAAGCTTTACAATGACGGTTGGCGAAGAAACCAGTAAAACATGCTTCCTGAAAAACGGCATCCCGCAGGGCTCAATGCTCGCACCGATTTAATTCAACATTTACACTGCTGACCTACCAACCACTGTCTCAAAGAAATACATCTACGCAGATGACATAGCACTCCTAACCTCTGCCAAAAACTTGAACAAGCTTAAAACAACACTTGGCACCGATATGGAATCCTTAAGCCGTTACTTCAAAAACTGGAGACGCCGACTTAACATCACCAAAACTGTTTAGCAACTAGACTGGCTAACTACAAAATCAAAGTCGTTTGCAATGGCACAACCATCCCGTATGATGATTTCCCCAAGTATCTTGGTGTTACTTTGGACAGATCTCTAACATACAAAAGCCATCTCACACAGCTCGCACAGAAAGCCAAACTCGCAACTGTCTCATTAGACGACTAGCAGGCCTTTCCTGGGGCGCAGACTACAACGTTCTTCGAATCTCAGCAATAGCTTTAGTAAACTCTGTTGCAGAGTACTGTGCACCGGTATGGGCAAGGAGCACCCACACCAGCAAGATTGACGTAGCCCTTAACAACACCATGCGCATCATCTCAGGATGTATTAGATCAACTCCCACTCAATACCTTCCAGTAGTCAGTGGAATTGCTCCTTATGAAGTGAGACGACAGCAGCAATACCTTGCTCTTGCGCGACGTGCCGCTGGGTGTGACTCCCATCTGCTTAATCAACTGTTGACAAACACCAATCAAAAAACTCCACCACAACTGCGACTGCCATCAAGAAATCATTTCCATCAAGAAGCCCACAAACTGCTAGAAATTAGCACCGGATCGCACCCAAAGACTTGGGCACTAAACACGTGGCGGAATATGTGGCAAGAATCAGAATCCAGGACGTGGATATTTAACTACATTTCGCCACTGCTGGGTCAAACTTAACAGACTAAGAACTGGTCGTGGCCGATTTGGACATAACATGCTCCGCATGGGACTAAGTGACAACGCTAAATGTACCTGTGGTCATGATGACCAGACTGTACATCACATCGTTCATGACTGTATTATCTACAGATGTGATGGAAATTTAACTAAACTTGACCAGTCTGCATTAAACTGGATCCATAACCTAACCTTGTCATGTTAACTTTGTATGAACCATACGATAAATAAATAAATAAATAAAGCAGTCCACAGCACAAATCAGATGATAGTCTATCTACCCCATATAACTGTATGCAAGTTAAGTATAATTATATCTCCCTGGCCCCACAAGTACATGTATACAGAAAATTATTATAGCTTTGTTTTGGGGGAAGCAGCAAAATGTACTATCATGGTAACAAAATGTGATGCTGTAAAAGTGAAAGTGTGTCAACACACAAATCTAGGGTGTTTTCCCTCCTCCATGGTAAAACATGATTAAATTAGATACTGCAGACTTTGCAGACAGCTGACTCCAAGTTGTATGTTTGTAGAAAAGCAAAATTTCAAACAAATTTACGTGAAAAATTCAAAAATCGATGGGCATTGAAGAGCAAGGCCCTAAAGTTGCAAGGCTTTGACCCTCAAGGCCAAGGCCAAGGCCAAGGCTTTTGCCCTCAAGCCTTACGGCTAAGGCCAAGGCCCTAAAATCAAGCCTTAAGGCCAAGGCTCAGCATCAAGCCACTACATCACTGCTGTATTGACTCAATTTAACCTAAAATGGTTACCAGAGTAATTTTTTCACTGAATTAAGTTTTTTGGCCATGGCCAAAAGAGGGCGCTATATACGCCAATGCGGTTGTAATCAGATCGCTGATGCAACAAGCGTGCGCTCTTTCTCAATGTAACGGTTACTACAGCAGAGTATTTCCCTGTGTATTTTTAACCCGTTTTTCAGGTGAAAAATCCATTTGTTACTAAAGAAAAAGTCCGACCAGGTGTTCCGAAACAAAGAAAAATGTGTGGTATTTGGACTGAAAGAATTGGGTGAGAAGATGGAATGCAGCAGTGACCATTTCTGCTTTGTACAATGTGAGCCTACATAACATGAAGTTATTTAATCCAGCAAGCGACAGTTACTGTGGTGATATCACTGTCTTCCATACGTTTGTAAGTGGACCCAAACACTGAGCCGCGAATTAACCCGATCTCGTTACCAGAGTGAAATTACCGCTAGAGGACTACGATGTGCACGAAGCGGATAGTTTAATACACATCGTAAATGGGAGAAGAATCATGTTCACCGATAGAGGGCCGGCTATGATCACAGTGCACGGAGCACTAAGGAGCAGGCCAGTCATTTGATTGGGAAAATTGTTATCGGAAACCAAGGCTGACGTTCTAGCCAGAGCGAAGAGAGGAAATAATCGTTTAAACTCTTAATAGTTGATTGATAAGATTTCATGCAAAACCTTGCAAATGAGTTCTGTATATGCCACATGAATTGTATACTAGTTAAAATACATGAATGCAGTAAGTGAACATTCCTGGTGTGTACATAACATGAAGTTATTTAATCATTCAAGCGACAGTTACTGTGGTGATATCACTGTCTTGCATACGTTTGTAAGTAAATGACCCAAACACTGAACTGCGACATCGAACCCGGATCTCGTTAACAAAGTGCAATCACCGATAGAGGGCTACGATGTACACGAAGAGGATAGTCTAATACACGGACTGTGTACACATTATGAATGGGAGAAGAATCATGTTCACCGATAGAGGGCTACGATCACAGTAAGGGGCCGTCCATAAAGTACGTACGCACGAAGGGGGGATTGTTGACATTGCGTACACCATGCGTACAGGGGGGAGGGGGCTCCAAGCCAATGCGTACCGTACGCAAACCGACAATTTGCTTTTAATGAATTATCATGAAATCAATGTACTATCTCATACTACCTAGTTTTTTTTTCCAACGGCCTGTATAGGCACAATTACATGTACTGCAGGTAAACAAAAAAAGACCAAAAAAAAAACCAAAAAAAAGATCTACGTCTTGTATATCAACTGCCTCTTGTTCAAACACATTTTCGTGAAAAGCGTTATTCACTCAATAAACCACTCATGAAACCATTCTCAATAAACCACTCATGAAAAGTCAAGGGCAAACTGTGCAAAAAAGTGTATCAGGATATTTTTTTTCATTTTTTGGTTCAAATATGTCATCATTGACTGCTGTTTTGGTTTAAAATATATCACTGTTCAATCATTTCCAGGTCCGTTAATAAAAATGTTTGCAAATTTTTTTCTGTTAACATTTTGTGATTTATTTCAGTCTTTGGATGCGACATGCGAATCATACTACCACAGCAGGTGTACTGTGACGTTTAATGATGCTAGAATAAGGTAGTCTGAGAAGTCAAAAAGAGATATGGAATGCATATCCGTACAGGGGGTGGGGGGTTGGAGCCACTGCGTATGCCATGCGTACAGGGGAGGGTCAAAAGTCGGCATTTCGTGCGTACGTACTTTATGGACGGCCCCTAAGGAGCAGGCCAGTCCTGTGATCGGCAAAATCATTTTCAGAATCCAAAAAATTTAAACTCCCAATGGTTGTTTGATAATAAGGTTTCATGCAAAACCTTGCAAATGAGTGTATGCCACGTGAATTGTATATCAGTTAAAATAGAAGAATATTTCAAAAATAGTACAAATAGTGCGAATTGTTCTGAAAATTCCAATCATATCTTACTTTCATTTTCATGAACATCTTCGTGAAATTCTTCATCAAAGTAGAGACATCCGCTAGATGGTTGCAATGCAGATTTATCATCGGAATACACTGCTGAGTTGAGCTGACAGAGCTTGTTATAAATGCAGTAGTTGAATGACTTACATGCATCTTCGTGTAGACAAAATACCGCACACGTCACGTATGATCGAGCCGTTTGGGCACGGTAAACCTTACCTTTAAGTACATGATCTAGTATGGGGCCTGGATGAAATTGATGCGGGTTACCAGCACGCATTTGATACTCGCGTGATTGTGGTGGACATGTCCCGCCGATATCATCACATGCATTTACGGTTACGATGCACGTTGCCAACAGGGCAATGGCGCATATAATGGCTGTCATTGTGCTCACACTTAATCTGTAATAAAATAATAGTCCCCAAGTATTTTCAGATATAACAGCCTAGGTACAAATCATGAGGGTTGGGGTAGGTAAATATACCTCCAGGTTTGTCCAGGGAATTGTTTAAAGGTTCATCCCCCTATCTCTCTTTGCACGCATTACAAAAACTCATCGGTAGCACGTTTGATATAGATTAAAGAGGAGCTCTAAGCAAATATCTATAATTGACCTTTCTCCCATTATGACAGAAGGAAACAATATAAATTTTATTATATAAACCCAAGGCAATTACAAGGTAATTATGTCCGAACCCGTATTGTCTCAAATTAAAAATAAAAAAAAGCCTAATGTTCACTGGGGCAACCAAATGTCCTTGGGGTGGAAGCCAATTTGCCGACTGACATCAGTGGGGTAGCAGGATTTTCAGAGTGGGGAAAAATATTTTTTTGCGCTTAGAAACACGATACATTTGCAGTCAGCAAACCCATAGCTCTAGGTTTGCCAACTGCAAATGTATTCAGGATCAACCCTTGTTCAAGTACCTTTCATGTTTCCTTTGCCGACTGAGGCTCTAAATGCCGACTAAGAAGAATTATTGGGGTGTCACACACCCCCTACCCTCCCCCGCTCACCATGGCCCTGCATGTGACAACTGATTTGTTTTTAACATAGGCCTTTTGAAAAAGTTGAAAAATCTACAAATACAATTTCACTAATGAATATTTTTGATTGAACGAAACTTACCTTGTTTCGCAGCATAAATAGCGCCAAATAAGTGAAAGCAATTCAATGTACCTCCAGAAGGGTATCTCAGCAGAAATCAAGTTGATTCGACAACAGTGGAAAGAAAACACAGAACGCGAGTGCTGCTCGCCAGTGCACCTCATATTAGACTGCCAAATAGTGAGACATGTTTGTAAGTATAAATAAAACCTTGGTCTCCCGTTGCCATATCAACACAATATCAGAGGTGACGTCAGTGTTATGAAACATTATTATCCCAACATCCAGTGATTTTTCAGAGCAGCTTTTGTTCGTATTCAACTCAAGGATGAACGAATTGTTTTATTGAAAACTAAAATTGATCCATCACTGGTCTCTTGTTGCCATGTCAACATATACAGATGCATCTGTGTATATTTCAATCCCTTTTTAATTAATGAGCAGTCGAAATATCAACCATGCCCGTCAATAACGTCTAGGTCTGAATTTTAAGCCATGTTTGTTTATATCGTTGTCAAAGTAAATTGAGTTGTGCTCTTCAATCCTTTCGTTGTTAAATGCCTGCTTCCGGTAAAACTGAGGATCGCCTTTCTCCTTTTAATGCCAAGGTTGAGGGCTTATAAAGCACAATACCCAATTACACGGAGATTTGATCTCTGTGCTCAACGTTTTGTTGCAGATAATAATGCCTACTGTATGCATTTCAAGAAACCTGCAGCAGTAGCAGTTTTTTAAAAGGAGCAAGAGCGGATCGAGTGGGATATCTCAGTGGGATATGTCCTCCTCCCGACCCAAAAGATCAAATTAAAAAAATGAAATTTTAAATAAATAATAATAATAATTTTAACAAAAATAATTTAACAAAACAATTTCGTTGTTGTTTTGTAGAGAAATAAAAAGCTTACTGACAACTGCATCAAATATTTCCCGGGTCCCTTAAGCGGGCCACTGACCCCCGTCGTGAATGGCTTCGTGATTGGCGCTCACAAATCCGGCCCTCCATCGTTTGGCCCCTAAACGTTTCTTCTAGATCGCTGGCATATACATGTAAGCATAAATGGCCTACTTCTCTCCCAGCAAGTGTAATTATGATTGAACGGGACGTTAATTAATGTTAGATGATACAATCTCATACAGATAAACACTATTCGTGCGATGGGTATGTTTTTCGAGACAGCCACTACTAGACTACTAGACCTGGGTGGGAAAATTGTGTTCCCCACCGCTGATTGATAACTGATGAATATTAGTTTTTGAGGAGACGAAAAATTTCAATTGCTTTCTTCGTCATACATTTAACTCTATGTGATTTAATACATGTAATGTTTGGATGAGTGATTGTACCGGAAATATGATGTAAAAATTGTGATGGCCTAGTCCCGGCCACCACTGCAACACATGCTATTCTAAGTAACGGTATCACCTAACTTACATATCTAAGATTTGTGGATATTAAAACCTCCAGGGCAAGAGAGAAAGTGGGCACGAGGTATACAGAAACTGCTCGAAAGCCAGGGGAACGAGGTTGGGATTAGTATTGCCAGTCACTGTGCAGGTCGCCAATGCTAGCGTTGGGGTAGATAATAGCTGGTGATCAGCAGCTTGTAAAGGGGAAGAGGAGTGTTGAATGCTGGTTCTCTGCAGCTTGGCGTTATTAAGGAGAACTTAAAGTTGATACCGGTACTCTATATCCCTTTCAACCCCATTGTGCCATATTGGCTCAATATTGTATATCTATTGGGTACCATGGTGTTCTCTTGGCACGCGAAAACAATTCTCATTTGTTACCGGCGATTCCCTGTGGCACGTCGGTAACACCTGTTTTAGGAAAATGTCAATAGCGCCCTCAATTGACAAGTGTTTTCTGATTGGCTGAAAAAGGACGCCCGCGAGCTTTTGCATGCCATTGATAGCTATGGACGCCGATCGAAGTGCACAAGTTTTGGAAGAAATCTTCGCAGATAGTGGGTCAGACATGTCTTCTGACGAGGATTCTACACCGGAGTCGGATGATAGTGAAGAGGAATGCGTCCCGACATCATCATCATCATCGGAAAAGCCAAACTACCGGTCTGGTTGGTGTGAAACTAACGCATACACGAAGAAACCCATGCAATTCAGTGGAAACAGGGGAACTACTGAAGATTTGAGTAACTGTACACCTTTACAAATTTTTCAACTGTACTTCTGTCAAGCAACCTGGGAGCTGATGGTGACGGAGACAAATCGATATGCTGAGCAAACTTTGCCTGCAAACCCAACCAATCGTCAGTCTGCTTGGACTCCAACAAATATTCCCGAAATGATGGCATTCGTGGCATTATTACTTTGCATGGGCATCAACAAAAGGCCTCGATACAGCATGCACTGGTCCATGTCAGATGTCCTTCGAAGTCCGGTATATCCGTCATCTATGTCCCGCAACAGATTCACTGCAATCCTTAGATTTTTCACCTAGCCAACAACACTTTCGACAACCCTTCCGACAAACTGGCAAAACTTCGCCCTTTACTAGACATTGTACTGCCAACCTTTCTCAAAATATACAGCCCTGGACGAAACCTCTCACCAGACGAGAGTATGGTGAAGTTTAAAGGACGACTGAGCTTTTATTCAGTACTTACCGCGAAAGGCCAACAAGTGGGGACTGAAATGCTTCTCTTTAAATGAGTCCGAATCCAGGTATACGTGTGCTTGGAAGATGTTCACAGGGTCTCGGCCAAGCACAGCAACAATTCAACCTCCACTGTGCATGCTGCAACCATGGCAACACACCATCCATCCATTCTTCATGCACCAGGCCAGGTTGTCTTGGATCTAGTGAAAGGACTGGAACACAAGGGTCATGTCATTTTCATGGATAATTGGTACAATAGCCCAGCTCTGGTCTCCAAGTTATCACAGCTAGGATTTGGAGTTTGTGGAACTGTGCGCTACACGGAATTCCTGACTTTGCTCATCCCAAAAAGTTCCCAATGAAAAAAACAGAAGACCCCCGGTTTTATACAAAGGCAGGCCAACTTTGCGTCGTCTGGCAAGACACAAAGCGTGTAACTCTCTTGACAAATTACGGGAATTGCAGTGTCACCACTAAGCAGATTCGTAGTAAAAACAGTTTAACCGGACATCGCGAGATTAAAAAACCTTCTGTAGTTTGCGATTACAATAAATACATGGGAGGAACTGATCTGGCAGCACAAATTGTGCAGTATTACTCTCATCCGCACAGAACAATGAAATGGTGGAAAAGAGTATTCGTAAACATTCTTGACATCTGTTTTCTGAATGCTACTGTGGTATACAACACCATACCTACAAACCATCACCTTTCCAATTTGGATTTTAGGGTAAAGGTCATCGAAGGACTTTTATCCACCTGGAAGTACAACCCCGTACAGCATGCAAGCTAACTTCCATGTGATTCCAGGCCCTTTTCATGTCAACACTATCCTGGAAAAATTGTCTCCAGCAAAAAACGTGACTGTGTTGTTTGCAGTACTAGGGCAAAGAGAACACAAACGCGTATGATCTGTAAACAGTGTAATAAGCCAATGTGTGTTGTTCCCTGTTTTGAGAATTTTCATACCCAATGATCTGTCTGTGCCAAACTACTTTTGATTGTACACATGTAATTTCATTTAATTCTCTCCCCGGTTCAATGTTGATGTGATGCACGCACACCGCAAGCCCAGATTTTCCAACATTGAACGGGGGGGAAACTGAAGGGTTCAAGAATGGGTTCAAGTCCCGGTTCAGTCTTTTTTGCTCAAACAAAATAGATTAAAATATTGTACAGTCAGTTTCCTTTCTGTATAAGTCACATAATACTTAATAAACCCCAATAACAGTGTTTTGCCATTTTAATGTAGGTCAACATAATTGGTCTTTTATTATAAAGTTGATTTCATGGCTCAGAGTAATTCATTATGACACCTGTATGTTAACAATTAAGAAATTGCCTTGCATTGTATCAACATGTGAGGGCGCTATACATTTAAACTTGCCAAAAGTCCTGTGGTAACCAAGTAGACATGAAAAGAAATGAATGTGGTACCCAAGACATAATTGAAAAATTGGTCTTGGTACTGAAAGGGATATATGAAGGAAACATGGGATGCGAAGCACCATGGATGTTGACTGCTTGTTCACTGGGGTTATTAAATAGAACTTGAAGTTGATTCTCTATATCTGAAGGAAGCACCATGATATCCACTGAAAATCTTCCTGGTCGGATGCACCATGGAAAGCACCATTATGGTACCCGCTGTGAAGCACCATTGCTTTCCTTTGTGAAGGACCATGGTATCCTATGGGAAGCACCATGTGGTATCTACTGAGAAGCACCACTGGATCCTATGGTAAACACCGTTGCTTTCCTTTGTGAAGGACCATGGTATCCTATGGGAAGCACCATGTGGTATCTAATAGGAAGCACCACTGGATCCTATGGTAAACACCATTGCTTTCCTTTGTGAAGGACCATGGTATCCTATGGGTAGCACCATGGGATCGACTGTGAAGCACCATCATAGGATTATTTGGGTATCACTATAGGAACCATTGGGAAGCACCATGGTATCAATTGGGAAGCCCCATATAGGTTTCCATAGAAAGGACAATGGGATCCTATGGAAAGCGATGCGGAAAAAATAGGAATACCATGGGAACCTAAAGAGGATACATGGGGCGAAAAACATTATGACAGCATGGAGAACATTATGCTTTGATATACGCCTTATGAAGGGCTGGAACGATTCCCCCGTTTCTGGAGAATAATGAACGGTGCCCCATAATTAATTTGTGGACTCTGTAATTTTATCATCAACGATCGGTCACGTGGTCACTTTAGATAACTTGGCTACACAAATGCAGCAGTGAAAGGAATATTTAATTCGGTTCCTCACTCGGTTTATTGCACGTCATTGGTCATTGGATCCAATTTGTATACAGATACTAAATGTACTCGGGCTATCCAACATTCTCGACATTTGAGTACTCACTCAGGATACCTCTGCCTTGAAATGGTGCGTTATTTGATGCTAATAATTTTCAAGAAAATACCGTATAAGCTTTCAAGGATTTTATTAATTATTGTTTGTTTAATGTCTAAAACCGTGGACAGCCCCTCATAGCGAATTAATTAACACCGTTGCGTTATTTACAGGCAATTTCTTTTCAATTAAAACGATTGTTCTAAAAGATCTATATTCAAGGCTCCAAATGATTTGATCTTGAAATATAATCGAAACATTGAAAACTTTAATTACGATATCAAATGAAAATATCAAAATCTTCAATAACCTTTGGCCATATGCATTACTATTCAAATTGAATTTTAATTTAAATTTAAAATTTAGTGGCTTACCAAAATAAGCAGACCTGTATTGATTTACATTTTCAAAGTAACCATTTGTTCGAGCATGGAATATATTATATTTGATTATATAATTAATAAATTATGTTCCCTTGTCAACAAAGACCACATTTATTCTGCATGAATTCTGCAGACATTATGGTTGTTATAAAGATGTTTTAATAATCATTTTACCCGAACACTCATGTGAAACAGAGATAAAAGAAGGGCTAAGATCACATTAGTTAACAGGTGTTTCGCCAATGATATTTTACAATATGCAGAATACAACACACAGTAAATGTTGACAAGAGACTAGGGTATGTAAATTCTACAAATACATTCAAATATTCATTTAAAATATTTGGGGTAAGATTTCAAAACTTCAATATAAGAAAACGAAATGTTGTATATCATTGTTTACATAGTAATAATCAATTGCATTCACAAAATCACTGGCTATAATATAATAAAGTAAAAAAAATCGAAATATTAATAAGACCGTGTAAAAATAACTGATTGATGATCATCCTTTAAAAACAAAAATCATGTCAGGTTAAAAAATGTTATTTAAATATTGTTTTAATTTTTAACACCACAGCTCATAATACAATCTTGTTTGGGAAACATATTATCGGCCGGTCTGAGGAAAGTTATTTCTTAAAATGGTGTTAATTAAACATTCCGCGAGGGACCCGCAATTGAAACTTCACAGCTAACTTTGTTTCAATTACCGTGTGATAATTCGATTATTTTTCCCCTTATTTCATTTTCTAAATATTTTTAGGTCAAGTGTTATAATGATCACCCTTTTACTAATGGTAATGTTATATTTCATTGTTTCAATGTCTAAAATTGAGGATATCACCTCAAAGCCAGTTAACATCTTTGCGTCATCTTTGCGTTCGTAAAGATCACTGATGAGAGGAATTTTGTATAAGATAGCAAATAAAAATATCAAACAAATTAATCATTCGTTTGAAAAATCACTTTAATTGGTAGCTTACCATAAAAAACAATTTTAAGAAACAAATTTCTTTGACCATGGAATATATTATCGTGAATGATATAACTTAGAAATAAAGTAAATTGTAGACAATTCTGTTCCCCTGCCAACAAAAACGACATTTATTTTGCATGAACTCTGCAGACATTTTACCCGAACACTCATGTGAAGAAGAGATAAAAGAAGGGCCGAGATCACGTCGGTTAAGAAGTGTTTCGCAGTATGCAGAATACAACAGATATTTGATCTGTGTTCATTCTCAAACCTTAAAAACATTTGTTATGAGTTTGTGTTTTATTCTACTGGAGTTCAAAACGAGTTTATTGTACAAAACCAATTTGATGAAAATACACCAGTATCTATACGGATGACAGATTCACGACAATGTTGTGGTATGTAATGTTGAAGTTAACGAGATTAAATTAAATTAAAAGTATATCAAATTACAAGGATTTATGTGTGACCTATTTCAAACAAATATAAAGTTCGTCTCGCGAAATAGAACAGTGAAGATTTTACCATGGTACATAGTTTACAAATGCACTTTTGAGTCACTATATATAGCATATTTGCGCGGCTTATACAAATCCAGCGTACCGAAGTGTGACGTAAAATTCCCACGGCATTATGGCGTTTGATTTTATACATTTTTTGTTTCGTTTTTGTTCTTTGACGCAACCCTCACGAAATGGTTTGGTGGTTTTCTTTACATCACGACATTACTTGTATACGTTATATTCTATGATTCTACTTTAGTATACAACAGATTACAAAATTACCAAATTAACACAATACCCGCTTAAAACTAAAGTTTTGAATCAACTTTTTAAGAGTTCGGTCAGTGACTACTCTTTATAAAGTTAAATTCAACTAAAAGAAAGTGTTGAATTAACACGGAGTCAAGTTAAGTCTAACTTTATCAATGTTAATTCAACACTTTTAAAAGTTAAATCCAACTTTATAAAGAGTAGTCACTGACCGAACTCTTTAAAATGTTGATTCAACACTTTAGTATTATTATCTAAAACTGGTGTAAAGTTGTCTACACGTAATGTTGAATTTACATAAAAGTTGCAGGACGGCAACAGTTTTTCGTTGTTTTATCAAAAACATCAGCACTTAATTTGATGAAACTTTCACATATTAATTTTATAACATATTTCTTGAATACTAGAGGGTTGAACAGAACGTCAGTACCAACGCTGTACCGTTAACTATAAAGTTAAATGCATGGCTCATTGAAATTCCATATGGCGGCTTTTTCGCCGTGTATATTAATGAACCAGCTACTCGCCACAGGCGGAGATGGATCGGTGAAGGTGAAGGAGTATTCATTCATTTGAAAGTCAATACGGCCACTGTCTAAGGTTATCACGATTTGAGATCCGGAGACTCCACTAATGGTTTGCTCGGTAAAATCACTGCCGATAGGCATAAATACACGGACGTCTCCACTGCCCAACCCTGTATACAAAACAATAGAAAATAACATTAAATAAAGATAAGGTATATATAGAGTATGTAATCTAAAACGTAGTTAGTCTATAAAGCTGATGATTTTGCCATCTTATTAATAAAATTTTAATAATTTCCAGTTCGAATTTAGGAAAGAGTATTCGTTCAGACAACTATTTTGTTCTCGTTTGTTGTCATGTGTCTTGATTTAGTTTATACGATATGTGTGCTTTATAAGAACCTCCATGATTATTATTATCAACTGGAATTATACGTTTATGTGTCAATTAACGTGGTTTAAAGGCAATGCATACCTTAAGTATTCTCAAAAACAAATCATATTTATTACAGTTTTATCCAAACAATTACGTGGTGTAAGATTTATGATGGAAAAGCAGTTCTTGGTATCTGTCTGTCTGATATAACAGGAATCAGTGGGCGAAGGTGGCACTTTGTTAGTAAATAAACAAGTTATTTTTGATTTCCAAGCTTCAAATTCACGTGCTCACCAGGTCCTCGCAAAACATCCGCAAATAATGGGAACATCTCTCTCGCATAAAACTGGTTGATGTATTTTATCGTCTCTGGATGAAAGCAGATCCAGTGATTTGTTCCTTTCGCCTCGTTAACAATTGCACATTATATACTATTACAGTGATAATCGCGTGCGTTCGTATCCTAGGAAAAGGGCTGATTTTGGAATACATATTGAGGATGAACTATTGCATTTCTTCCTTCAGTAGATCAAGGCATTGATTAATCAAGGGTGATTTCCCAAAATTTCTGTGACATTTTATCCAAATGGATTCCACTCTTTCTTAATAAGTCGGAATGATGATGTCCATTTGTGTCTTTCTGAATGTCGGGCTGCCTGTCTCTCCGAGTGTCTGCTTGTTTACTTCTCTAATACTTTGGAATGAATCAAATATTTTGCAAAATCCTCTCAGTCGCGAAATAATTGAGTCATGTTATTATGGTCCAACTTTCTTTTCAAGTTGGGCGTTATATGCACCACTGGACAATAATAGTCAACAGAGGGCGCTATTGAAATATTGATTTCTTACAAATATTTGCAGTTTTTTGACTAAAAAAGTACATTTTTATAGTCAGTCAAGCAGTAAGTGAGTGCCAAGTGGTTTTCATTAAAAGTTTGTACCGTTATTTTGATAAACTTTGCTGATGTCTGGGTCACATGTTTTAAACCACTGTGCACTAGTCACTTTATTCTGGTTTCAAACGGAAGAAAAGGTAAACATGGGGTCATGTCTGTGCACGAAATGTCACATAATTCGAGGTGTGTACGATGATGCAAAGATTGTTCATTTATCTGTGGTGGTTCATGCGATGATTTTTTAAATATTAAACCTATTTTTGATGTATGTCGATATCTGATGACGTCATCGTGACGTCACAAGTTCATCATGTAGGCTATATTTACCTTCATGTCAACATCAAAGTGTTTGTGAAGTTAATAGTCTGAACTTTACAAATATAGTTTTCTCTTCATAGAAGATCCACGACAAAACTAACACCCGGGGCGACTTGACCAAAGGCTATAATGATACAACTTTAGATACAATTACATGATAAGGTCTAAATATTTGTTAAGTTCTGCGAACTTTGGAACTATGTTTGTGTTGCTGGATATGTTCACCGAGAAGAAGAAAAACAGCAATTTCAAGGAGGTATTCGCGATGTCGCACGAACACCTAATGCTAGTCTATCCTGACTACTGAGGCGGAGGCTACCGTTTTTCTAGCAACACCACACATAACTAAAACACTCAGAATGTACCACAGAGCGTCCAGAGTCGAACAATTTTCGTGACCTTGAATACTGGAAGGCCGGCCCCTACGTCGCGGCTACGCACTCGCACAGACGTGGAGAGTTTATCAATAACCTCCCCCGCTATTGATGGCCCTAACATAATGTCCCGAAACATTATATAGACCTGTCCTGAATCCTGAGGAGTATGTTACATTTTTTTCTTGCAACCCCATAAAACGTAAAAGAAGTCATCATAAAGCGCTCAGAACGCACTTATCTTGAATTAAAAAAAATTCAGTGTCCGTAAGGCCTTCCGTCCCCGAGGCTTACACAGTGGCGGACAAGGGTGGATCCAAAAGGCTAAGGGGCGATGGCCCCAAAACATTTTGGGGGCGTTGGGTGGGTTGAGATTCATATCTGCAATCATTAGCTAGAATGTATTTATTTGTATTAACTGCAAGAACAAATATTAGCAATTGTCTAAAAGCGGGGGAAGCTGTGCGACACGGGTTGCGCCCCAACATTGGCTAAATCCTGGATCCGAAACTGCCAGCATGTCCCAGCCCACAACTTCCTTGTAAAGATTGACGCCCTTGGAGAACAGTGACTGTCATCTGTCAAAGACGAGATCAGTACTTACGCACTCGATACACGTCATTGCCAGGTGTGTCTGCAGAAAAAAACACATCAACATGTTGCATAGAAAACTGAACAGAGAATTCAAGGCGTATCGGCAACGAAAGTGCACCTGGAATCTCTACCCGTTCTTTCATTGCTGTGACAATCTGGCAGGGTAAGGTTGGACCATGAGATGTCACTACTGAAATTCAAATGTATAAAATTCGGAACAATTAAATACACAGCGGTAATAAGTAACGTTAAAATGTTTCTAGGATTAAATATAGTAAATCTGTACCGTTTGAAATGATCAGTTTTACTTCAAATTTTCTTGGTGTAACGTTGATAATGCTATCAACATCCCTTAAATATTTTTTATCTGAGGTAATATCATTAAGTAAATTAGTCAGAATTAAATCAGTTCTATATAGGTTTATATGTTTTTGTTTTGGTAATTTTTTTCAGTTAATGTTTTTTTTCTTTCATTTGTATGTCAATACAGGAGTGAGCCTGTCTACTGAAGGGGGCCTTTGCAAGGAAGGGTTACATCAAATACAATGTATGTTCATGTATATAGTACATGCACTGCACCTAAAGCTTTTTCTGAATTCATAACAAAATGGGTTCGAAAAAATGACAATACTAACCAAGGGTTTAGATAATACAAACATATATATGTTGTATATCTTCCTTTTGATACCTCTAAAAATAGAAAGGTCAAAAATAAATTTTCTTAGAACCCTCTTAATTCAGAAATGAGCCCTACCTGATGTGTCGCAGGTATTTCCCGTGTAGCCATCCACACGTACAGGTAAAGCTGTCCACGCCATCCACACAGGTTGCTCCGTTCATACATGGATCAGGAGTACAGTTATCGATATCTGAACAAAACAAAGGTGAATTGTAAGAAGTATCCGACCAACATTTATTTCAACTCTTATAACGCTTAGTATTTACCTGTAGTGCAGGTATCTCCTGTGTATCCAGTCACACACATACAGGTAAAGCTGTCCACGCCATCCACACAGGTTGCTCCGTTCATACACGGATCAGAATACAGTCATCGATATCTGAACAAAACAAACGTGAATTGTAAGAAGTACCCAACTTGACAGAAGACTAGTCTCTGATCGACACACCAACATTTATCATTTTATCACCTGACTGATCAAATGCATTATACTCAACGAGAAAACATGCTTTGTTTGCACACGGCACTAAGCAGTTGCTTTCGCCGTCTTGCATGTTTGCGGACGTGTTAGTTATGACTTCCTGTTTGGAGGATCGAGCGGCGGCCAATAAGCAGCGAGCGGTGCCCGCCAAAAGTTTGTATCCAATCACATTGCTGGAAAACACGCAAGTGCGCGAAAAGTGTTAGTTGGGCTCACTTTATGTCGCAGTTTCTTGAAGTAAACAAGCGTGTTCTATCGAACGTTTTATAAAAAGTTTTTCTGGACAATATTTTCGATAATTTCTTATCGGGTTTGTCACTGCGTCTTTGTGAACTATTCCTGGATTTAATAGACGTTTACCAACGAGTAGCGGGTGGATTTCGTGAGTATTTCGTGAGTTGTACGACTGCCGGCCAGTGAATTGGATTTACTGGTTTCTTCTTGATTGGAAGACCAGCGGCGAGTTCGAGTACTGCGTCATCGTGATCTGGCAACGTGCAGTAGTTGTATTCCGTGAGTTTTCTTGCGAGTTTTACGACAGCCGGCCAGTGCGCTGGTTTTAATGGTTATTCGACCAGCGGCGAGTACCATCGGGCAGCATGCCTCGGCCCAGTCGGAGGTTGAGAATTCCGGCTCGTCAGAGGGAGGCGGGCCCCAGCAGTAGCCCCAGACACAGACGAAGGCCGGTGAACGGCCAGCGGGGCAGACACCAGTGGAGACGGCGGCACCAGAGGCTCCGCAGGCTGTTCAGGTGGCCCAGGTAATGCAACCCACGGTGCAAACATCACCCACGGCACAGCAACCGGCGTTATCTGTGGTAGGCTACAGCAACCCATAATAATGTTGACATGTTACCACTCATTTACCACTCTACAACATGCTATACCTGGATTTCATGTAAAACACTGTAGGCCTATATGCAAATAAGCATAATTATTTTTCATATTTTTTGTATTCTTTCATCTCTCCAGAGTCTACAAGTCGTATACAAAAAGCTTTAACTTTCTTTGAATATAATTACTGCATACATTTTATAGACTACCTGTGAATGTTTCAGCTCAATGTGTTGTCTAAGTCATGAGGAATCTTTGTAAAGGATTTGTAATAAAAATATATATATAAAAATTGCCAAATTGGGTGGCTATATTTAAATTTGGTTTACTTTTTGCATATTACATATTAAAACTTCCATAATTTGTGCTTTCTCTTAGATTTGTCCAAGTTCGGCCCAAGATGCATAACATCTTGTTCTGCCACATTGGTGGGCTACCTCTCAATAAATTTCAATTCAACAAGGTTTTGCAGAAGGCATTGTCATGTGTGGGGGTTCAGGATGCACACTTCCGATCCCACTCATTTCAAATGGGGGCGGCCTCCACAGCATTATCGCTGGGGTCCCTGTTGAAGTCATAAAACGCATGGGTCGCTGGCGTTCAGACGCTTTACTTTTCCCTTCCCGGATTTACTGGGGAATTAGTTAACTTTTGTTTTTCATAGGTCCAACAGAGGTGTGGATTGTGGGTGATTCATTGGTGCGTTGGGCAACCCATCAGATGGCAATTCCGGTCCAAGTTCGTTAGAAGGGCAATAGTGGCGCACATCTCCACGAAATAGGGGGAGTGGGTCCCACTTGGTTGTCATTGTGCAGAAAGGGTCCAATTATTTGGATGTTGTTGATTTTTTCAAGCTTCGGCAGGGTATTGCATTGGTGATTGCTCATTTCAGGGAACAATTTCCGGCAGCCACACTGGCATGGTCGCACATACTCCCACGTATGTTTTACTACGGCGCCAATTCGCAGCCATCCTTGGGCGGGTGCGTAGCTAACCGGTGGGCGAGGACTCGGTGTCATAGGAGTGGGGCTTGGGTACTCGAACACCCTCAGTTTAACTGGTCTAATTGTAGCCTATACCGAAGGGATGGGGTTCATCTCTCTCCTGACGGTAATGGGATCTTTCGTGCAAAACCAGTGCAATTGCATGTTAACATTGCTTTGATTTTTTCTGTCGGAAGCCCTTGTCGGGGTCTGTTTCTCTTCCTGTGAGTCGCGTTCCTCGCGGGTGGCAATTTTTGTTCGGAATAGAAATCATATCCCTCATCTTGTTTAAGGGCTCAGTTAATTCAATGGGTTGGGTCAATATTTCTTTAAATATGTAAATCATTATTGGTAACATTAATGTTGAAATTGAAGCTTTATGATCATGGTAGTGCCGTGATGTGCCACACAGGCTATTACAGGCCATACGTACCAGTGGCAGGAAATCAAAGCATTGTATTTAATTAATAGCTACTTAAAGGTTAGGATTATGATAGCGTCGTGATGTGCCACACACGGGCTATTTCAGGCCATATGTACCAATGGCATAAAATCAACACATATAATTGTATTATTAATAGCGCCGGGTAATTCCTCTCAGGCTATATCCGTCCGCATGTTCCAGCGGTGGGAGCAGTGTTATTATTGTTATCTTCTGAACTATTTGGGGGAAGAATTAATCTTATAATCCTCAAGGAGTCTGATGACATTCCAAATTTTTAAGGGTTGTTGTTAAATTTCTGGTTTTGATGTTAACTTATTGTGATACAGCAACGGCCGTTAGATGCTGGGGGTGGTGCTCACGGGTATCACCTTTCGCTGTATATCTGGTGGTCATGGGTATCACCTTTTTATTGTTTGCCTTCTGGTGGTCATGGGTATCACCTTTAGCTGTATATTTGGTGGTCATGGGTATCACCTTTTATTGTTTGCCTACTGGTGGTCATGGGTATCACCTTTTATTGTTTACCTACTGGTGGTCATGGGTATCACCTTTAGCTGTATATTTGGTGGTCATGGGTATAACCTTTTATTGTTTGCCTACTGGTGGTCATGGGTATCACCTTTTATTGTTTACCTACTGGTGGTCATGGGTACCACCTTTATCGTTTACCTACTGGTGGTCATGGGTATCACCTTTTATTGTTTGCCTACTGGTGGTCATGGGTATCACCTTTCACTGTTTAGCTGATGGCCATCGGTGCCTCCTTTAACGTTGGTGGTTTTTGAAGTTAATTGGTAAAACCGGTTTGCCCACTTTTGGTATCCGGTGTGAAAGAAGGTTGAATTAAACTGGCTTGAAGCTGCGACATACACACACAACCCATTTTGTTTCCGTTCCTATTTTCTTGAGTTTGAGTATAACGCTTAGTATTTACCTGTAGTGCAGGTATTTCCTGTGTATCCATCCCACACGTACAGGTAAGCTGCCCACGCCATCCACACAGGTTGCTCCGTTCATACACTGATCATGAGTACAGTCATCGATATCTGAACAAAACAAATGTGAATTGTAAGAAGTAGCCCACTTAACAGAAGACTAGTCTCTGATCGACACACCAACATTTATTTCAACTCTTATAACGCTTAGTATTTACCTGTAGTACAGGTATCTCCCGTGTATCCATTCACACACGTACAGGTAAAGCTGTCCACGCCATCTACACAGGTTGCTCCGTTCATACATGGATCAGAGTACAGTCGTCGACATCTGCACAAAACAAACGTGAATTGTAAGATTTAGCGGACATGGCAGAAGACTAGTCTCTGATCGACACACCAACATTTATTTCAACTCTTATAACGCTTAGTATTTACCTGTAGTGCATGTATCTCCCGTGTATCCATTCACACACGTACAGGTAAAGCTGTCCACGCCATCTACACAGGTTGCTCCGTTCATACATGGATCAGGAGTACAGTCGTCGATATCTGCACAAAACAAACGTGAATTGTAAGATTTAGCGGACATGACAGAAGACTAGTCTCTGATCGACACACCAACATTTATTTCAACTCTTATAACGCTTAGTATTTACCTGTAGTACAGGTATCTCCCGTGTAGCCATCCACACATGTACAGGTAAAGCTGTCCACGCCATCCACACAGGTTGCTCCGTTCATACATGGATCAGGTGTACAGTCATCGATATCTAAATTAACAATACAAACGTGAAGTAATGTAGGATTTGAAGCTTTGCATAGTGGGGATAGAAGTTGTTGAGTTCTTTCTTTCGAGTATACTATGTAATGATCTCATTAGAGGGCTACGATGCGCACGAGGTGGATAGTCTGTTACACGGACTTTGTACACACGAGAGACGAATCATGTTCACCGATAGAGGGCCGGCTACGATCAAGGTGCACGGAGCAGTCAAGTGATCGGAAAAATCGTCATTGGAAACCAATGCTGACGTTCTAGCCCGAACGAAGAGAGGATGACTAAAAATTGTTTAAAATCCCAATGGTTGTTTGATAATAATATTGTATACAAAACTCTGCAAACGAGTATATGACATGTTAACTGTATATCAGTTAAATACATGAATATTTCAAAAGTAGTACAAATAGAGCAAATACATTTGTTCTGAAAATTCCAAACATATCTTACTTTCATTTTCATGAACATCTTCGTGAAATTCTTCATCAAAGTAGAGACATCCACTTGATGGTTGCAATGCAGATTTATCATCGGAATACACTGCTGAGTTGAGCTGACAGAGCTTGTTATAATTGCAGTAGTTGAATGACTTACATGCATCTTCGTGTAGACAAAATACAGCACACGTCACGTATGATCGAGCCGTTTGGGTGCGGTAAACCTTACCTTTAAGTACATGATCTAGTATGGGGCCTGGATGAAATTGATGCGGGTTACCAGCACGCATTTGATACTCGCGTGATTGTGGTGGACATGTCCCGCTGATATCATCACATGCATTTACGATTACAATGATCGTTGTCAACAGAGCGAGGTGTTTAAAGTAATGACAGCTGCTGTGTTCATTAATCTGTAATTACCAACAAATTAAGAACAGACATCACGAGTCATCAACCAGTTTTGTTCTACAAATTTTGTTATTATATTAATTAACTTACACATAGATCCTTTTCAGTTGATTAGTAAAACAGACATAATCACGTACTCTAATCGTCCTGCGGTCTGCAGAATATATAGACTCGCGGTTAATGGAACGCCTGGCCCCCAGGAAAGGAGCAACGTTTCAACTCCGGAACAAAGCCTTAAGTTGATCCAAGGCGCGTCGGAACCCAGTGCACATGCACACAATGCACAAATCCATATGCATACTGCATACATGTACATGTACATACATGTACATACAGTGACCATTCGTTGTTGCGCCTTGATCCTTCTGTAAATGCCAAAATTTAAGGTGGTGCTAATTATACTAATATGTAAAACTTGTAGCTTTGCATGGTGAAGAGGATAAGTAAGACTAATTGAGGTGACACCATGTGAAATTCTTTATTGAGTGGTAATTAGTTCTGAAAACCTCCAGTTCTTTTCAGAACCACTACCACGCAATTAGTCTTACTTTATTATGCTAATATACCAAATTCAAAAATGAAGACTTATTTTCATTGGTTATTGGTTGGCCAGCAATTGATCACTGTGCTCGATGTACATTGTACTGTACGTGTACAACGTGTATGCATGCACAGTGCAATGTGTATGAGATTAAACTAGGTCAAATCTAGGACCTGTGATTGGCCATCCTTTAAAATAAAACCACCCACAAATCAACAATCCGTGCTTATGACTTTCCATTGGAATTCTAATGGGAAAATAAAGAAATACATATAAATATTTCAATAAAGGCTGTGTTGATTAAGTTCGAACGTACGACTGGTCGCAATGCACAACCGCATCCACGACTTTGTTATTGATCTTGCTGTACAGTGTACGCGTGCAGGGCTGGGGACGGCGCACCGTGACCGGCCGTGTGAATTTCTCGGGCCAGAAATCGATACAGGGTGGGGAATACCGTGGTAAGTGCACTCTGCGACACAAGCCTTGGTCGAGGCTAGGAACCGTTTGGATCAACCTCAGTCTCAAGGCTTTCCTGCAGTATCGACCCTACTTGCTATCAATACATTGGGAAGCGACATAATTGGAAGGAGGTGGGCGAGAGGATGAGATGCAGCTTAAACCTATCAAGCCTGCGCTTTTTGTTCTCAGACCTGGGGTGGGGCTCATTGTGCCCCTCTGTATTTTCTGTATTAACAGCCGATTTTCTTGAAACTTCGTAGGGATGTTTGGTTTGACACGATCTATCGAATGAAGCTATGAAAACTTTCTTCGGTCAGTTCATCGCTATAACCATTTTTGTAATTTTTCCTCATTTTTGGTAAACATAATATTATTCCCATAACTTCCTTATTTGTTGTCCGTTGGTACATGCAACAATGTGACAACATTTAAAATACCACTAGAGGGCGCAATAAGCAATATTTTGGGTATTTTTTCCCCAAAACGTGACTTTAAATATTTTGACCCATAATTGGGTTTTCTGCGCTTTTTGTTCTCAGACCTGGGGGTGGGGCTCATTGTGCCCCTCTGTATTTTCTGTATTAACAGCCGATTTTCTTGAAACTTCGTAGGGATGTTTGGTTTGACACGATCTATCGAATGAAGCTATGAAAACTTTCTTCGGTCAGTTCATCGCTATAACCATTTTTTGTAATTTTTCCTCATTTTTGGTAAAACATAATATTATTCCCATAACTTCCTTATTTGTTGTCCGTTGGTACATGCAACAATGTGACAACATTTAAAATACCACTAGAGGGCGCAATAAGCAATATTTTGGGTATTTTTTTCCCCAAAAACGTGACTTTTAAATATTTTGACCCATAATTGGGTTTTCTAAACCAAAAGTACAATAAAGGCAGATATAATAACATCCATGGTACTACTGAAGACATACAATTATACATTGACCAAAATAAATTGATAAAAACCTTTAAAAATCAGGTTTTTGGAACAAAATGTAAGTTATTACATTTAAACGTAATGGCGGCCATATTGATTCCCAGAATGCATAGGAATTGGTCACATGACGCAATGTCAGAGTTTAAAAGTTGACAACAAAACCCATATTGAATGTTTAACAGTATCAGTGATTTTTGCGTGAGGGGTTCCAAAAGAATAGTTAGAAACGTCACAAAATTCAGCGTGATCGGACAAAGCGTTCTGGAAATACAAAAAATTTCATTGGGCACATAGATGTTAAAAATATATCGCCCATGATTGACTCAAGAGAACCCCAAAAGTAAAATTTAAACAGGGAACGAATTTTGAAAGATATATATCGTTATTAATTGGACAAAAAATAAATTTGGATATTGGAAATTGTATAAAACGATATTTAAAAGTATATATTTTCAAATTATTATTTCGTTTAAACGACTTATTATCTCGTTTAAACGAGATTATACGTCGTTTAAACGAGATAATATAGTCGTTTTAAACGAGATAATAAAGCAAACGTATGTGAGCAACAAATAATAATAACTATAGCATTTAAATACGCCCTTTTTAGTATAAATAAATCACAGCATTTACAATGAATTAAATACACAACACAAAAGAAACTGTACAGCCAAATATGGGGTGTTAGTGTTGCACCAGTGAAATTCAAAATGAGCGAAAGGTAGCAATATTGTAACACTCCAACACCCCAGCTTTGTCATGAAATATATATGACTTATGGTAGTTACTTTAGAAATAAACAAAACGAGATGTTACCTACAAATCAGCTGACCACTGGAGTACAACTCTCAGATAATGTTATATCATAGAGCCTGCCAATGAATATGAAACCTCTTTGCACTTTTGCTATATTAAACTAATTCAGTTTGGGTAAAATGGACATCATTTTATGAAGGAGAACGAATTCAAAATGGACTCCTTTGCAATTACCAAACTGCGCAGGCGCAAGCAAATCTGCTGGTATAGCAAGCAACTCACAAAACCTACCTTACCACCCCAGATATTGTTACAACCACACTGAACAAAAGTTACCCATGTTTTTCTTCTATATAGTTTCTGTTTAGTTTTAATAAAGCAATTACGCACATGGTAGACTATTCCTTTTAAACCACACAGTAATTTGCGGGAATGTGAACACTAGTTATGGTGTGTAAACATGATGGCACACCCCACATACCCCCCCCCCCACGTAAACTTTTCTTTGGAAACATTTGGCAGTGTGAAAACACCACTAAGACTGTGGGTACTGGATACATTATGTGCACAATTTTAGCACACAGCACCCCATACAATACTGAGTTAAAACCAAAGATTTCATTGAAAAAATGTGGTGGCGCGATATCCCAGCCAAATTCAAAACTCTGACGGACAGAGAGAGCTTTCTTGGTGAGACTTCTCAGTATAGTTACTGTATGTTACTGGTGTCAAGGTGCTAAAATGTTTGCTGACCATTGTAAACCGAGACGCAACGCGCGTGTATATTTTCTCAAGTAGTCTATATGAAAAGGCATATTGTGTAATGTGATCTCGAGCTGTTTTCATTCGGCAGAAAATTACCTTATTTTGCTTCTGTAGCGGCGGGAACACAACTGACGACAAACCGAACTGAAACATTGTGGATGTCATTGTCGATGTCGACAGTTCAAGAACTGTCATATACATAAACAACATAAGATCAACCAGCGAATATGAGCGAGAAATCTCAGACCTAGTGTGCCAATCGAAAGTGTGTCTCAAAGTATACTGTCAAATTGTGCGAATTGTTAGACACAGTTGTTTTCCCGTTGCCATATCAACTACTGATCGGTTGACGCGTCAAGGCTTTGAAACTCCTCCTTTTTAATATAATCGTGTTACATATTTGGGCCAAGGTTTGACACGTACCGGTAATCGTTTTAAAGGGAAGGTGCATCATTCTTAAATGGTAATGGTGAGCAAAACTTCATCTATGAGTACAAGCTTACTCTCTGAATCGAGATATATAATTAATTCACCGTCAAACTCTAGTGGCATGGTACAGTGGTCAGAACGCTCGCCTTGCAAATAGAAGGTAACCAGTTCAAGAATTTGTTTTATACATTTTTAACTACAAAATTAATTTCAGAAAACAAAGCCTTTCTCTCTTTGAATCAAGATATACATTAAAACAACCAATTATCTGTGAAAGTTTCAGTTCACTGCGAAGTTATGAGAAAAGTATTAAAATCATTCACAAAATTGGTTACAAAATTGGAGCAAACATGTGCAAAGATTTCCGTAGTTTTTCTTCTCTGAAACAAGAGCTGACCTCATGCACTACTTTTTCAGCATGATTGGTACAATTAACTAACTCCACATCAACTTCACATTTCCTTTAAATGAAAAATAAAATTACATGCGGATTATCATCTATTATGTTACACCGCATAAAGCCTCCCAGACGCGGCACATAATCATAAAACAGTTATCGCGGATATATTGGTTACACCATACACGTAAATAAATCCCATTTTGTGGAGGATCCGTGCCAAATAAAGCCAACTGAGGCTACAACGAAAGAAAATGATCGACTGGACATGTTTAGGTTACGCCAGAAGGATTACAACTGGTTTCAATCTGTAGGGTTATACAACGACGGAGAAAAACGAGGCAGCCTACGTAAATGAGTTGGGGTTCGTTGTCATACCAACCTATTAGTGGATTTAATTGATCCTGTATCTTTTTTGATAATGATGAACAATTACTGTTTCCGGCAATTGTAAGAGTGGCCTACGGTGTACCAGTGCCAAGGTCTCACAAGCAACAGAAGATATTGACTTTTCTCTACGTAGAAGGTTGTCCATAGCCGAAATAGACAATGCACGATTTTTCACGGGGATTTTTGCTGAACGAAGATAGGCATATCGATCGGTCACTGGATTTGAAGCTCGTTTCTATGCCAAAATAATATACAAGATGCCTTGACCGTTGAAAGTGATTTCTGTTGCGTCAACGACCAAGACACATACAATAAACCTTATATGCCTTTATACGTAGCCTATACATTTCAGTTTGTATTCTTGCTGTCAAATTTTATTTGTTTCAAGTGCAGATCCAGGAAGTTGGAGGAGGGGGTCCAAATCTGGCACTGAAAGCGACAGCGCGTAGCGTAAAGCCTTCAGGCCCTGTCGATGGTCAAGCAAACAGTTCCCCTGCACACTAAGAATAATGGTTCAAATCTGCACCCATATCGTTGATACAATAGCAGCACCCTGTAGGTGCAGACTTGGCACCCCCTGGATGTGTGGCTCCCTACGGGTGCATATTTGCTCCTTTGAGGGTGCATATTTGAACCATTATTTCTTAGTGTATGGAAGCTCTGAGCTTTTCGGCATTTTGGTGAAAGAAAATCAATTAAAGCCACCGTTATTATACTTTTTTGTATAATAAAAAAAAAAAAATTGTTGACAAAATAACCGGGTTGGGGTTGGGAGCAAAAGTTAGGTTTCAGCAGGAATTAACGCCGTGAAAGCTCTGCGTTTTAAGGTATTTTGGTGATACAAGGGGGTCTCGTGTTTCCCCAGACTTAAAAAGTATTTTATTAACGCAAACTTATATAATATGATTCTGTAGTGCCAGTTGGTACGTCACCTGTATTAATCGATGTATTAGAAATAAGTAGTCACGTGACCAGTAATCAATGTATTAGTTTCACGTGGGTGCTGCCATCTTAGATCAGATATTGTCGTACGTATGAATAAACATCACATGGTTGTTACCAGAACTCTTAAAAACTAGTGTTTCCGTGTTTCTACACAATTCGTCTTGTACTTTCGAGACTCAAGTTTGCCGGATCGGACCCCACGCCTGGGATTAATCAAGTAATCTTGCGGGCTTATCTCACGAGGAATTCGGACCCGTGACATTTCGGCTAGGCAGGCACCGTCTCAGCTCACGCTTGACGCTTACTTGTGGAGTAACACCGTAAAGCACCTACATTGGCGACGAGGATAGTTCGGAGCGGCACAGCAAGCAGCCTTTTGCCTTTTAAACTTGTTGCACATATAAAAGCTTGTTACAGAGCCGTCTCTCGAAATTGTTTTGAAAAAAAAAAAATATATATATATATATATATATATATATATATATATATATATATATATATATATATATATATATATATATATATATATATATATATATATATATGTATAAATGAAAAATAAAAAGTGAGAGGGCAAGTGGTCAAGGTGCAGCCATGTCCATGAATTTTTCCAGTCTATATTTACACATGATTTAGGCTTACATGTGACTGGTTTGCCCTCGCTTTGGTTATTATTCGTTCTGTTTGGTATTTCCACGTACAGTTTTTAATCTCACTTTCATGTACTTTATTTGTTCTAAATTACATAGTCTGTTGTAATTTCTGCATCTGATTACAAATAGACAGGGCTGATTTGTGGGCTGTGCTGTTGATTATTCAGATTAAAACGCATCTGTTTGTTTTTGAAGACTCAATACCGCAATGAGTAGGCCTATTAGCCAGCAGTGTTACGCTACTGAATAATATTGTTCTATTAATTTTCATTGTGATTTCCAAGTTTTGGTTTCCAATATTTGTATTGCTTTTGTTAGTTAATAATAAAAAAATAAAATAAATAAAAATAAGTAAATAAATAAATAAATAGAAAGAATCAAATTTAGCAAAGGATACTGCTTTTCTGCATCAGTTTTACATGGGTTGGTAAAACATATTTGTTTTATTTCTTGGTAGAAACAACGATCTGTTGTAAATTTGTTTTGTGATAATTTTTTGATGACTTGGGCATTCCAAGCTATGTACATGCAATTTGTCGCAATGCTGAGGATTGTCCAATAAATGTTTTTAGGTGTAGATTTCTCTGTTCCTCATGTGCACATTAGTTCCTATAAATTTCTGCAGGTGAGGTGGAGCTACAGCAACTTCCCGGGGTAGGGTCTAGAATTGCGAGAAATATTGTCCAATACAGGGAGGAGAATTTTCCAATTACACCAGCTAATATTGAATACATACACAGATTAAGACTCTCAGAGAAGCTTATTTAGATCAATTGACTTTACCACAGACCCCTACTGTCAACAGGCAAGCATGCAGCCAGATCAAGACCTGACTAGGAGCCGGTTGCACCCACACAACAGGACAACCGCATCGGGTCGTCCGGTAGGCAAAGCCTACAGAACCCCTCCAGGTTCAGAAGCATTCGTGCAGAATATGTCGCAAACACATTGACTCTGCCCAAGTATGGTATATGGTATATATGGTATATTTTATTAACATCATCACATCAGGACCCAAAGGTCAAATTACATGATAATTTACAATATTAAAAAACATCAAAACTGTAGTAAACATTAAACAAATAATATATAGAAAGAACATTTAAATTGGATTGGATTTAAGACACAAGAAATATGGAATTATTATATTGCACATAGATTTGTCTGGCTCATCTTTTTAAAAAAGCTGCACACAAAGACTACCTATTAAACAAAAATGATAAAAAGGTGAAATGGGCTGTTTTTGAAAAATAAATTGTCATAGTGTGTGAACTGATGCGCACATTACTACAAGATGCGGGTATGAGACTCGTCTGGCAGGAGGAGAGAATCATTTGTGCATTCTGAAATAGCAAGCCCTTCGGACAATGGTTCTCCTCCTATCAGCACATAGTTTTGGTTGGCTTAAAACGTAATTAATAAAGAGTTGATCACAGAGATTCTACTTGTTCAACAAGCTGATAAAATAGGGTATTGGGCTGTTTTTGAACCGAGTTGTCCTGGTGCGTAAGTGGGAATAATGGTGCATTGCAGGTTGCGGGCATGAGACTCCTGTCTGGTAGGAGGGATGAGACCATTTGTACGTTCTGAATTGGCAAGCCCTTCGGCGAACCTAAGACAATGACTCTCCCTCCTATCATCAAGAGACTCAAGCCCGCAGAGCTGCGTAGCATCCGCATATGAAGTATAGCGCTGTCCCAAAATAGTTCTGGCATGCGCGTTTTTGCAGATGCTCCAGGATTTTCTTCTGAGCAGCAGTAATAGAGGAAGACCAAGCAACATCAGCATATTCAGCAGCAGGTCTCACATAACATTTGTAAATTGATACGAGCTCATCATCATTGAATCAAACCTCTGACTTGAGCAGACGGAGCATATACAATTTTTGATTGGCTTTCTTGGAAATTTCATTGATATTTTCTCCCATCGAAGGTCGTTCTGCAGCCAGACACTAAGTACCTACATGAGGCAGACCTCATGGTTACCCATCACACAAACCTGGTAGGCCGGGCACCTCAAGTCATTGCCCCATGGTCTTCCTACACAGACAAATACACAACACCGCCCATGTACATGTATGCATACCCACCCATTCCAACCCAAAACCCGGATATTGGTACTTACCCGTACTTACCACTGCAGTCGGTGGCATACCGCCCTGACCCATCACACCAATGGTATGGTCAAACCCATATCCATCACCAGAACTTGTACCACTGCCACTCCAGTCTAGGCTACGCCCAGTGGTGACCCCACAGTCGGCTACCCATGCACCCCAGGCTCGAGCTGTATCGCTAGATGACCGGAAACCACGAGTGCTCCCCAAGACGCTGGAGTTTGATGGCAAACTTGATTGGGCACTTTATAAGCAGAAGTTTGAAACCTATGCAACGTCTGTGGGTTGGACGGAAGGTCAGAAGAAAGATATATTGATTTGGGGACTAACAGGGAAAGCTGCAGACTTCTACGTCCTTCTTAGTAAGATGAATGAAGATTTGTCTTACAGCCACCTGATCTCAGAATTCAACAAGAGGTTTAAGAGAGAAGAACTTCCCGAGACCCTCCAGGCCCGTTTCCAATTTGAGTGCCAGGAAGAAAGCGAGACTCTAAGAGACTGGGCCGATAGGATTCTCTCTTTGGCGGCCAAAGCCTACAAAGATCTGCCCGAGGCTTGGATCAGGAAACATGCTATCATTAAATTTTGCATGGGAAGCCTGGACCGTGAAGCTAGTCAGCATGCCTGCATACAGCAACCTAACACTTTTGATGAGGCAATGGACAAGATGGAGTGGTTCCACTGCATCAGCAAGTCAGCAGGTTCCAGACACCCTCCGCAAAAACCATCTAAGCCTGCACCCCCTGTTAGGGCGTATAAATGCGCATTTTACGAGTATTGTGAAAATGACCCTGGTTCCGGGGAAGAAGAGGACGAAGATGTAAGGATCAGAAGAATGGATGTGAGAAGGAAGCCGTCGACTCTCCAGCCCATTCTCAAGAATGAAATTTCCCCAGCGACGTGCCGCGACAACAAAACACCAGCGCCTACACAGGATGTAGAAATGGCAGAGTTGGCTAACCAGATATCCCAAATGACAGTGGCAACATCAGCCTTGACCAAGCAGGTCGCTGTGTCCATCTCTGATCTAAGTATGGAGATCAAGGGAATGTTCCGGGAGCTGGGACGACAGAGGAGCACATCCCCAAGTCGACGCGCCTGCTATCTCTGTGGCGACGAAAGGCACTTCGCACGGGATTGCCCAGCAAAGGACATGAAGGGGAAAGAAACCAAGGTTCTCCGTTTCGAAGATGAGCAGCCAAAAGCTCAGGGGACGAAGATGGAGGCCGGGTTTTCGCCCCAGTAGGTTACGGCCAGGAGAGCTCACCGCATCTGTGGAGCCCCCCTCTATGCCACATGTCTGTGTCCAAAGCAGATACCCAACCGCACCAGGTTGTTAGCCATTCACATCAAGATACAGAGTTTCCGCATCAGGTCACAACGGAGCCACAATATCCGCATCAGGGTATTGCCAAAGTAGAAAGTGAAACTGTGACCATCGGGATTGCAAAGAAAGACTGCCCTGCCAATTTAGAACTTGCAAAGACACCTACAGAGACAACAGAAGACATCATCACTGTCAACCAAATCCAGTCAAGCGCAGTTTATCATGTACCAGTACAATTAGAGGACCAGCATATCGAGGCAGTAATAGACACCGCGGCAGAATCTACTATACTGTCAGACCGGATTTTCAACAAATTATGTCCGAAACCAAAAATACTCTCTAACGTGAAATTTCACATGGCTGGTAGAGACTCAACAATGAATGGGTACAAGATAGGTCCAGTATCGTTCAGGATTGGCTCTACGTCATATCACGAAATAATACACGTCGCCCCAATTGAGGATGATATGTTGCTAGGGGTTGATTTCTTCCGGAGTCGAACCATGAAAATGGATATGGGGGCAAATCTTATGACGCTGGGAGAGGACACAATATCTATCCAATATGGGAACAAACCCAGGGAGACTAGGGTCTCCCGAGTGACTGTAGCAAAGAGGAGAGTTATCTCTCCACACTCTGTCACTGCTGTTATTTGTCAGCTTCGGGGGACAATGCCAGATTACGTCTTGGAGCCAGACCAGAACTCATATCTTGTAATCCCAAGATCTGCACACCGCAGCAAAGCCAGGCCGACATTATATGTCGCCAACGTCACAAACAGCTTTGTGGTGATGAAGCCTGGGCAGGCGGTAGGAGAAGATGTGGAAGCTGATTCGCTTCCCAAAATTCAGGACACCGCTTCTGGGTCAGAAACAGACTCCCAAGAAACCGATGCCGTACCTGGACCGGTGAGTGATGAACACAATCCAGACACTAGCTCCGCATCCGGGCTAGCTGATGATCCATTTGCGAATGTACCTGCACACCTGAGAGATATGCTGAAATTGTCCAAGGGAGAACTCACGGAAGAACAGTTCAGTAAGCTGAGAGATCTCATCTGTAGCTTCTCCGACGTATTTGCATCTCATATATTTGATATAGGGACAGTCAAAGAGATTGACCATGGTATTGACACTAGGGATGCACCTCCAATACGACAACGTATGAGAAGGACTCCAGTTCAGTTTGCTGGTGAGGAAGAAAAAGAGTTGGACAAAATGCTGGAGGCTGGAGTTATCCAACCTTCGGTATCCGAATGGGCATCTCCACCTGTTCTAGTTAGAAAGAGGGATGGTACAGTCCGCTTTTGCGTTGACTATAGGGCGCTCAACAACATAACCGTTAAGGACGTCTACCCTCTCCCACTGGTCGAGGACTGTGTTGACACACTCGGGAAACCGTTGGTTCTCAAAACTTGATGCCATTTGGGGATACTGGCAAGTCAACTTACGTGAAGAGGATCGCAAAAAGACAGCATTCATCACTAAGTATGGCTTATTTGAGTTCACCAAAATGCCATTCGGCCTCTGCAATAGTCCTTCTACATTTTCCAGAGTTGTCAATCTAGTCCTCAGGGGCTTGAACTGGAAAACTGCCTTGGCATTCCTGGATGATATTGTCATTCTAGGAAGTAACTTTCATGAACATCTCCACAATCTAGCTGAGGCACTAGAGCGCTTCAGACAGCATGGACTCAAACTCAAACCCAAAAAGTGTGCTTTCTGTTCGAAGAAGGTAGAATTCCTTGGTAGAATTGTCGGCGAGGACTCCATTGGAATCTCGGATGCAGATATCCGTGCAGTGGGGTCCTGGTCGACACCTGAAAACACCAAAGATGTTGAGCGATTCCTTGGCTTTGTAAATTACCACAGAGCCTTCATCCCCGACTTTGCGGAACTTGCGGTTCCCTTGTATGCCATCACAGGACGCAAAGAATTTCGTTGGGAGGAGGAGCAGGAGACAGCCTTCAATTCCCTAAAAGACAAGATGACGCAACCGCCTGTCCTTGCTCTACCTAACGCGCACGATGAATTTATCCTGGACACCGATGCGTCAAACACAGCCATTGGTGGAGAGCTGACACAAGTCCAGGATGGCCAGGAAAGAGTTGTCGCTTATGCGAGTTACGCCTTAACTCCTGAGCAGAGACGCTACTGCACAACTCGTCAAGAACTCTTAGCTATCGTGAGGCTCACGCGTCAATTCCGACACCACCTTCTGGGAAAACCGTTCACCATTCGCACGGACCACAACAGCCTATTATGGTTGTTAAGGTTCAAGGAACCCCAGGGACAACTGGCCCGGTGGATTGAGGAACTGAGCCAGTACAACATGACACTGAAGCATCGCCGAGGGAGCTTACATAGCAATGCCGATGCACTCTCATGAACAGGAGATACAACAGAAGGTCACTACATCCACGGAGTAGAATTAAAGGACCTACCATGTGGAGGGTGCTCATACTGCACTAGGGCCCACATGCAGTGGTCAAGTTTCATCGAGGAGGTAGATGACGTGGTGCCAATCTCCGCTGCCAACTGGCCACTCTCTCTGCATCAGAGGAGGGTGGCGACTCGGCAGTGTCGTCCCGCACCTGGGACCCTGGAGGCAAATGCAACCAGAAACACCTACACTGGAAACAGTGATATACAGATTTCCTGATGGTACCACAACCTCACAGGTGAACATCCTCTCAGATGAGGGAACAAAGATCAGCAGCAAGGGAAGCAGAGGTGTTTGTGAGGGAAAGTCTCCTGGATACCAACTGGGTGGACGCCAACATCTATTTTGTCAGACAGGTAGCCAAGACGGCGAGGAGACCAATGGACTTCACCCATGCAGAGATTAGGAAGTCCTCGACACCTCCAGGAGACCTTCACAGTGGGCACCTGCATCTGGGCCTCCTGTGAGAAGTTTTCCAACAGTGAGTTTGCCGCGTACCGCATCTGGTACCAGCACAGTAGATACCGCACCCGGTATCGAGAGACCTAGTTGGAACACTACGGTCGGCAACCCTAGCTGTTGTGTGAAATATACTAGAGATGCTGTGGAGGTCTGTGTTTCCTCTCCATCAGAGAGTGAGGACGAGCGTCCCAAGCATCAGTGGTCTCAGGAAAGAAACGCAGTAATTGCGACACTGGCAGGGTCTCACCAGAAGCTAGACAAGTCGTCACTAGGCCCCAGGGAGCCATGTGTAGAAAAGAGATCCAGACTGGGTGAAGTGCAGTCAGGGACCACAGCAGCAATGAAGGAAAGACATCGAGCGAGGGACCGAGAAAGGCCCTCCTACATCAGGGAACAACAGGGAGGACCATCAAGGACACGGACTCCCCCAACACCGTCAAGCAGTAGGGAATGCCAAGCAACAGCAAATCAACCACGGCAACGCTGTGGGAAAAGAAGGCTAGTTGAATGCCAGTTCTCGTGGTGCTGCGCCACGACATTCTACATGAAGAAACACATCGAAGAGGAGCACGCACCAGCTGTGTTCGACTACTACCAGGCCGAGAATGATGGGCTTGCTCGCACTGAGTGGAATGCCTCAGAGAGATGGTGCATGAGGCCTTGGGAGAGAGCAGTACTCTGCAGGATATGGTAAATCTAATCAACGATGGAGGTGCTATCAGACCTGGCTGGCACATTACACCGGAACAGAGGAGTGCCATGGTGGGAATGTGTAGATTGGCAGGATGGCCAGCTCCGGAGGAATTCTCTCTGCATCCTGTCAACAGTGTGGCAGCATTGTCCCACTGGAGATGCTTATCAGTATTCGCCGGAGAGATAACGCCGCAAGGGATGGAGAAGCTTCGACACCGGTACCCATCTTCTGGACTTCGCCGTTCTTCGGGAACGTCAACTATCAGCAGATCACCATTGGAGCAGATTCCCTTCAGCCCCAGACAGGAAGTCCTGCAGCAGGAAGAAAAACAGATTCCGCCTTCGAGATCCATAGGCAATGTCCCATACCCGGAGCCTGAGAATGTCCGAGAGGAAGTGGAGGTGACTGTCACTAGGGAGTCATCGAGTCTGGGGGAAGAGAAGACCATCGTCCACAGCTTCGATAGCCACTTCCATCTTGATAGGCTGTCAGCCAGAATTCCTGGAATCCAGTTGACCAATCTTGTAGCTGTCGAACAGGTGTTTCCCCAGAGGTCAGACAAGCACTATATGGTTCGGCTGTCAGGAGCCGCAGCTGTCTTCTGCGACCAAAAGACCCTGCCATTGGAAAAAGAAATACCAGCTCTCACTAAGCAAGGATTCAGCGTGATGATCGGTGCTCGTCCGAAGACGATCTTAACAGATAAGGAGAGACAGAATGTGAAGTCATTGAGCCAGCATCCTTCAGTCAGTGGACTGGGTGAGGTGGGTTTGGACCATTCAGAACTCTGACCTTGGCACCTTCAAGAGAGACAACCTCGAGATCTCCTGACGGGCCTACATCCATCAAGGGTCCTGACTCTCCACATCCGTGGTATGCGAGATGATTTCACCGGAGTGAAACCTACATGCGATGCCTGGACGTAATATCTCCTGTCATCAAGGGAAGTCAGAAGATCCAGCTGCACTGTTTCTCCAGCACCACAGAGGTAGTCCAGCAGTGGCTTGAATCATTCCCCAATACCCACTTCAGCATCGGTAATATGGTGAACAGCTTCAACGGGCGACAGAAGGCTGCCCTGAAGTCGGTTCCGAGGACCCAACTACTTCTGGAAACGGATGCACCTACTTCAATCGGCAGGAAACAGAACGCCCCATCTCTGCTGGACTACACAGCTGAGTCAGTGGCCAACATCCTGGAAGACATCTCACCGGAAGAAGTCCTGGACCTCACTGAGACAAACGCTAGGGCATTCTTCAACTGACACAGGACATAGAACTCTATCGGCATAGAACTCTATCGGGTTTTACCGATTTACTAAGAGAGATACAGATCTCTACCAATGCTTTCCTTCGTTTTAGAGGGAATAGCAGTTATTTAGTTTTGGGTTTTGTATTAGTGTTGTTTTTTAGATATATTAATGTTCATTGTTTGTAATACTTGTACATTTCATTAACTTGGTTTATAGTCCACCCACACCAGCATCTAAAAGAGAAAAGTGGGAGGAGTGTAGCCAGTTGGTACGTCACCTGTATTAATCGATGTATTAGAAATAAGTAGTCACGTGACCAGTAATCAATGTATTAGTTTCACGTGGTGCTGCCATCTTAGATCAGATCTTTGTCGTACGTATGAATAAACATCACATGGTTGTTACCAGAACTCTTAAAACTAGTGTTTCCGTGTTTCTACACACCCGTTCTGTCTTTTGTACTCAAGTTTGCCGGATCGGACCCCAAGCCTGGGATTAATCAAGTAATCTTGCGGGCTTGTCTCACGAGGAATCCGGACCCGTGACATTTCGGCCAGGGCAGGCACCGTCTCAGCTCACGCTTGACGCTTACTTGTGGAGTAACACCGTAAAAGCACTACAATTCTATCCGGTCAATCGTCAGAGAGCAAGCTTGGTGATCAAGAGGTTCGAACCCCGCCTGAGTTTTTTCACAGACGTCTATTAATCTATACTGGGTACTGAAAGGATTAGTTGCCCTGCACTGGCATCCAAAAAGAATCGAAAAGGGCTTAATGATTAAGTGTTGGACAAAGGGATGTATTTACTGCAACTGTATATTTTATATGGTTTTGTTACACATACTCAAAAAATGAAAGAGAAACGACTTGTATGCGGTTCCTCACTCAGTTTATTGCACGTCATTGGTCATTGGATCCAATTTGTATACAGATACTAAATGTATTTGGACTATCCAACATTTTCGACATGAGAGTACTCATTCAGGATACGTCTTCCTTGAAATGGTGCGTTATTTGATGTTAATAATTTTCAATAAACACTGGTTAACAAATACCCTATAAGCTTCGTTCATGGATTTTATTAATTATTGTTTGTTTGAACGTCTAGAAACTGTGGATAGCAGTTTTGGGTTTTGTATTAGTGTTGTTTTTTAGATATATTAATGTTCATTGTTTGTAATACTTGTACGTTTCATTAACTTGGGGTTTATATGGTCCACCCACACACCCAGCATCTAAAAAGAGAAAGAGTGGAGGGAGGAGTGTGGTGCCAGTTGGTACGTCACCTGTGATTAATCGATGTATTAGAAATAAGTAGTCACGTGACCAGTAATCAACAATGTATTAGTTTCACGTGGGTGCTGCCATCTTAGATCAGATCTTGTCGTACGGTATGGGGAATAAACATCACATGGTTGTTACCAGAACTCTTAAAAACTAGTGTTTCCGTGTTTCTGCCACAATTCGTCTTGTACAAGTTTGCTGCATCGTGGACCCCACGCCTGGGATTAATCAAGTAATCTTGCGGGCTTGTCTCACGAGGAATCCGGACCCTGTGACATTTCAGCCCAGGGCAGGCACTGTCTCAGCTCACGCTTGACGCTTACTTGTGGAAGTAACACCGTAAAAGCACTCACAATTCTATCCGGTCAATCGTCAGAGAGCAAGCTTGGTGATCAAAGAGGTTCGGAACCCTGCCTGAGTTTTTTCACAGACGTCTATTAATCTATACTGGGTACTGAAAGGATTGAAGTTGCCCTGCACTGGCATCCAAAAGAATCGAAAAAGGGCTTAATGATTATGTTGGTTTACAAACGGATTAATATTTTAGTCACAAACTGCAACCGTATATTTTTATATGGTTTTGTTACACATACTCAAAAATGAAAGAAAACAACTTTTATGCGGTTCCTCACTCGTTTATTGCACGTCATTGGTCATTGGATCCAATTTGTATACAGATACTAAATCGTATTTGGACTATCCAACATTTTTGACATGGAAAGAGTACTCATTCAGGATACGTCTTCCTTGGGAAATGGTGCGTTATTTGATGTTAATAATTTTCAAGAAACACTGGTTAACAAGCACCCTATAGACCTTCATGGATTTTATTAATTATTGTTTGTTTAACGTCTAGAACTGTGGATAGCCCTTCTTAACAGCTAATTAACAATATTGTTGCGTTATTTACAGGGGCAATTTACTTTCAATTAAAAAAAAACGATTGTTCTAAAATATGTATATTCCATGCTCCAAATGATTTTTATCTTTGAAATATAATCAGAAATTTTAATAGCTGTATTTGTTGATCAACGTAATAACAAACTTTAATTAATAATAATCAAAAATCTTCAATAACCTTTGGCCCTTTGCGTGCTGATAGTTATGCATTACTATTCAAATTGAGTTTTAATTTTCAAATTGAGTTTTAATTTAAAAATGCATCATTTAGTGGCTTACCAAAATAAGCAGACCTGTATTGATTTACATATTCAAGGTAACTATTTGTTCGAGCATGGAATATATCATAAATTATTTAATGACATAAATTAATAATTCTGGTTCCTTTGTCCTTACAAAGACGACATTTTATTCTGCATGAATTCTGCCAGACGTTATGGTTGCAGTATAAGTTCACTGTTTAATAATCATTATACCCGAACACTCATTAGTGAAAACAGAGGATAAAGAGAATTGCCAAAATCACATTAGTTAACAGGTCATTCGCCATAATATATTTTACAGTCTGCAAAATACAACAGATAGTAATTGTTGACAAGACATCAGGGTAAATATAAATTCTACAAATACATTAAAATATTCATTTAATAGATTTGGGGCAAGATTTCAAAACTTCAATATTCTATAAAGAAAATTAAAAATTAAAAAAAATTAAAAAAAAGGAAAAAAGGCATTTTGTATATCATTGTTTACATCATATAGTAATAATCACTTGCATTTGCATAAGCAAAATGACTCAATATTCCTATATAAAGTAAAAAGAAGAAATTAAAAAAATGTTAATAAGACTGTGTACAACAAAACGTATTGGTGATCATCTTTAAAAAAAATCAGATCAGGTTAAAGATTGTTATTTGAATATTGTTTTAGTTTTAACAACCTGAGATCATAATGTAATCTTGTTTGAAAAACAAATTACCAGCCGGTCTGAGGAAAGTTATTTCTTAAAATGTTGTTCAATATTCCGCATGAGGAGACACAATGGAAACTTCATAGCTAACTTTTTAATTACTGTACAATGATTGGATTAAGTGGATCTACAAAAGGTAATCACTCCTTTTCTAATGGTAATGTTATATTTTATTGTTTTAATGTCTAAAATTGCACGTTATTTACAGGCAATTATTGTTAATGATTGATTCTAAAGTTCCTTTCCATATGTAATATTGAAATGAATGAGATTAAATTAAATGAAAAGTATATCAAATGACAAGGATCCACAGTGTGAGTTAGAAGTTAAATGAATATGAGAGTTAACTTTTTGAGTTGCACGTCAAGAAACTGGTGAAGATTTGACATTGTTACATATTTTTACCAGTGCACTTTGAGGCACTCAATATTTGTATATTTCAGGGCTTAGCTTCGACACAAATCCAGCACGTAATATACATGTAAGTTGTTAGTGTACCGAAGTGTACCGTCAAATTCCTACGACAGCATAGCGGTTGGTTTTCCATATTCTTTGTTTCCTGTTTTTGTTCTTTTGACTAATGTTTGCATTGTATTATGAGCATTGTGAAAGAAATTAACACTCAATTCGTCCCTAATTTGTCATAGTGACCAATCCGACTTTTCAATTTTAAGTTTTCCCGCCAATTAGCAAGTACATTCAGGAAGAGACCTATCATTGTATCTAATCCACATACGCATGTATTCCTTATAGTTTTGGAGATAGAGCATTCGGGGTTGGGTATTTGAATGCATGCTCTAACTGGTTATGTTTGTATTTTGATAAAGTGACCAATACCGCATTGGTCACTATGGCAACTTAATTCGGGATTGAGCCACTATGGCAAATTAGGGACGAATTGTTATTAACACACATTATCAATATCAATATCATATCACATATCAATATCAATATCAGTTCAATATCAATATCAATATCAATATCAACATCAATATCAATATCACCATCACCATCACCATCACCATCACTTCACATCACTCATCACCAATACCTATCACTCATCACCACCACCAATACCATCACCATCCTATCACTCATCACCATCACTATCACCATCACCATCACCATCACCATCACCATCACATCCTATCACCATCACCATCACCACCACCATCACTATCCATCACCATCACCATCACCATCACCAACACCATCACCATCACTATCACTATCACTATCACTATCACTATCACTTCACTATCACTATCACTATCACTATCACTATCACTATCACTATCACTATCACTATCACTATCCACCTATCACTATCCTATCACTATCACTATCACTCCATCACTATCACTATCACTATCATCACTATCATTATCATTATCATTATCATTATCATTATTATTATTATTATTATTATTATTATTATTATTATATTATTATTATTATTACTACTACTACTTTCTTTACCCAGAGTATGCCCAAACAGTTTAAACTGGTTTCCATTGAGGGCCCTGCACTACCGACTATAGAACACAATAAAGTAAGCATATGGGATTAGTACATAATTGTTAAGCAAATATTGTAAACTATTACATACATGTACAACATCGTTAACAGAATTCGGACATATTTTGTGACATCTAAAGTATATTTACTGACTGAACGTTTACGTAGTTCGGATTTGTTATAAATTATTATTAAATGTGTTGTAAAACGGTACACGTTATCAATCCTCTTGAGAAATAATGCAGTATTGTCACGTCTAATTTACAAAATGTTGCTTGACGGCAACAGTTTTTCCTTGTGTGTATGGACGTTCCCCTATAATACATTTGCATACAATTGCATGTGACCGGAGCGTATCACAGCATGTCACTACATGCGAGGTCTATATAGTTCTTTAATTGTTTCAATTCTCAATTTCACTGTGAGTTTAAGTATATTAATTATCTAGTATTTTCTGTTAATAAATTAAGTTTAATTAATGGAATACATTGAACAATACTTTTATTTTGTTGTATAAACAAAAAGTAATTATCGCGGACTGATTTTGTGTGAGTTTTCGCCGGTTTTACGTGTAAACTCTCTCTTTCTTGCTGTCGTTGTTTGTCACCAGTCACCAAACTATTTGCTACGGATCTTATCCTTTTGGAGCGTAATTCCTAGTCCATTTGACTTCAGGCTTGGATCCTTTTGTTTATCCGTTTTCTGCCGTTTGCTGGTGAGTTTGATATATGTCCAGATATATTTGAAATGATTGTTTTGCCGTTTTTATTGATTGAGTCATGTCAAGTTTTCTCGTTGCCTTACATAGACCATGTGGTCTATACGACGCTGTTCGTTGTTTATTTTATATATCTCTTTTACTGGACAGACTGAGAGAGAGGTTGACTTCGTTTGGTGCACTCGGGATTTGATTACATGGGATTACATCAGATTTGATTTATTTTGAATTTGATCATTCCTGCCTACAACTCTTATTGTTTATTTTCAAATTAAACTAATTTTCTAATAATAAAATCAATCATTGGTATTTCCGAATCAAAGACAAAATTGTAAATTTTTGTATTTTTCTTGTCTATTTTCATGGCATCTAACTTTTTTACTGTGGGCGGACTCTACAACAAATAGAGTAACACTAACCCTAACCCTGTCTGTGACACTTTTTATCAAAACATGAGCACTTTTTATGTAACTTTCACAGGTTAGTTTTATGACATATTTCTTTAAAACACCAAAACTTACCAACTATCAATATTCCATTTAAAGTTAAATGCATGGCTCAATGAAATTTCATGTGATTTGTTTATCGCTGTATAGACTAATGTACCAGCTACCCGCAACAGGCGGAGATGGATCAGTGAAGTTAAAGGAGTATCATTCATTTGAAAGTCAATATGGCCACTGTCTAAGGTTATCGTGAAGACAGATCCAGAGCCTCCGGTATAACCAGTGCTATTAGGATGTTATTTACTGCCAACTGTCTCCGCATTACCAAATCTGAATGAAATATTACAAACAATAATTCATAAAAATCAAATCATTCAAGTTAAGATATAGAGTTGGTAATAAGAACAAAATTGTATGATTTGAATGTAAAACAGTATTTAGTGTAAAACTGATGATTGTCATCTGAGGTGTTGCCATCTTATATCACAACTGAAATAATTGCCAGTTCGAATTCAGGTATGCTTTCTTATTCGACGTGAGGATACTCATAATTATCATAAAAAAGATTAAGCTAAGCTACGCTTAATCTTACTGATGAGGGAACGGATCAGTTGGTGCTCGCATTGTTGAACCTTTCGGCGCTAAAAGCTCAGCATTCTTAAAATAGTTGGCTGTTCCTTACATCTACAAAGGTTTCACATGTGTGCTCGCAAGAAGGCAGTCAAGAAGGTTGTGAAACACTTTGACACACCCTATACTGCTTCGGCATGATACAATGGTTTCACATGTTGTGTACTCACAAGAAGGCAGTCAAGAATGTTGTGAAACACTTCCACATCCTATACTTTGCTCGCATAATACAACTTGTTTGCAATGTATCAGACTGAACATTTCTAACCAATGAGGTCAAATTACATTGATTGTCTTGCAATAAATGCTGTTATATAACAAACCTGTGTGGTTTATAATGACCGTACGACATACAAGATTAAGCGTAGCTCTATGGTTTAATATAGGTTTCCCGAACGATTTCACAAAATATACCTTTGAAATTGTAAAACGTTAATTCAATTTCGCGCTGATTTTGTGAAACGACTGTATCCGAGTTTCAATTTCGCAAAACTAGCATTCGAATCGATTTATTATCATTCTAAAAATGAATGTACATAACGTTTAATTTAACGATTACAAATACGTGATTAGGCTCTCGGTTTGACGTATGCGTGGCCGATTATTAAGAATATGCAATCTATTTCGAAGCAAATCTACTTGTCATTATGATACGGCCGATAATATTCTTTTCATTTGTTATAATTCAAATGTGCAAATACTGAATTGAATTTAAATAAAATATATATGCCTATACAAGTCATAATGGCAGTTTCATTCATTGATTAATTAATTTATTTTAAGCCTAATTGATTCCTAATGTCTTTGTTCTTAAAACAAATATTTTCTAGAAAATATAGGCACAACATGTTAATTATATATATAAGTAACAATGTAATTTTATCAATCAAAATAATCCTTTATTAATGTATATATTTTTGTAAGTGATATGCATATAACTTTTGATAATTTTAATTTATATATAGTTAA
>CM055816.1:16041511-16090645 GCA_029582265.1 Zoroaster sp. YZ-2022
ATTGTTTGAGGCACTTTATATTCTTGATTATCTCAAAAGGTCACTGATTTATATGAAACTTTACTTGGTGTAAAGTTGATGATGGTATCAAACATTCCATGAAATATTTATGTCTGAGGTGCTATTGTTATGTCTGAGGTGCTATTGTTATGTCTGAGGTGCTATTGTTATGTCTGAGGTGCTGTTGTTATGTCTGAGGTGCTATTGTTATGTCTGAGGTGCTGTTGTTATGTCTGAGGTGCTATTGTTATGTCTGAGGTGCTATTGTTATGTCTGAGGTGCTATTGTTATGTCTGAGGTGCTATTTATGTCTGAGGTGCTATTGTTATGTCTGAGGTGCTATTGTTATGTCTGAGGTGCTATTGTTATGTCTGAGGTGCTATTTTTATGTCTGAGGTGCTATTTTTATGTCTGAGGTGCTATATTTATGTCTGAGGTGCTATTGTTATGTCTGAGGTGCTATTGTTATGTCTGAGGTGCTATTGTTATGTCTGAGGTGCTATTGTTTGAGTAAAATTAGTAAAACAGATTTCCAAAATGAATTTCTGTCATCCCCAGACAACAATTCGCGTTGGAATGAATACGAACAATCTGAATGCATTTTCACTATTTTCTCATAAACGACAGGAGATTTGCAGGCTAAGAGAAGCAACCCCCCTAAAAAAAGGGGGGGAGTAAGACATAAGGGAAAATGTGAATGAATAACATGCAAATATTGCAACGGGGATCCCCTTAGGGATACTCAGATTCCTGTTGGGTACTATCAAATTGTTTACATTGACATTAAATATAAAGAAATTGGATAGCGACATGAAACAAGTTCCGACAAAAGGCCTTAGTGACTTTCATATATCACAACAAGAATCATAAAACAAAATTGCCATGGGCGCATTTGAATACTCTTAAGGTGAATTCGGTTGCCCATAAATGAAAGCGAAAACTAAAACTTCTACAAAATCCTTTGCGCATCGATGATTGTTAATTTGAATGCATGGATCCCGAAAAGATGCAAAACATCCAATTTCAGGATGACATAATTCATATCATGAATGCCCCAAAACGAAATAGAACTAAATAAACGCAATTGTGAATGACAGGAACGAAATAAGGACTGTCTAGAAATCAATTTGAACGCAACAATCTAAAACCAGAAACCTTAATTTGATCGGATCAGTAAAAACGGCGTGAATTTGAATGATCTTTAACGAAAATGAAGAAAATGTTTTGAAATTGGTCGGGAAAGTTTATATAGGTTTTCCCGGACGATTTCAGGAAATATGCACATTAATTTGTAAAAGATGCATTCATTTTCGTGCGAAATCGAATGAACATTCACAATCCCGATTTCTATTTAGCAAGTGATAATTCTATTTCCAAAAAGGTACTTTCCAACGATAAAAATCAGCGTACGATTTCGCGAATGTGCACTTAATTTAGTATATTGATAATTCATTTACGCGCGAATTCGAATGCACATCCGCAAACATGTTTTCCTTTTCATTTATAAGTAATCTATTTCGCTAAATGAGCAGCCGATTTCCCGCGTAAATGAATGTTTGCTCAAGCATTGCAATTCATTTATGTGTTAACAGAAGTGGGAACTAAACCAGGTGCTCTAGTCTTTTGAATCATACCAAGTATTGTATAATAAGCTATAAAAGCTTGTGCTGAAGAAAATCGTTCTGTCTTTGCTCATCATTTGCCACGCTCGCATCATATAGCCAAATTTTGCACACATATCAAGCCTCCTAAAATCCCATTATGGCTGTCAGAGGGAGATACAGACAAATACCGGACATTGGCCGAAATCGCCTCATCGATGCCTTTGAGGCTGATGACGCTGACTATCTGGAGGTGGCAGATACGCTAGGCATCAACCACTCAACGGCCAGATCAATCGTTGGTTTGTATCTACGAGATGGACGTCGTAACAAGCTGCCCAAAGGAGGACCAATAAATCGGAAGATTGACGACGACATGAGAGATGCCCTTCAACGATATCTAGATGATAACCCCCTGATGACTTTGGGTCAACTCAATGCTCAACTGCGAGCTGATCTCCCTAATAAGCCCTTCGTGACAATCTAGCACCGTCGCTAGAACTCTAGATGGTATGCTTATGACTCTTAAACTAGCGGAAGATGTTCCAGAGCAGAGGAATGAGCAACGCATATTAGATGCACGAGTTGTCTTTGCAAACTGGTTCCTGCAGCACGGTGTCATTGCACATACCGTGTACATTGACGAGACAGGCTACAATATATGGACCTGCCGGTCCTATGGTCGCGCTCCTCGTGAGTTCCAGCACGACGTGTCGTCCATGGCCAGAGAGGCAAGCAAGTCAATGTAACGTTTGCCATTTCTGGTGAAGTTGGACTGGTGGCTCACAGAATATCTTCAGAGACTGTTACGAGGGCGACATTTGAGGAGTTCTTGGCGACAACGGTACAAGAATGCGGTAGAATGTTCCCCGCAGGTGATCAAATATTTCTGATATATGATAACGCTCGTCCTCATATCCGAGCCCAACTACCCCCTAATGCCGGCAATTTTACCATCGTTGTTGCCCCTACTCGCCATTTCGAAACCCAACGGAAATGGCGCACTCAGCTTTCAAGGCAGGAGTGAAGCGCATGCTTGGGCTACCTGAATGGCAGCAGAGATTTGGGGACCAAGCCGCACGAGCCCAAGCTGGCGTCAACCTCCAAGTCTGGAGATCTCGCCTTCTCCAGGAGGTGGCTGCACTTAACATTGGAGAGGTGACACCTGTAAAATGCACAACGTGGTACAACCATTCTCAGACCTACCTGGCTAGATGTATTGGTAGACAGGAGATTGACGGATAGAGAACTTTAGGAAATGCAGAAGAAATAAATCAACAATAAAAACTCTCCATATCCCATAATGATATAACTAGTCCCGGATTAAAGACCAATAAGAACTCAGAATAAGTCACTGGTCCCATGGTTGCGCATGTCTTCCTTCATCATGTTTACTCACCACATTTGTATTGAAATTACATTTTATAAACAAAGGAGAAAAAAGTTATCTTCAGTAGATAGCAACACCAAAAGAAAATTTGTGACCGTCCACGACGAACCAGGTGTAAAGTCGCAATTAAAAATTAAAATTTTCAATTGGTTAAAATCTACAAAAAATAAGCTTTAAAATGATGTATCACATGTGATAATTGTTTGGTAAACAGGCACTCAAATAATCAATAATCCTCTTGAAAATCCTTTGTTTCCCATTGAATTCTGTTGAGTTTATTGATCAATATCTCTGAATTGGGCCTGGCGACTTTACACCTGGTTCGTGGTGGATGGTCACATTTATGATATTGCGAATTGGACGTGTGGGGAATTTATGTATATAATGTTACGAAACAAAGCCTACAAACAATTCAACAATCAAAACAAAATATCAATGTTTAGGCTACAATGCACACCAAACTGAATAGGCCTATTAGGCTATAAAATAGATATAAAGAAAATGTTTAGGCCTGTATTATATAATATACGCCTACACATTTTCTTTATATCTAGTTTAATTATTGAGGTATCGGTCATTAAATTAAGCAAACCTATATAATTTTAACATTTTATATAGGACGATTTTATACAGACTTCTTTTCATAGAAAGCAATATATAGGCTAAAAAATATAGGCCTATTGTTTAATTAATGAATCAATCAAGTTGAATTATAGTCCATATAGTGGTCGCCGTGTCCTTTGAATCACGATTCATACTTTGAGACCCTCAAATACCAAAATAATGCTGTTAACTATATATATAATTAAAGGCTTATCACAAAGTTATATGCATATCACACTTACACAAATATATACATTAATAAGGGTACAAGATTATTTTGATTGATAAAATTACATTGTTACTTATATATATATAATTGAACATGTTGTGCCTATATTTTCTCAGAAAAATATTTGTTTTAAGAACAAAGACATTAGGAATCAATTAGGCTTAAAATAAATTAATTAATCAATGAATGAAAACTGCCATTATGACTTGTATAGGCATATATATTTTATTTAAATTCAATTCAGTATTTGCACATTTGAATTATAACAAATGAAAAAGAATATTTAATTCGGGCCGTATCATAATGACAAGTAGATTTGCTTCGAAATAGATTGCACATTCTTAATAATCGGCCACGCATACGTCAAACCGAGAGCCTAATCACGTATTTGTAATCGTTTAAATTAAACGTTATGTACATTCATTTTTTAGAATGATAATAAATCGATTCGAATGCTAGTTTTGCGAAATTGAAACTCGGATACACGTCGTTTCCAAAATCAGCGCGAAATTGAATTAACGTTTTACAATTTCAAAGGTATATTTTGCGAAATCGTTCGGGAAAACCTATATTAAACCATAGAGCTACGCTTAATCTTGTATGTCGTACCGGTCATTATAAAACCTACACAGGTTTGTTATATAACAGCATTTATTGCAAGACAATCAATGTAATTTGACCTCATTGGTTAGAAATGTCTCAGTCTGATACATTGCAAACAAGTTGTATTATGCCGAAGCAAAGTATAGGGTGTGTCAAAGTGTTTCTCACAACCTTCTTGACTGCCTTCTTGTGAGTACACAACATGTGAAACCATTGTATCATGCCGAAGCAAAGTATAGGGTGTGTCAAAGTGTTTCTCACAACCTTCTTGACTGCCTTCTTGCGAGCACACATGTGAAACCTTTGTAGATGTAAGGAACAGCCAACTATTTTAAGAATGCTGAGCTTTTAGCGCCGAAAGGTTCAACAATGCGAGCACCAACTGATCCGTTCCCCATCAGTAAGATTAAGCGTAGCTTAGCTTAATCTTTTCTTTATGATAATTATGAGTATCCTCACGTCGAATAAGAAAGAATACTCTGAATTCGAACTGGCAATTATTTCAGTTGTGTATATAAGATGGCAACACCTCAGATGACAATCATCAGTTTTACACTAAATACGTTTTACATTCAAATCATACAATTTTGTTCTTATTACCAACTCTATATCTTAACTTGAATGATTTGATTTTTATGAATTATTGTTTGGTAATATTTCGTATTCAGATTTGGGTAATGCGGAGACAGTTGGCAGTAAATAACATCCTTAACAGCACTGGTTATACCGGAGGCTCTGGATCTGTCTTCACGATAACCTTAGACAGTGGCCATATTGACTTTCAAATGAATGAATACTCCTTTAACTTCACTGATCCATCTCCGCCTGTTGCGGGTAGCTGGTACATTAGTCTATACAGCGATAAACAAATCACATGAAATTTCATTGAGCCATGCATTTAACTTTAAATGGAACATTGATAGTTGGTAAGTTTTGGTAGTTTTAAAGAAATATGTCATAAAACTAACCTGTGAAAGTTACATAAAAAAGTGCTCATGTTTTGATAAACAAGTGTCACAGACAGGGTTAGGGTTAGTGTTACTCTATTTGTTGTGAGTCCGCCCACTAGTAAAAGTTAGGATGCCATGAAAAATAGACAAGAAAAATACAAAAATTTACAATTTTGTCTTTGATTCGGAAATACCAATGATTGATTTTATTATTAGAAAATTAGTTTAATTTGAAAATAAACAATAAGAGTTGTAGGCAGTTGAATGATCAAATTCAAAATAAATCAAATCTGATGTAATCCCATGTAATCAAATCCCCGAGTGCCACCAAACGAAGTCAACCTCTCTCTCTCCAGTCTGTCCAGTAAAAGAGATATATAAAATAAACAACGAACAGCCGTCGTATAGACCACATGGTCTACATGTAAAGGTGCAACGAGAAAAACTTGACATGACTCAATCAATAAAAACGGCAAAAACAATCATTTCAAATATATCTGGACATATATCAAACTCACCAGCAAACGGCAGAAAACGGATAAACAAAAGGATCCAAGCCTGAAGTCAAATGGACTAGGAATTACGCTCCAAAAAGTGATAAGATCCGTAGCAAATAGTTTGGTGACTGGTGACAAACAACGACAGCAAGAAAGAGAGAGATTTACACGTAAAACCGGCGAAAAACTACACAAAATCAGTCCGCGATAATTACTTTTTGTTTATACAACAAAATAAGCAAAGTATTGTTCAATGTATTCCATTAATTAAACTTAATTTATTAACAGAAAATACATAGATAATTAATATACTTAAAACTCACAGTGAAATTGAGAATTGAAAACAATTAAAGAACTACATAGACCTCGCATGTAAGTGACATGCTGTGTGATACTCTCCGGTCACATGCAATTGTATGTAAATGTATTAAAGGGGAACATCCATACCGCCACACAAGGAAAAAACTGTTGCCGTCAAGCAACATTTTGTAAATTAGACGTGACAATACTGCATTATTTCTCAAGAGGATTGATAACGTGTACCGTTTTACAACACATTTAATAATAATTTATAACAAATCCGAACTACGTAAAACGTTCAGTCAGTAACATATACTTTTAGATGTCACAAAATATGTCCGAATTCTGTTAACGATGTTGTACATGTAGTTGTAATAGTTCTACAATATTTTGCTTAACAATTATGTACTAATCCCATATGCTTTTACTTTATTGTGTTCTATAGTCATTTGTATGCAGGGCCCCAATGGAAACCAGTTTTAAACTGTTTGGGCATACTCTGGGTAAAGAAATGTAGTAGTAGTAATAATAATAATAATAATAATAATAATAATAATAATAATAATAATAATAATAATAATAATAATAATAATGATAATGATAATGATAATGATAGTGATAGTGATAGTGATAGTGATAGTGATAGTGATAGTGATAGTGATAGTGATAGTGATAGTGATAGTGATAGTGATAGTGATAGTGATAGTGATAGTGATAGTGATAGTGATAGTGATAGTGATAGAGTGATAGTGATAGTGATAGTGATAGTGATAGTGATAGTGATAGTGATAGTGATAGTGATAGTGATAGTGATAGTGATAGTGATAGTGATAGTGATAGTGATAGTGATAGTGATAGTGATAGTGATAGTGATAGTGATAGTGATAGTGATATTGATATTGATATTGATATTGATATTGATATTGATATTGATATTGATATTGATATTGATATTGATATTGATAATATTAATATTAATAACAATTCGTCCCTAATTTGCCATAGTGACCAATCCCGAATTAAGTTGCCATAGTGACCAATGCGGTATTGGTCACTTTGTCAAATTACAAACATAGCCAGTTAGAGCATGCATTCAAATGACGAATGCTCTATCTCCAAAACTATAAGGAATACATGCATGTGGATTAGATACAATGATAGGTCTCTTCCTGAATGTACTAATTGGCGGGAAAACTTAAAATTGAAAAAGTCGGATTGGTCACTATGACAAATTAGGGACGAATTGAGTGTTAATTTTTAACACCACAGCTCATAATGCAATGCAAACATTGCGTCAAAGAACAAAAACGAAACAAAGAATATGTAAAACCAACCGCTATGCTGTCGTGGGAATTTGACGGTACACTTCGGTACACTAACAACTTACATGTATATTACGTGCTGGATTTGTGTCGAAGCTAAGCCCTGGAAATATACAAATATTGAGTGCCTCAAAGTGCACTGGTAAAAATATGTAACAATGTCAAATCTTCACAGTTTCTTGACGTGCAACTCAAAAGCACTCTATATTCATTTAACCTAACTCACATGTGGATCCTTGTCATTTGATATACTTTTCATTTAATTTAATCTCATTCATTTCAATATTACATATGGAAAAGACTTTTGAATCAATCATTAACAATAATTCGCCTGTAAATAACGCAATTTTAGACATTAAAACAATAAAATATAACATTACCATTAGAAAAGGAGTGATTACCTTTTGTAGATCCACTTAATCCAATCATTGTACGGTAATTAAAAAAAGTTAGCTATGAAGTTTCCATTGTGTCTCCCTCATGGAATATTGAACAACATTTTAAGAAATAACTTTCCTCAGACCGGCTGGTAATTTGTTTTCCAAACAAGATTACATTATGATCTGTGGTGTTAAAAACTAAAACAATATTCAAATAACAATCTTTAACCTGATCTGATTTTTTTTAAAGATGATCACCAATACGTTTTGTTGTACACAGTCTTATTAACATTTTTTAATTTCTTTTACTTTCTATTATAGCCAGTCATTTTGTAAATGCAAGTGATTATTACTATATGATGTAAACACTGATATACAAAATGCCTTTTTTCCTTTTTTTTAATATTTAATATTTTTTTTTTTTTTGGGTAGAATATTGAAGTTTTGAAATCTTGCCCCAAATCTATTAAATGAATATTTTAATGTATTTGTAGAATTTATATTGACCCTAATCTCTTGTCAACAATTACTATCTGTTGTATTTTGCAGACTGTAAAATATCATTGGCGAATGACCTGTTAACTAATGTGATTTTGGCAATTCTTTTATCTCTGTTTCACATGAGTGTTCGGGTATAATGATTATTAAACAGACTTTATAACAACCATAACGTCTGCAGAATTCATGCAGAATAAATGTCGTCTTTGTTGACAAAGGAACAGAATTTATTAATTATGTCATTAAATAATTTATGATATATTCCATGCTCGAACAAATAGTTACCTTGAATATGTAAATCAATACAGGTCTGCTTATTTTGGTAAGCCACTAAAGATGCATTTTAAATTAAAACTCAATTTGAAAATTAAAACTCAATTTGAATAGTAATGCATAACTATCGCGCAAGGCCAAAGGTTATTGAAGATTTTGATTATTATTAATTAAAGTTTGTTATTACGTTGATCAACAAATACAGCTATTAAAATTTCGATTATATTTCAAGATAAAATCATTTGGAGCATGGAATATACATATTTTAGAACAATCGTTTTAATTGAAAGTAAATTGCCTGTAAATAACGCAACAATATTGTTAATTAGCTGTTAAGGGCTATCCACAGTTCTAGACGTTAAACAAACAATAATTAATAAAATCCATGAAGGCTTATAGGGTACTTGTTAACCAGTGTTTCTTGAAAATTATTAACATCAAATAACGCACCATTTCAAGGAAGACGTATCCTGAATGAGTACTCTCATGTCAAAAATGTTGGATAGTCCAAATACATTTAGTATCTGTATACAAATTGGATCCAATGACCAATGACGTGCAATAAACCGAGTGAGGAACCGCATAAAAGTTGTTTTCTTTCATTTTTGAGTATGTGTAACAAAACCATATAAAATATACGGTTGCAGTTTGTGACTAAATACATCCGTTTGTCCAACACTTAATCATTAAGCCCTTTTTCGATTCTTTTGGATGCCAGTGCAGGGCAACTAATCCTTTCAGTACCCAGTATAGATTAATAGACGTCTGTGAAAAAAACTCAGGCGGGGTTCGAACCTCTTGATCACCAAGCTTGCTCTCTGACGATTGACCGGATAGAATTGTAGTGCTTTACGGTGTTACTCCACAAGTAAGCGTCAAGCGTGAGCTGAGACGGTGCCTGCCCTGGCCGAAATGTCACGGGTCCGGATTCCTCGTGAGACAAGCCCGCAAGATTACTTGATTAATCCCAGGCGTGGGGTCCGATGCGGCAAACTTGTACAAGACGAATTGTGTAGAAACACGGAAACACTAGTTTTTAAGAGTTCTGGTAACAACCATGTGATGTTTATTCATACGTACGACAAGATCTGATCTAAGATGGCAGCACCCACGTGAAACTAATACATTGATTACTGGTCACGTGACTACTTATTTCTAATACATCGATTAATACAGGTGACGTACCAACTGGCACTACACTCCTCCCACTTTTCTCTTTTAGATGCTGGTGTGGGTGGACTATAAACCCAAGTTAATGAAACGTACAAGTATTACAAACAATGAACATTAATATATCTAAAAAACAACACTAATACAAAACCCAAAACTGCTATCCACAGTTCTAGACGTTAAACAAACAATAATTAATAAAATCCATGAAGGCTTATAGGGTATTTGTTAACCAGTGTTTATTGAAAATTATTAACATCAAATAACGCACCATTTCAAGGAAGACGTATCCTGAATGAGTACTCTCATGTCGAAAATGTTGGATAGTCCAAATACATTTAGTATCTGTATACAAATTGGATCCAATGACCAATGACGTGCAATAAACTGAGTGAGGAACCGCATACAAGTCGTTTTCTTTCATTTTTGAGTATGTGTAACAAAACCATATAAAATATACGGTTGCAGTAAATACATCCCTTTGTCCAACACTTAATCATTAAGCCCTTTTTCGATTCTTTTGGATGCCAGTGCAGGGCAACTAATCCTTTCAGTACCCAGTATAGATTAATAGACGTCTGTGAAAAAAACTCAGGCGGGGTTCGAACCTCTTGATCACCAAGCTTGCTCTCTGACGATTGACCGGATAGAATTGTAGTGCTTTACGGTGTTACTCCACAAGTAAGCGTCAAGCGTGAGCTGAGACGGTGCCTGCCCTGGCCGAAATGTCACGGGTCCGGATTCCTCGTGAGACAAGCCCGCAAGATTACTTGATTAATCCCAGGCGTGGGGTCCGATCCGGCAAACTTGTACAAGACGAATTGTGTAGAAACACGGAAACACTAGTTTTTAAGAGTTCTGGTAACAACCATGTGATGTTTATTCATACGTACGACAAGATCTGATCTAAGATGGCAGCACCCACGTGAAACTAATACATTGATTACTGGTCACGTGACTACTTATTTCTAATACATCGATTAATACAGGTGACGTACCAACTGGCACTACACTCCTCCCACTTTTCTCTTTTAGATGCTGGTGTGGGTGGACTATAAACCCAAGTTAATGAAACGTACAAGTATTACAAACAATGAACATTAATATATCTAAAAAACAACACTAATACAAAACCCAAAACTAAATAACTGCTATTCCCTCTAAAACGAAGGAAAGCATTGGTAGAGATCTGTATCTCTCTTAGTAAATCGGTAAAACCCGATAGAGTTCTATGCCGATAGAGTTCTATGTCCTGTGTCAGTTGAAGAATGCCCTAGCGTTTGTCTCAGTGAGGTCCAGGACTTCTTCCGGTGAGATGTCTCCCAGGATGTTGGCCACTGACTCAGCTGTGTAGTCCAGCAGAGATGGGGCGTTCTGTTTCCTGCCGATTGGGGGGAAGTAGGGTGCATCCGTTTCCAGAAGTAGTTGGTTCCTCGGAACCGACTTCAGGGCAGCCTTCTGTCGCCCGTTGAAGCTGTTCACCATATTACCGATGCTGAAGTGGGTATTGGGGAATGATTCAAGCCACTGCTGGACTACCTCTGTGGTGCTGGAGAAACAGTGCAGCTGGATCTTCTGACTTCCCTTGATTACAGGAGATATTACGTCCAGGCATCGCATGTAGGTTTCCACTCCGGTGAAATCATCTCGCATACCACGGATGTGGAGAGTCAGGACCCTTGATGGATGTAGGCCCGTCAGGAGATCTCGGAGTTGTCTCTCTTGAAGGTGCCAAAGGTCAGAGTTCACAGAATGGTCCAAACCCACCTCACCCAGTCCACTGACTGAAGGATGCTGGCTCAATGACTTCACATTCTGTCTCTCCTTATCTGTTAAGATCGTCTTCGGACGAGCACCGATCATCACGCTGAATCCTTGCTTAGTGAGAGCTGGTATTTCTTTTTCCAATGGCAGGGTCTTTTGGTCGCAGAAGACAGCTGCGGCTCCTGACAGCCGAACCATATAGTGCTTGTCTGACCTCTGGGGAAACACCTGTTCGACAGCTACAAGATTGGTCAACTGGATTCCAGGAATTCTGGCTGACAGCCTATCAAGATGGAAGTGGCTATCGAAGCTGTGGACGATGGTCTTCTCTTCCCCCAGACTCGATGACTCCCTAGTGACAGTCACCTCCACTTCCTCTCGGACATTCTCAGGCTCCGGGTATGGGACATTGCCTATGGATCTCGAAGGCGGAATCTGTTTTCTTCTTCTGCTGCAGGACTTCCTGTCTGGGGCTGAAGGGAATCTGCTCCAATGGTGATCTGCTGATAGTTGACGTTCCCGAAGAACGGCGAAGTCCAGAAGATGGGTACCGGTGTCGAAGCTTCTCCATCCCTTGCGGCGTTATCTCTCCGGCGAATACTGATAAGCATCTCCAGTGGGACAATGCTGCCACACTGTTGACAGGATGCAGAGAGAATTCCTCCGGAGCTGGCCATCCTGCCAATCTACACATTCCCACCATGGCACTCCTCTGTTCCGGTGTAATGTGCCAGCCAGGTCTGATAGCACCTCCATCGTTGATTAGATTTACCATATCCTGCAGAGTACTGCTCTCTCCCAAGGCCTCATGCACCATCTCTCTCAGGCATTCCACTCGAGTGCGAGCAAGCCCATCATTCTCGGCCTGGTAGTAGTCGAACACAGCTGGTGCGTGCTCCTCTTCGATGTGTTTCTTCATGTAGAATGTCGTGGCGGAGCACCACGAGAACTGGCATTCAACTAGCCTTCTTTTCCCACAGCGTTGCCGTGGTTGATTTGCTGTTGCTTGGCATTCCCTACTGCTTGACGGTGTTGGGGGAGTCCGTTTCCTTGATGGTCCTCCCTGTTGTTCCCTGATGTAGGAGGGCCTTCCTCGGTCCCTCGCTCGATGTCTTTCCTTCATTGCTGCTGTGGTCCCTGACTGCACTTCACCCAGTCTGGATCTCTTTTCTACACATGGCTCCCTGGGGCCTAGTGACGACTTGTCTAGCTTCTGGTGAGACCCTGCCAGTGTCGCAATTACTGCGTTTCTTTCCTGAGACCACTGATGCTTGGGACGCTCGTCCTCACTCTCTGATGGAGAGGAAACACAGACCTCCACAGCATCTCTAGTATATTTCACACAACAGCTAGGGTTGCCGACCGTAGTGTTCCAACTAGGTCTCTCGATACCGGGTGCGGTATCTACTGTGCTGGTACCAGATGCGGTACGCGGCAAACTCACTGTTGGAAAACTTCTCACAGGAGGCCCAGATGCGGTGCCCACTGTGAAGGTCTCCGCGGAGGTGTCGAGGGACTTCCTAATCTCTGCATGGGTGAAGTCCATTGGTCTCCTCGCCGTCTTGGCTACCTGTCTGACAAAATAGATGTTGGCGTCCACCCAGTTGGTATCCAGGAGACTTTCCCTCACAAACACCTCTGCTTCCCTTGCTGCTGATCTTTGTTCCCTCATCTGAGAGGATGTTCACCTGTGAGGTTGTGGTACCATCAGGAAATCTGTATATCACTGTTTCCAGTGTAGGTGTTTCTGGTTGCATTTTGCCTCCAGGGTCCCAGGTGCGGGACGACACTGCCGAGTCGCCACCCTCCTCTGATGCAGAGAGAGTGGCCAGTTGGCAGCGGGAGATTGGCACCACGTCATCTACCTCCTCGATGAAACTTGACCACTGCATGTGGGCCCTAGTGCAGTATGAGCACCCTCCACATGGTAGGTCCTTTAATTCTACTCCGTGGATGTAGTGACCTTCTGTTGTATCTCCTGTTCATGAGAGTGCATCGGCATTGCTATGTAAGCTCCCTCGGCGATGCTTCAGTGTCATGTTGTACTGGCTCAGTTCCTCAATCCACCGGGCCAGTTGTCCCTGGGGTTCCTTGAACCTTAACAACCATAATAGGCTGTTGTGGTCCGTGCGAATGGTGAACGGTTTTCCCAGAAGGTGGTGTCGGAATTGACGCGTGAGCCTCACGATAGCTAAGAGTTCTTGACGAGTTGTGCAGTAGCGTCTCTGCTCAGGAGTTAAGGCGTAACTCGCATAAGCGACAACTCTTTCCTGGCCATCCTGGACTTGTGTCAGCTCTCCACCAATGGCTGTGTTTGACGCATCGGTGTCCAGGATAAATTCATCGTGCGCGTTAGGTAGAGCAAGGACAGGCGGTTGCGTCATCTTGTCTTTTAGGGAATTGAAGGCTGTCTCCTGCTCCTCCTCCCAACGAAATTCTTTGCGTCCTGTGATGGCATACAAGGGAACCGCAAGTTCCGCAAAGTCGGGGATGAAGGCTCTGTGGTAATTTACAAAGCCAAGGAATCGCTCAACATCTTTGTAGTTTAGGTGTCGACCAGGACCCCACTGCACGGATATCTGCATCCGAGATTCCAATGGAGTCCTCGCCGACAATTCTACCAAGGAATTCTACCTTCTTCGAACAGAAAGCACACTTTTTGGGTTTGAGTTTGAGTCCATGCTGTCTGAAGCGCTCTAGTGCCTCAGCTAGATTGTGGAGATGTTCATGAAAGTTACTTCCTAGAATGACAATATCATCCAGGAATGCCAAGGCAGTTTTCCAGTTCAAGCCCCTGAGGACTAGATTGACAACTCTGGAAAATGTAGAAGGACTATTGCAGAGGCCGAATGGCATTTTGGTGAACTCAAATAAGCCATACTTAGTGATGAATGCTGTCTTTTTGCGATCCTCTTCACGTAAGTTGACTTGCCAGTATCCCCAAATGGCATCAAGTTTTGAGAACCAACGGTTTCCCGAGAGTGTGTCAACACAGTCCTCGACCAGTGGGAGAGGGTAGACGTCCTTAACGGTTATGTTGTTGAGCGCCCTATAGTCAACGCAAAAGCGGACTGTACCATCCCTCTTTCTAACTAGAACTGGTGGAGATGCCCATTCGGATACCGAAGGTTGGATAACTCCAGCCTCCAGCATTTTGTCCAACTCTTTTTCTTCCTCACCAGCAAACTGAACTGGAGTCCTTCTCATACGTTGTCGTATTGGAGGTGCATCCCTAGTGTCAATACCATGGTCAATCTCTTTGACGTCCCTATATCAAATATATGAGATGCAAATACGTCGGAGAAGCTACAGATGAGATCTCTCAGCTTACTGAACTGTTCTTCCGTGAGTTCTCCCTTGGACAATTTCAGCATATCTCTCAGGTGTGCAGGTACATTCGCAAATGGATCATCAGCTAGCCCGGATGCGGAGCTAGTGTCTGGATTGTGTTCATCACTCACCGGTCCAGGTACGGCATCGGTTTCTTGGGAGTCTGTTTCTGACCCAGAAGCGGTGTCCTGAATTTTGGGAAGCGAATCAGCTTCCACATCTTCTCCTACCGCCTGCCCAGGCTTCATCACCACAAAGCTGTTTGTGACGTTGGCGACATATAATGTCGGCCTGGCTTTGCTGCGGTGTGCAGATCTTGGGATTACAAGATATGAGTTCTGGTCTGGCTCCAAGACGTAATCTGGCATTGTCCCCCGAAGCTGACAAATAACAGCAGTGACAGAGTGTGGAGAGATAACTCTCCTCTTTGCTACAGTCACTCGGGAGACCCTAGTCTCCCTGGGTTTGTTCCCATATTGGATAGATATTGTGTCCTCTCCCAGCGTCATAAGATTTGCCCCCATATCCATTTTCATGGTTCGACTCCGGAAGAAATCAACCCCAGCAACATATCATCCTCAATTGGGGCGACGTGTATTATTTCGTGATATGACGTAGAGCCAATCCTGAACGATACTGGACCTATCTTTGTACCCATTCATTGTTGAGTCTCTACCAGCCATGTGAAATTTCACGTTAGAGAGTATTTTTGGTTTCGGACATAATTTGTTGAAAATCCGGTCTGACAGTATAGTAGATTCTGCCGCGGTGTCTATTACTGCCTCGATATGCTGGTCCTCTAATTGTACTGGTACATGATAAACTGCGCTTGACTGGATTTGGTTGACAGTGATGATGTCTTCTGTTGTCTCTGTAGGTGTCTTTGCAAGTTCTAAATTGGCAGGGCAGTCTTTCTTTGCAATCCCGATGGTCACAGTTTCACTTTCTACTTTGGCAATACCCTGATGCGGATATTGTGGCTCCGTTGTGACCTGATGCGGAAACTCTGTATCTTGATGTGAATGGCTAACAACCTGGTGCGGTTGGGTATCTGCTTTGGACACAGACATGTGGCATAGAGGGGGGCTCCACAGATGCGGTGAGCTCTCCTGGCCGTAACCTACTGGGGCGAAAACCCGGCCTCCATCTTCGTCCCCTGAGCTTTTGGCTGCTCATCTTCGAAACGGAGAACCTTGGTTTCTTTCCTTTCATGTCCTTTTGCTGGGCAATCCCGTGCGAAGTGCCTTTCGTCGCCACAGAGATAGCAGGCGCGTCGACTTGGGGATGTGCTCCTCTGTCGTCCCAGCTCCCGGAACATTCCCTTGATCTCCATACTTAGATCAGAGATGGACACAGCGACCTGCTTGGTCAAGGCTGATGTTGCCAATGTCATTTGGGATATCTGGTTAGCCAACTCTGCCATTTCTACATCCTGTGTAGGCGCTGGTGTTTTGTTGTCGCGGCACGTCGCTGGGGAAATTTCATTCTTGAGAATGGGCTGGAGAGTCGACGGCTTCCTTCTCACATCCATTCTTCTGATCCTTACATCTTCGTCCTCTTCTTCCCCGGAACCAGGGTCATTTTCACAATACTCGTAAAATGCGCATTTATACGCCCTAACAGGGGGTGCAGGCTTAGATGGTTTTTGCGGAGGGTGTCTGGAACCTGCTGACTTGCTGATGCAGTGGAACCACTCCATCTTGTCCATTGCCTCATCAAAAGTGTTAGGTTGCTGTATGCAGGCATGCTGACTAGCTTCACGGTCCAGGCTTCCCATGCAAAATTTAATGATAGCATGTTTCCTGATCCAAGCCTCGGGCAGATCTTTGTAGGCTTTGGCCGCCAAAGAGAGAATCCTATCGGCCCAGTCTCTTAGAGTCTCGCTTTCTTCCTGGCACTCAAATTGGAAACGGGCCTGGAGGGTCTCGGGAAGTTCTTCTCTCTTAAACCTCTTGTTGAATTCTGAGATCAGGTGGCTGTAAGACAAATCTTCATTCATCTTACTAAGAAGGACGTAGAAGTCTGCAGCTTTCCCTGTTAGTCCCCAAATCAATATATCTTTCTTCTGACCTTCCGTCCAACCCACAGACGTTGCATAGGTTTCAAACTTCTGCTTATAAAGTGCCCAATCAAGTTTGCCATCAAACTCCAGCGTCTTGGGGAGCACTCGTGGTTTCCGGTCATCTAGCGATACAGCTCGAGCCTGGGGTGCATGGGTAGCCGACTGTGGGGTCACCACTGGGCGTAGCCTAGACTGGAGTGGCGGTACAAGTTCTGGTGATGGATATGGAGTTTGACCATACCATTGGTGTGATGGGTCAGGGCGGTATGCCACCGACTGCGGTGGTAAGTACGGGTAAGTACCAATATCCGGGTTTTGGGTTGGAATGGGTGGGTATGCATACATGTACATGGGCGGTGTTGTGTATTTGTCTGTGTAGGAAGACCATGGGGGCACGACTTGAGGTGCCGGCCTACCAGGTTTGTGTGATGGGTAACCATGAGGTCTGCCTCATGTAGGTACTTGGTGTCTGGCTGCAGAACGACCTTCGATGGGAGAAAAATATCAATGAAATTTCCAAGAAAGCCAATCAAAAATTGTATATGCTCCGTCTGCTCAAGAGGTTTGGATTCAATGATGATGAGCTCGTATCAATTTACAAATGTTATGTGAGACCTGCTGCTGAATATGCTGATGTTGCTTGGTCTTCCTCTATTACTGCTGCTCAGAAGAAAATCCTGGAGCATCTGCAAAAACGCGCATGCAGAACTATTTTGGGACAGCGCTATACTTCATATGCGGATGCTATGCAGCTTTGCGGGCTTGAGTCTCTTGCTGATAGGAGGGAGAGTCATTGTCTCAGGTTCGCCGAAGGGCTTGCCAATTCAGAACGTACAAATGATCTCCTCCCTCCTACCAGACAGGAGTCTCATGCCCGCAACCTGCGCAATGCACACCATTATTCCCACTTACGCACCAGGACAACTCGGTTCAAAAACAGCCCAATACCCTATTTTATCAGCTTGTTGAACAAGTAGAATCTCTGTGATCAACTCTTTATTAATTACGTTTTAAGCCAACCAAAACTATGTGCTGATAGGAGGGAGAGCCATTGTCCGAAGGGCTTGCTATTTCAGAATGCACAAATGATTCTCTCCCTCCTGCCAGACGGGAGTCTCATACCCGCATCTTGTGTAGTAATGCGCATCAGTTCACACACTATGACAATTTATTTTTCAAAACAGCCCATTTCACCTTTTTATCATTTTTGTTTAATAGGTAGTCTTTGTGTGCAGCTTTTTAAAAAGATGAGAGCCAGACAAATCTATGTGCAATATAATAATTCCATATTTCTTGTGTCTTAACCAATCAATTTAAATGTTCTTTCTATATATTATTTGTTTAATGTTTACTACAGTTTTGATGTTTTTAATATTGTAAATTATCATGTAATTTGACCTTTGGGTCACAATGTGATGATGTTAATAAAATATACCATATATACCATATACCATACTTGGGCAGAGTCAATGTGTTGCGACATATTCTGCACGAATGCTTCTGCAGAACCTGGAGGGGGTTCTGTAGGCTTTTGCCTACCGGACGACCCGATGCGGTTGTCCTGTTGTGTGGGTGCAACCGGCTCCCTAGTCGGGTCTTGATCTGGCTGCATGCTTGCCTGTTGACAGTAGGGGTCTGTGGTAAAGTCAATTGATCTAAATAGCTTCTCTGAGAGTCTTAATCTGTGTATGTATTCAATATTAGCTGGTGTAATTGGAAAATTCTCCTCCCTGTATTGGACAATATTTCTCGCAATTCTAGACCCTACCCCGGGAAGTTGCTGTAGCTCCACCTCACCTGCGAAATTTATAGGAACTAATGTGCACATGAGGAACAGAGAAATCTACCCTAAAAACATTTATTGGACAATCCTCGGCATTGCGACAAATTGCATGTACATAGCTCCGGAATGCCCAAGTCATCAAAAAAAATTATCACAAAACAAATTTACAACAGATGCGTTGTTTCTACCAAGAAATAAAACAAATATGTTTTACCAACCCATGTAAAACTGATGCAGAAAAGCAGTATCCTTTGCTAAATTTGATTCTTTCTATTTATTTATTTATTTACTTATTTTTATTTATTTTATTTTTTTATTATTAACTAACAAAAGCAATACAAATATTGGAAAACCAAAACTTGAAATCACAATGAAAATTAATAGAACAATATTATTCAGTAGCGTAACACTGCTGGCTAATAGGCCTACTCATTGCGGTATTGAGTCTTCAAAAACAAACAGATGCGTTTTAATCTGAATAATCAACAGCACAGCCCACAAATCAGCCCTGTCTATTTGTAATCAGATGCGAAATTACAACAGACTATGTAATTTAGAACAAATAAAGTACATGAAAGTGAGATTAAAAACTGTACGTGGAAATACCAAACAGAACGAATAACCAAAGCGAGGGCAAACCAGTCACATGTAAGCCTAAATCATGTGTAAATATATAGACTGGAAAAAATTCATGGACATAGCTGCACACTTGACCACTTGCCCTCTCACTTTTTATTTTTCATTTATACATATATATATATATATATATATATATATATATATATATATATATATATATATATATATATATATATATATATATATATATATATATATATATTTTTTTTTTCAAAACAATTTCGAGACGGCTCACTAACAAGCTTTTATATGTGCAACAAGTTTAAAAGGCAAAGGCTACTTGCTGTGCCGCTCCGAACTATCCTCGTCGCCAATGTAGTGCTTTACGGTGTTACTCCACAAGTAAGCGTCAAGCGTGAGCTGAGACGGTGCCTGCCCTGGCCGAAATGTCACGGGTCCGAATTCCTCGTGAGATAAGCCCGCAAGATTACTTGATTAATCCCAGGCGTGGGGTCCGATCCGGCAAACTTGAGTCTCGAAAGTACAAGACGAATTGTGTAGAAACACGGAAACACTAGTTTTTAAGAGTTCTGGTAACAACCATGTGATGTTTATTCATACGTACGACAATATCTGATCTAAGATGGCAGCACCCACGTGAAACTAATACATTGATTACTGGTCACGTGACTACTTATTTCTAATACATCGATTAATACAGGTGACGTACCAACTGGCACTACAGAATCATATTATATAAGTTTGCGTTAATAAAATATTTTTTAAGTCTGGGGAAACACGAGACCCCTTGTATCACCAAAATACCTTAAAACGCAGAGCTTTCACGGCGTTAATTCCTGCTGAAACCTAACTTTTGCTCCCAACCCCAACCCGGTTATTTTGTCAACAAATTATATTGTTTATTATACAAAAAAGTATAATAACGGTGGCTTTAATTGATTTTCTTTCACCAAAATGCCGAAAAACTTAGAGCTTCTACACACTAAGAAATAATGGTTCAAATTTACACCCTCAAAGGAGCAAATATGCACCCGTAGGGGAGGCACACATCCAGGGGGTGCCAAGTCTGCACCTACAGGGGTGCTGCTATTGTATCAACGATATGGGTGCAGATTTGAACCATTACTTCTTAGTGTGCAGGGGTTTGTTTGCTTGACCATCGACAGGGCCTGAAGGCTTTACGCTACGCGCTGTCGCTTTCAGTGCCAGATTTGGACCCCCTCCTCCAACTTCCTGGATCTGCACTTGAAACAAATAAAATTTGACAGCAAGAATACAAACTGAAATGTATAGGCTACGTATAAAGGCATATAAGGTTTATTGTATGTGTCTTGGTCGTTGACGCAACAGAAATCACTTTCAACGGTCAAGGCATCTTGTATATTATTTTGGCATAGAAACGAGCTTCAAATCCAGTGACCGATCGATATGCCTATCTTCGTTCAGCAAAAATCCCCGTGAAAAATCGTGCATTGTCTATTTCGGCTATGGACAACCTTCTACGTAGAGAAAAGTCAATATCTTCTGTTGCTTGTGAGACCTTGGCACTGGTACACCGTAGGCCACTCTTAAAATTGCCGGAAACAGTAATTGTTCATCATTATCAAAAAAGATACAGGATCAATTAAATCCACTAATAGGTTGGTATGACAACGAACCCCAACTCATTTACGTAGGCTGCCTCGTTTTTCTCCGTCGTTGTATACCCTACAGATTGAAACCAGTTGTAATCCTTCTGGCGTAACCTAAACATGTCCAGTCGATCATTTTCTTTCGTTGTAGCCTCAGTTGGCTTTATTTGGCACGGATCCTCCACAAAATGGGATTTATTTACGTGTATGGTGTAACCAATATATCCGCGATAACTGTTTTATGATTATGTGCCGCGTCTGGGAGGCTTTATGCGGTGTAACATAATAGATGATAATCCGCATGTAATTTTATTTTTCATTTAAAGGAAATGTGAAGTTGATGTGGAGTTAGTTAATTGTACCAATCATGCTGAAAAAGTAGTGCATGAGGTCAGCTCTTGTTTCAGAGAAGAAAAACTACGGAAATCTTTGCACATGTTTGCTCCAATTTTGTAACCAATTTTGTGAATGATTTTAATACTTTTCTCATAACTTCGCAGTGAACTGAAACTTTCACAGATAATTGGTTGTTTTAATGTATATCTTGATTCAAAGAGAGGCTTTGTTTTTGAAATTAATTTTGTAGTTAAAAATGTATAAAACAAATTCTTGAACTGGTTACCTTCTATTTGCAAGGCGAGCGTTCTGACCACTGTACCATGCCACTAGAGTTTGACGGTGAATTAATTATATATCTCGATTCAGAGAGTAAGCTTGTACTCATAGATGAAGTTTTGCTCACCATTACCATTTAAGAATGATGTACCTTCCCTTTAAAACGATTACCGGTACGTGTCAAACCTTGGCCCAAATATGTAACACGATTATATTAAAAAGGAGGAGTTTCAAAGCCTTGACGCGTCAACCGATCAGTAGTTGATATGGCAACGGGAAAACAACTGTGTCTAACAATTCGCACAATTTGACAGTATACTTTGAGACACACTTTCGATTGGCACACTAGGTCTGAGATTTCTCGCTCATATTCGCTGGTTGATCTTATGTTGTTTATGTATATGACAGTTCTTGAACTGTCGACATCGACAATGACATCCACAATGTTTCAGTTCGGTTGTCGTCAGTTGTGTTCCCGCCGCTACAGAAGCAAAATACGGTAAGTTTCTGCCGAATGAAAACAGCTCGAATCACATTACACAATATGCCTTTTCATATAGACTACTTGAGAAAATATACACGCGCGTTGCGTCTCGGTTTACAATGGTCAGCAAACATTTTAGCACACCTTGACACCAGTAACATACAGTAACTATACTGAGAAGTCTCACCAAGAAAGCTCTCTCTGTCCGTCCAGAGTTTTGAATTTGGCTGGGATATCGCGCCACCACATTTTTTTCAATGAAATCTTTGGTTTTAACTCAGTATTGTATGGGGGTGCTGCGTGTGCTAAAATTGTGTGCACATAATGTATCCATTACCCACAGTCTTAGTGGTGTTTTCACACTGCCAAATGTTTCCAAAGAAAAGTTTACGTGGGGGGGGGGTATGTGGGGTGTGCCATCATGTTTACACACCATAACTAGTGTTCACATTCCCGCAAATTACTGTGTGGTTTAAAAGGAATAGTCTACCATGTGCGTAATTGCTTTATTAAAACTAAACAGAAACTATATAGAAGAAAAACATGGGTAACTTTTGTTCATTGTGGTTGTAACAATATCTGGGGTGGTAAGGTAGGTTTTGTGAGTTGCTTGCTATACCAGCAGATTGGCTTGCGCCTGCGCAGTTTGGTAATTGCAAAGGAGTCCATTTTGAATTCGTTCTCCTTCATAAAATGATGTCCATTTCACCCAAACTGAATTAGTTTTAATATAGCAAAAGTGCAAAGAGGTTTCATATTCATTGGCAGGCTCTATGATATAACATTATCTGAGAGTTGTACTCCAGTGGTCAGCTGATTTGTAGGTAACATCTCGTTTTGTTTATTTCTAAAGTAACTACCATAAGTCATTTATATTTGATGACAAAGCTGGGGTGTTGGAGTGTTACAATATTGCTACATTTTGCTCATTTTAAATTTCACTGGTGCAACATTAACACCCCATGTTTGGATGTAGTTATTTTTTGTGTTGTGTATTTAATTCATTGTAAGCGCTGTGAATTACTTATACTTAAAAGAGCGTATTTAAATGCTAGTTATTATTATTTGTTGCTCACATACGTTTGCTTTATTATCTCGTTTAAAACGACTATATTATCTCGTTTAAACGACGTATAATCTCGTTTAAACGAGATAATAAGTCGTTTAAACGAAATAATAATTTGAAAATATATACTTTTAAATATCGTTTTATACAATTTCCAACATCCGAATTTATTTTTTGTCCAATTAATAACGATATATATCTTTCAAAATTCGTTCCCTGTTTAAATTTTACTTTTGGGGTTCTCTTGAGTCAATCATGGGCGATATATTTTTAACATCTATGTGCCCAATGAAATTTTTTGTATTTCCAGAACGCTTTGTCCGATCACGCTGAATTTTTGTGACGTTTCCTAACTATTCTTTGGAACCCCCTCACGCAAAAATCACTGATACTGTTAAACATTCAATATGGGTTTTTGTTGTCAACTTTTAAACTCTGACATTGCGTCATGTGACCAATTCCTATGCATTCTGGGAATCCAATATGGCCGCCATTACGTTTAAATGTAATAACTTACATTTTGTTCCAAAAACCTGATTTTTAAAGGTTTTTATCAATTTATTTTGGTCAATGTATAATTGTATGTCTTCAGTAGTACCATGGATGTTATTATATCTGCCTTTATTGTACTTTTGGTTTAGAAAACCCAATTATGGGTCAAAATATTTAAAAGTCACGTTTTTGGGGAAAAAAATACCCAAAATATTGCTTATTGCGCCCTCTAGTGGTATTTTAAATGTTGTCACATTGTTGCATGTACCAACGGACAACAAATAAGGAAGTTATGGGAATAATATTATGTTTTACCAAAAATGAGGAAAAATTACAAAAAATGGTTATAGCGATGAACTGACCGAAGAAAGTTTTCATAGCTTCATTCGATAGATCGTGTCAAACCAAACATCCCTACGAAGTTTCAAGAAAATCGGCTGTTAATACAGAAAATACAGAGGGGGGCACAATGAGCCCCACCCCCCAGGTCTGAGAACAAAAAAGCGCAGAAAACCCAATTATGGGTCAAAATATTTAAAAGTCACGTTTTTGGGGAAAAAAATACCCAAAATATTGCTTATTGCGCCCTCTAGTGGTATTTTAAATGTTGTCACATTGTTGCATGTACCAACGGACAACAAATAAGGAAGTTATGGGAATAATATTATGTTTTACCAAAAATGAGGAAAAATTACAAAAAATGGTTATAGCGATGAACTGACCGAAGAAAGTTTTCATAGCTTCATTCGATAGATCGTGTCAAACCAAACATCCCTACGAAGTTTCAAGAAAATCGGCTGTTAATACAGAAAATACAGAGGGGGGCACAATGAGCCCCACCCCCCAGGTCTGAGAACAAAAAAGCGCAGGCTTGATAGGTTTAAGCTGCATCTCATCCTCTCGCCCACCTCCTTCCAATTATGTCCTTCCCAATGTATTGATAGCAAGTAGGGTCGATACTGCAGGAAAGCCTTGAGACTGAGGTTGATCCAAACGGTTCCTAGCCTCGACCAAGGCTTGTGTCGCAGAGTGCACTTACCACGGTATTCCCCACCCTGTATCGATTTCTGGCCCGAGAAATTCAGCACACACGGCCGGTCACGGTGCGCCGTCCCCGGCCCTGCACGCGTACACTGTACAGCAAGATCAATAATTGAGTCGTGGATACGGTTGTGCATTGCGACGTCGTACGTTCGAACTTAATCAACACAGCCTTTATTGAAATATTTATATGTATTTCTTTATTTTCCCATTGGAATTCCAATGGAAAGTCATAAGCACGGATTGTTGATTTGTGGGTGGTTTATTTTAAAGGATGGCCAATCACAGGTCCCTAGATTTGACCCAGTTTAATCTCATACACATTGCACTGTGCATGCATACACGTTGTACACGTACAGTACAATGTACATCGAGCACAGTGATCAATTGCTGGGCCAACCAATAACCAATGAAAATAAGTCTTCATTTTTGAATTTGGTATATTAGCATAATAAGTAAGACTAATTGCGTGGTAATTAGTTCTGAAAAGAACTGGAGGTTTTCAGAACTAATTACCACTCAATAGAGAATTTCACATGGTGTCACCTCAATTAGTCTTACTTATCCTCTTCACCATGCAAAGCTACAAGTTTTACATATTAGTATAATTAGCACCACCTTAAATTTTGGCATTTACAGAAGGATCAAGGCGCAACAACGAATGGTCACTGTATGTACATGTATGTACATGTACATGTATGCAGTATGCATATGGATTTGTGCATTGTGTGCATGTGCACTGGAGTTCCGACGCGCCTTGGATCAACTTAAGGCTTAACTGTTCCCGGAGTTGAAACGTTGCTCCTTTCCTGGGGGCCAGGCGTTCCATTAACCGCGAGTCTATATATTCTGCAGACCGCAGGACGATTAGAGTACGTGATTATGTCTGTTTTACTAATCAACTGAAAAGGATCTATGTGTAAGTTAATTAATATAATAACAAAATTTGTAGAACAAAACTGGTTGATGACTCGTGATGTCTGTTCTTAATTTGTTGGTAATTACAGATTAATGAACACAGCAGCTGTCATTACTTTAAACACTCTCGCTCTGTTGACAACGATCATTGTAATCGTAAATGCATGTGATGATATCAGCGGGACATGTCCACCACAATCACGCGAGTATCAAATGCGTGCTGGTAACCCGCATCAATTTCATCCAGGCCCCATACTAGATCATGTACTTAAAGGTAAGGTTTACCGCACCCAAACGGCTCGATCATACGTGACGTGTGCTGTATTTTGTCTACACGAAGATGCATGTAAGTCATTCAACTACTGCAATTATAACAAGCTCTGTCAGCTCAACTCAGCAGTGTATTCCGATGATAAATCTGCATTGCAACCATCAAGTGGATGTCTCTACTTTGATGAAGAATTTCACGAAGATGTTCATGAAAATGAAAGTAAGATATGTTTGGAATTTTCAGAACAAATGTATTTGCTCTATTTGTACTACTTTTGAAATATTCATGTATTTAACTGATATACAGTTAACATGTCATATACTCGTTTGCAGAGTTTTGTATACAATATTATTATCAAACAACCATTGGGATTTTAAACAATTTTTAGTCATCCTCTCTTCGTTCGGGCTAGAACGTCAGCATTGGTTTCCAATGACGATTTTTCCGATCACTTGACTGCTCCGTGCACCTTGATCGTAGCCGGCCCTCTATCGGTGAACATGATTCGTCTCTCGTGTGTACAAAGTCCGTGTAACAGACTATCCACCTCGTGCGCATCGTAGCCCTCTAATGAGATCATTACATAGTATACTCGAAAGAAAGAACTCAACAACTTCTATCCCCACTATGCAAAGCTTCAAATCCTACATTACTTCACGTTTGTATTGTTAATTTAGATATCGATGACTGTACACCTGATCCATGTATGAACGGAGCAACCTGTGTGGATGGCGTGGACAGCTTTACCTGTACATGTGTGGATGGCTACACGGGAGATACCTGTACTACAGGTAAATACTAAGCGTTATAAGAGTTGAAATAAATGTTGGTGTGTCGATCAGAGACTAGTCTTCTGTCATGTCCGCTAAATCTTACAATTCACGTTTGTTTTGTGCAGATGTCGACGACTGTACTCCTGATCCATGTATGAACGGAGCAACCTGTGTAGATGGCGTGGACAGCTTTACCTGTACGTGTGTGAATGGATACACGGGAGATACATGCACTACAGGTAAATACTAAGCGTTATAAGAGTTGAAATAAATGTTGGTGTGTCGATCAGAGACTAGTCTTCTGCCATGTCCGCTAAATCTTACAATTCACGTTTGTTTTGTGCAGATGTCGACGACTGTACTCCTGATCCATGTATGAACGGAGCAACCTGTGTAGATGGCGTGGACAGCTTTACCTGTACGTGTGTGAATGGATACACGGGAGATACCTGTACTACAGGTAAATACTAAGCGTTATAAGAGTTGAAATAAATGTTGGTGTGTCGATCAGAGACTAGTCTTCTGTTAAGTGGGCTACTTCTTACAATTCACATTTGTTTTGTTCAGATATCGATGACTGTACTCATGATCAGTGTATGAACGGAGCAACCTGTGTGGATGGCGTGGGCAGCTTTACCTGTACGTGTGTGGATGGATACACAGGAAATACCTGCACTACAGGTAAATACTAAGCGTTATACTCAAACTCAAGAAAATAGGGAACGGAAACAAAATGGGTTGTGTGTGTATGTCGCAGCTTCAAGCCAGTTTAATTCAACCTTCTTTCACACCGGATACCAAAAAGTGGGCAAACCGGTTTTTACCAATTAACTTCCAAAAAACCACCAACGTTAAAGGAGGCACCGATGGCCATCAGCTAAACAGTGAAAGGTGATACCCATGACCACCAGTAGGCAAACAATAAAAGGTGATACCCATGACCACCAGTAGGTAAACGATAAAAGGTGGTACCCATGACCACCAGTAGGTAAACAATAAAAGGTGATACCCATGACCACCAGTAGGCAAACAATAAAAGGTTATACCCATGACCACCAAATATACAGCTAAAGGTGATACCCATGACCACCAGTAGGTAAACAATAAAAGGTGATACCCATGACCACCAGTAGGCAAACAATAAAAGGTGATACCCATGACCACCAAATATACAGCTAAAGGTGATACCCATGACCACCAGAAGGCAAACAATAAAAAGGTGATACCCATGACCACCAGATATACAGCGAAAGGTGATACCCGTGAGCACCACCCCCAGCATCTAACGGCCGTTGCTGTATCACAATAAGTTAACATCAAAACCAGAAATTTAACAACAACCCTTAAAAATTTGGAATGTCATCAGACTCCTTGAGGATTATAAGATTAATTCTTCCCCCAAATAGTTCAGAAGATAACAATAATAACACTGCTCCCACCGCTGGAACATGCGGACGGATATAGCCTGAGAGGAATTACCCGGCGCTATTAATAATACAATTATATGTGTTGATTTTATGCCATTGGTACATATGGCCTGAAATAGCCCGTGTGTGGCACATCACGACGCTATCATAATCCTAACCTTTAAGTAGCTATTAATTAAATACAATGCTTTGATTTCCTGCCACTGGTACGTATGGCCTGTAATAGCCTGTGTGGCACATGACGGCACTACCATGATCATAAAGCTTCAATTTCAACATTAATGTTACCAATAATGATTTACATATTTAAAGAAATATTGACCCAACCCATTGAATTAACTGAGCCCTTAAACAAGATGAGGGATATGATTTCTATTCCGAACAAAAAATTGCCACCCGCGAGGAACGCGACTCACAGGAAGAGAAAACAGACCCCGACAAGGGCTTCCGACAGAAAAAATCAAAGCAATGTTAACATGCAATTGCACTGGTTTGCACGAAAGATCCCATTACCGTCAGGAGAGAGATGAACCCCATCCCTTCGGTATAGGCTACAATTAGACCAGTTAAACTGAGGGTGTTCGAGTACCCAAGCCCCACTCCTATGACACCGAGTCCTCGCCCACCGGTTAGCTACGCACCCGCCCAAGGATGGCTGCGAATTGGCGCCGTAGTAAAACATACGTGGGAGTATGTGCGACCATGCCAGTGTGGCTGCCGGAAATTGTTCCCTGCAATGAGCAATCACCAATGCAATACCCTGCCGAAGCTTGAAAAAATCAACAACATCCAAATAATTGGACCCTTTCTGCACAATGATAACCAAGTGGGACCCACTCCCCCTCATCTGCCTCAGCAACTGAGGAATTTCGTGGAGATGTGCGCCACTATTGCCCTTCTAACGAACTTGGACCGGAATTGCCATCTGATGGGTTGCCCAACGCACCAATGAATCACCCACAATCCACACCTCTGTTGGACCTATGAAAAACAAAAGTTAACTAATTCCCCAGTAAATCCGGGAAGGGAAAAGTAAAGCGTCTGAACGCCAGCGACCCATGCGTTTTATGACTTCAACAGGGACCCCAGCGATAATGCTGTGGAGGCCGCCCCCATTTGAAATGAGTGGGATCGGAAGTGTGCATCCTGAACCCCCACACATGACAATGCCTTCTGCAAAACCTTGTTGAATTGAAATTTATTGAGAGGTAGCCCACCAATGTGGCAGAACAAGATGTCATGCATCTTGGGCCGAACCTGGACAAATCTAAGAGAAAACACAAATTATGGAAGTTTTAATGTAATATGCAAAAAGTAAACCAAATTTAAATATAGCCACCCAATTTGGCAATTTTTTCATTTTTTTAAATTACAAATCCTTTACAAAGATGCCTCATGACTTAGACAACACATTGAGCTGAAACATTCACAGGTAGTCTATAAAATGTATGCAGTAATTATATTCAAAGAAAGCTTTTTGTATACGACTTGTAGACTCTGGAGAGATGAAAGAATACAAAAAATATGAAAAATAATTATGCTTATTTGCATATAGGCCTACAGTGTTTTACATGAAATCCAGGTATAGCATGTTGTAGAGTGGTAAATGAGTGGTAACATGTCAACATTATTATGGGTTGCTGTAGCCTACCACAGATAACGCCGGTTGCTGTGCCGTGGGTGATGTTTGCACCGTGGGTTGCATTACCTGGGCCACCTGAACAGCCTGCGGAGCCTCTGGTGCCGCCGTCTCCACTGGTGTCTGCCCCGCTGGCCGTTCACCGGCCTTCGTCTGTGTCTGGGGCTACTGCTGGGGCCCGCCTCCCTCTGACGAGCCGGAATTCTCAACCTCCGACTGGGCCGAGGCATGCTGCCCGATGGTACTCGCCGCTGGTCGAATAACCATTAAAACCAGCGCACTGGCCGGCTGTCGTAAAACTCGCAAGAAAACTCACGGAATACAACTACTGCACGTTGCCAGATCACGATGACGCAGTACTCGAACTCGCCGCTGGTCTTCCAATCAAGAAGAAACCAGTAAATCCAATTCACTGGCCGGCAGTCGTACAACTCACGAAATACTCACGAAATCCACCCGCTACTCGTTGGTAAACGTCTATTAAATCCCAGGAATAGTTCACAAAGACGCAGTGACAAACCCGATAAGAAATTATCGAAAATATTGTCCAGAAAAAACTTTTTATAAAAACGTTCGATAGAACACGCTTGTTTACTTCAAGAAACTGCGACATAAAGTGAGCCCAACTAACACTTTTCGCGCACTTGCGTGTTTTCCAGCAATGTGATTGGATACAAACTTTTTGGCGGGCACCGCTCGCTGCTTATTGGCCGCCGCTCGATCCTCCAAAACAGGAAGTCATAACTAACACGTCCGCAAACATGCAAGACGGCGAAAAGCAACTGCTTAGTGCCGTGTGCAAACAAAGCATGTTTTCTCGTTGAGTATAATGCATTTGATCAGTCAGGTGATAAAATGATAAATGTTGGTGTGTCGATCAGAGACTAGTCTTCTGTCAAGTTGGGTACTTCTTACAATTCACGTTTGTTTTGTTCAGATATCGATGACTGTATTCCTGATCCGTGTATGAACGGAGCAACCTGTGTGGATGGCGTGGACAGCTTTACCTGTATGTGTGTGACTGGATACACAGGAGATACCTGCACTACAGGTAAATACTAAGCGTTATAAGAGTTGAAATAAATGTTGGTCGGATACTTCTTACAATTCACCTTTGTTTTGTTCAGATATCGATAACTGTACTCCTGATCCATGTATGAACGGAGCAACCTGTGTGGATGGCGTGGACAGCTTTACCTGTACGTGTGTGGATGGCTACACGGGAAATACCTGCGACACATCAGGTAGGGCTCATTTCTGAATTAAAGAGGGGTTCTAAGAAAATTTATTTTTGACCTTTCCATTTTTAGAGGTATCAAAAGGAAGATATATAACATATATATTTTTGTATTATCTAATCCCTAGGTTAGTATTGTAATTTGTTCGAACCCATTTTGTTATGAATTCAGAAAAGCTTTAGGTGCAGTGCATGTACTATATACATGAACATACATTGTATTTGATGTAACCCTTCCTTGCAAAGGCCCCCTTCAGTAGACAGGCTCACTCCTGTATTGACATACAAATGAAAGAAAAAAAACATTAACTGAAAAAAATTACCAAAACAAAAACATATAAACCTATATAGAACTGATTTAATTCTGACTAATTTACTTAATGATATTACCTCAGATAAAAAATATTTAAGGGATGTTGATAGCATTATCAACGTTACACCAAGAAAATTTGAAGTAAAACTGATCATTTCAAACGGTACAGATTTACTATATTTAATCCTAGAAACATTTTAACGTTACTTATTACCGCTGTGTATTTAATTGTTCCGAATTTTATACATTTGAATTTCAGTAGTGACATCTCATGGTCCAACCTTACCCTGCCAGATTGTCACAGCAATGAAAGAACGGGTAGAGATTCCAGGTGCACTTTCGTTGCCGATACGCCTTGAATTCTCTGTTCAGTTTTCTATGCAACATGTTGATGTTTTTTTTTTCTGCAGACACACCTGGCAATGACGTGTATCGAGTGCGTAAGTACTGATCTCGTCTTTGACAGATGACAGTCACTGTTCTCCAAGGGCGTCAATCTTTACAAGGAAGTTGTGGGCTGGGACATGCTGGCAGTTTCGGATCCAGGATTTAGCCAATGTTGGGGCGCAACCCGTGTCGCACAGCTTCCCCCGCTTTTAGACAATTGCTAATATTTGTTCTTGCAGTTAATACAAATAAATACATTCTAGCTAATGATTGCAGATATGAATCTCAACCCACCCAACGCCCCCAAAATGTTTTGGGGCCATCGCCCCTTAGCCTTTTGGATCCACCCTTGTCCGCCACTGTGTAAGCCTCGGGGAGGGAAGGCCTTACGGACACTGAATTTTTTTTTATTCAAGATAAGTGCGTTCTGAGCGCTTTATGATGACTTCTTTTACGTTTTATGGGGTTGCAAGAAAAAAATGTAACATACTCCTCAGGATTCAGGACAGGTCTATATAATGTTTCGGGACATTATGTTAGGGCCATCAATAGCGGGGGAGGTTATTGATAAACTCTCCACGTCTGTGCGAGTGCGTAGCCGCGACGTAGGGGCCGGCCTTCCAGTATTCAAGGTCACGAAAATTGTTCGACTCTGGACGCTCTGTGGTACATTCTGAGTGTTTTAGTTATGTGTGGTGTTGCTAGAAAAACGGTAGCCTCCGCCTCAGTAGTCAGGATAGACTAGCATTAGGTGTTCGTGCGACATCGCGAATACCTCCTTGAAATTGCTGTTTTTCTTCTTCTCGGTGAACATATCCAGCAACACAAACATAGTTCCAAAGTTCGCAGAACTTAACAAATATTTAGACCTTATCATGTAATTGTATCTAAAGTTGTATCATTATAGCCTTTGGTCAAGTCGCCTGGTGTTAGTTTTGTCGTGGATCTTCTATGAAGAGAAAACTATATTTGTAAAGTTCAGACTATTAACTTCACAAACACTTTGATGTTGACATGAAGGTAAATATAGCCTACATGATGAACTTGTGACGTCACGATGACGTCATCAGATATCGACATACATCAAAAATAGGTTTAATATTTAAAAAATCATCGCATGAACCACCACAGATAAATGAACAATCTTTGCATCATCGTACACACCTCGAATTATGTGACATTTCGTGCACAGACATGACCCCATGTTTACCTTTTCTTCCGTTTGAAACCAGAATAAAGTGACTAGTGCACAGTGGTTTAAAACATGTGACCCAGACATCAGCAAAGTTTATCAAAATAACGGTACAAACTTTTAATGAAAACCACTTGGCACTCACTTACTGCTTGACTGACTATAAAAATGTACTTTTTTAGTCAAAAAACTGCAAATATTTGTAAGAAATCAATATTTCAATAGCGCCCTCTGTTGACTATTATTGTCCAGTGGTGCATATAACGCCCAACTTGAAAAGAAAGTTGGACCATAATAACATGACTCAATTATTTCGCGACTGAGAGGATTTTGCAAAATATTTGATTCATTCCAAAGTATTAGAGAAGTAAACAAGCAGACACTCGGAGAGACAGGCAGCCCGACATTCAGAAAGACACAAATGGACATCATCATTCCGACTTATTAAGAAAGAGTGGAATCCATTTGGATAAAATGTCACAGAAATTTTGGGAAATCACCCTTGATTAATCAATGCCTTGATCTACTGAAGGAAGAAATGCAATAGTTCATCCTCAATATGTATTCCAAAATCAGCCCTTTTCCTAGGATACGAACGCACGCGATTATCACTGTAATAGTATATAATGTGCAATTGTTAACGAGGCGAAAGGAACAAATCACTGGATCTGCTTTCATCCAGAGACGATAAAATACATCAACCAGTTTTGCGAGAGAGATGTTCCCATTATTTGCGGATGTTTTGCGAGGACCTGGTGAGCACGTGAATTTGAAGCTTGGAAATCAAAAATAACTTGTTTATTTACTAACAAAGTGCCACCTTCGCCCACTGATTCCTGTTATATCAGACAGACAGATACCAAGAACTGCTTTTCCATCATAAATCTTACACCACGTAATTGTTTGGATAAAACTGTAATAAATATGATTTGTTTTTGAGAATACTTAAGGTATGCATTGCCTTTAAACCACGTTAATTGACACATAAACGTATAATTCCAGTTGATAATAATAATCATGGAGGTTCTTATAAAGCACACATATCGTATAAACTAAATCAAGACACATGACAACAAACGAGAACAAAATAGTTGTCTGAACGAATACTCTTTCCTAAATTCGAACTGGAAATTATTAAAATTTTATTAATAAGATGGCAAAATCATCAGCTTTATAGACTAACTACGTTTTAGATTACATACTCTATATATACCTTATCTTTATTTAATGTTATTTTCTATTGTTTTGTATACAGGGTTGGGCAGTGGAGACGTCCGTGTATTTATGCCTATCGGCAGTGATTTTACCGAGCAAACCATTAGTGGAGTCTCCGGATCTCAAATCGTGATAACCTTAGACAGTGGCCGTATTGACTTTCAAATGAATGAATACTCCTTCACCTTCACCGATCCATCTCCGCCTGTGGCGAGTAGCTGGTTCATTAATATACACGGCGAAAAAGCCGCCATATGGAATTTCAATGAGCCATGCATTTAACTTTATAGTTAACGGTACAGCGTTGGTACTGACGTTCTGTTCAACCCTCTAGTATTCAAGAAATATGTTATAAAATTAATATGTGAAAGTTTCATCAAATTAAGTGCTGATGTTTTTGATAAAACAACGAAAAACTGTTGCCGTCCTGCAACTTTTATGTAAATTCAACATTACGTGTAGACAACTTTACACCAGTTTTAGATAATAATACTAAAGTGTTGAATCAACATTTTAAAGAGTTCGGTCAGTGACTACTCTTTATAAAGTTGGATTTAACTTTTAAAAGTGTTGAATTAACATTGATAAAGTTAGACTTAACTTGACTCCGTGTTAATTCAACACTTTCTTTTAGTTGAATTTAACTTTATAAAGAGTAGTCACTGACCGAACTCTTAAAAAGTTGATTCAAAACTTTAGTTTTAAGCGGGTATTGTGTTAATTTGGTAATTTTGTAATCTGTTGTATACTAAAGTAGAATCATAGAATATAACGTATACAAGTAATGTCGTGATGTAAAGAAAACCACCAAACCATTTCGTGAGGGTTGCGTCAAAGAACAAAAACGAAATAAAAAATTTGTAAAATCAAACGCCATAATGCCATGGGAATTTTACGTCACACTTCGGTACGCTGGATTTGTATAAGCCGCGCAAATATGCTATATATAGTGACTCAAAAGTGCATTTGTAAACTATGTACCATGGTAAAATCTTCACTGTTCTATTTCGCGAGACGAACTTTATATTTGTTTGAAATAGGTCACACATAAATCCTTGTAATTTGATATACTTTTAATTTAATTTAATCTCGTTAACTTCAACATTACATACCACAACATTGTCGTGAATCTGTCATCCGTATAGATACTGGTGTATTTTCATCAAATTGGTTTTGTACAATAAACTCGTTTTGAACTCCAGTAGAATAAAACACAAACTCATAACAAATGTTTTTAAGGTTTGAGAATGAACACAGATCAAATATCTGTTGTATTCTGCATACTGCGAAACACTTCTTAACCGACGTGATCTTGGCCCTTCTTTTATCTCTTCTTCACATGAGTGTTCAGGTAAAATGTCTGCAGAGTTCATGCAGAAAAATTGTCGGTTTTGTTGGCAAGGGAACATAATTGTTTACAATTTACTTTATTTCTTAGTTATATCATTTAAGATAATATATTCCATGCTCAAACAAATTGTTTCATTTAAATTGTTTTTTATGGTAAGCTACCAATTAAAGTGATTTTTCAAACGAATGATTAATTTGTTTGATATTTTTATTTGCTATCTTATACAAAATTCCTCTCATCAGTGATCTTTACGAACGCAAAGATGACGCAAAGATGTTAACTGGCTTTGAGGTGATATCCTCAATTTTAGACATTGAAACAATGAAATATAACATTACCATTAGTAAAAGGGTGATCATTATAACACTTGACCTAAAAATATTTAGAAAATGAAATAAGGGGAAAAATAATCGAATTATCACACGGTAATTGAAACAAAGTTAGCTGTGAAGTTTCAATTGCGGGTCCCTCGCGGAATGTTTAATTAACACCATTTTAAGAAATAACTTTCCTCAGACCGGCCGATAATATGTTTCCCAAACAAGATTGTATTATGAGCTGTGGTGTTAAAAATTAAAACAATATTTAAATAACATTTTTTAACCTGACATGATTTTTGTTTTTAAAGGATGATCATCAATCAGTTATTTTTACACGGTCTTATTAATATTTCGATTTTTTTTACTTTATTATATTATAGCCAGTGATTTTGTGAATGCAATTGATTATTACTATGTAAACAATGATATACAACATTTCGTTTTCTTATATTGAAGTTTTGAAATCTTACCCCAAATATTTTAAATGAATATTTGAATGTATTTGTAGAATTTACATACCCTAGTCTCTTGTCAACATTTACTGTGTGTTGTATTCTGCATATTGTAAAATATCATTGGCGAAACACCTGTTAACTAATGTGATCTTAGCCCTTCTTTTATCTCTGTTTCACATGAGTGTTCGGGTAAAATGATTATTAAAACATCTTTATAACAACCATAATGTCTGCAGAATTCATGCAGAATAAATGTGGTCTTTGTTGACAAGGGAACATAATTTATTAATTATATAATCAAATATAATATATTCCATGCTCGAACAAATGGTTACTTTGAAAATGTAAATCAATACAGGTCTGCTTATTTTGGTAAGCCACTAAATTTTAAATTTAAATTAAAATTCAATTTGAATAGTAATGCATATGGCCAAAGGTTATTGAAGATTTTGATATTTTCATTTGATATCGTAATTAAAGTTTTCAATGTTTCGATTATATTTCAAGATCAAATCATTTGGAGCCTTGAATATAGATCTTTTAGAACAATCGTTTTAATTGAAAAGAAATTGCCTGTAAATAACGCAACGGTGTTAATTAATTCGCTATGAGGGGCTGTCCACGGTTTTAGACATTAAACAAACAATAATTAATAAAATCCTTGAAAGCTTATACGGTATTTTCTTGAAAATTATTAGCATCAAATAACGCACCATTTCAAGGCAGAGGTATCCTGAGTGAGTACTCAAATGTCGAGAATGTTGGATAGCCCGAGTACATTTAGTATCTGTATACAAATTGGATCCAATGACCAATGACGTGCAATAAACCGAGTGAGGAACCGAATTAAATATTCCTTTCACTGCTGCATTTGTGTAGCCAAGTTATCTAAAGTGACCACGTGACCGATCGTTGATGATAAAATTACAGAGTCCACAAATTAATTATGGGGCACCGTTCATTATTCTCCAGAAACGGGGGAATCGTTCCAGCCCTTCATAAGGCGTATATCAAAGCATAATGTTCTCCATGCTGTCATAATGTTTTTCGCCCCATGTATCCTCTTTAGGTTCCCATGGTATTCCTATTTTTTCCGCATCGCTTTCCATAGGATCCCATTGTCCTTTCTATGGAAACCTATATGGGGCTTCCCAATTGATACCATGGTGCTTCCCAATGGTTCCTATAGTGATACCCAAATAATCCTATGATGGTGCTTCACAGTCGATCCCATGGTGCTACCCATAGGATACCATGGTCCTTCACAAAGGAAAGCAATGGTGTTTACCATAGGATCCAGTGGTGCTTCCTATTAGATACCACATGGTGCTTCCCATAGGATACCATGGTCCTTCACAAAGGAAAGCAACGGTGTTTACCATAGGATCCAGTGGTGCTTCTCAGTAGATACCACATGGTGCTTCCCATAGGATACCATGGTCCTTCACAAAGGAAAGCAATGGTGCTTCACAGCGGGTACCATAATGGTGCTTTCCATGGTGCATCCGACCAGGAAGATTTTCAGTGGATATCATGGTGCTTCCTTCAGATATAGAGAATCAACTTCAAGTTCTATTTAATAACCCCAGTGAACAAGCAGTCAACATCCATGGTGCTTCGCATCCCATGTTTCCTTCATATATCCCTTTCAGTACCAAGACCAATTTTTCAATTATGTCTTGGGTACCACATTCATTTCTTTTCATGTCTACTTGGTTACCACAGGACTTTTGGCAAGTTTAAATGTATAGCGCCCTCACATGTTGATACAATGCAAGGCAATTTCTTAATTGTTAACATACAGGTGTCATAATGAATTACTCTGAGCCATGAAATCAACTTTATAATAAAAGACCAATTATGTTGACCTACATTAAAATGGCAAAACACTGTTATTGGGGTTTATTAAGTATTATGTGACTTATACAGAAAGGAAACTGACTGTACAATATTTTAATCTATTTTGTTTGAGCAAAAAAGACTGAACCGGGACTTGAACCCATTCTTGAACCCTTCCAGCCCCCCCCCCCCCGTTCAATGTTGGAAAATCTGGGCTTGCGGTGTGCGTGCATCACATCAACATTGAACCGGGGGGGGGGAGGGTGGAATTAAATGAAATTACATGTGTACAATCAAAAGTAGTTTGGCACAGACAGATCATTGGGTATGAAAATTCTCAAAACAGGGAACAACACACATTGGCTTATTACACTGTTTACAGATCATACGCGTTTGTGTTCTCTTTGCCCTAGTACTGCAAACAACACAGTCACGTTTTTTGCTGGAGACAATTTTTCCAGGATAGTGTTGACATGAAAAGGGCCTGGAATCACATGGAAGTTAGCTTGCATGCTGTACGGGGTTGTACTTCCAGGTGGATAAAAGTCCTTCGATGACCTTTACCCTAAAATCCAAATTGGAAAGGTGATGGTTTGTAGGTATGGTGTTGTATACCACAGTAGCATTCAGAAAACAGATGTCAAGAATGTTTACGAATACTCTTTTCCACCATTTCATTGTTCTGTGCGGATGAGAGTAATACTGCACAATTTGTGCTGCCAGATCAGTTCCTCCCATGTATTTATTGTAATCGCAAACTACAGAAGGTTTTTTAATCTCGCGATGTCCGGTTAAACTGTTTTTACTACGAATCTGCTTAGTTGTGACACTGCAATTCCCGTAATTTGTCAAGAGAGTTACACGCTTTGTGTCTTGCCAGACGACGCAAAGTTGGCCTGCCTTTGTATAAAACCGGGGGTCTTCTGTTTTTTTCATTGGGAACTTTTTGGGATGAGCAAAGTCAGGAATTCCGTGTAGCGCACAGTTCCACAAACTCCAAATCCTAGCTGTGATAACTTGGAGACCAGAGCTGGGCTATTGTACCAATTATCCATGAAAATGACATGACCCTTGTGTTCCAGTCCTTTCACTAGATCCAAGACAACCTGGCCTGGTGCATGAAGAATGGATGGATGGTGTGTTGCCATGGTTGCAGCATGCACAGTGGAGGGTTGAATTGTTGCTGTGCTTGGCCGAGACCCTGTGAACATCTTCCAAGCACACGTATACCTGGATTCGGACTCATTTAAAGAGAAGCATTTCAGTCCCCACTTGTTGGCCTTTCGCGGTAAGTACTGAATAAAAGCTCAGTCGTCCTTTAAACTTCACCATACTCTCGTCTGGTGAGAGGTTTCGTCCAGGGCTGTATATTTTGAGAAAGGTTGGCAGTACAATGTCGAGTAAAGGGCGAAGTTTTGCCAGTTTGTCGGCAGGGCTGTCGACTTGAGCTCTGTTGTTGGCTAGGTGAAAAAATCTAAGGATTGCAGTGAATCTGTTGCGGGACATAGATGACGGATATACCGGACTTCGAAGGACATCTGACATGGACCAGTGCATGCTGTATCGAGGCCTTTTGTTGATGCCCATGCAAAGTAATAATGCCACGAATGCCATCATTTCGGGAATATTTGTTGGAGTCCAAGCAGACTGACGATTGGTTGGGTTTGCAGGCAAAGTTTGCTCAGCATATCGATTTGTCTCCGTCACCATCAGCTCCCAGGTTGCTTGACAGAAGTACAGTTGAAAAATTTGTAAAGGTGTACAGTTACTCAAATCTTCAGTAGTTCCCCTGTTTCCACTGAATTGCATGGGTTTCTTCGTGTATGCGTTAGTTTCACACCAACCAGACCGGTAGTTTGGCTTTTCCGATGATGATGATGATGTCGGGACGCATTCCTCTTCACTATCATCCGACTCCGGTGTAGAATCCTCGTCAGAAGACATGTCTGACCCACTATCTGCGAAGATTTCTTCCAAAACTTGTGCACTTCGATCGGCGTCCATAGCTATCAATGGCATGCAAAAGCTCGCGGGCGTCCTTTTTCAGCCAATCAGAAAACACTTGTCAATTGAGGGCGCTATTGACATTTTCCTAAAACAGGTGTTACCGACGTGCCACAGGGAATCGCCGGTAACAAATGAGAATTGTTTTCGCGTGCCAAGAGAACACCATGGTACCCAATAGATATACAATATTGAGCCAATATGGCACAATGGGGTTGAAAGGGATATAGAGTACCGGTATCAACTTTAAGTTCTCCTTAATAACGCCAAGCTGCAGAGAACCAGCATTCAACACTCCTCTTCCCATTTACAAGCTGCTGATTACCAGCTATTATCTACCCCAACGCTAGCCTTGGCGACCTGTACAGTGACTGGCAACGCTAATCCCAACCACGTTCCCCTGGCTTTCGAGCAGTTTCTGTATACCTCGTGCCCACTTTCTCTCTTGCCCTGGAGGTTTTAATATCCACAAATCTTAGATATGTAAGTTAGGTGATACCGTTACTTAGAATAGCATGTGTTGCAGTGGTGGCCGGGACTAGGCCATCACAATTTTTACATCATATTTCCGGTACTATCACTCATCCAAACATTACATGTATTAAATCACATAGAGTTAAATGTATGACGAAGAAAGCAATTGAAATTTTTCGTCTCCTCAAAAACTAATATTCATCAGTTATCAATCAGCGGTGGGGAACACAATTTTCCCACCCAGGTCTAGTAGTCTAGTAGTGGCTGTCTCGAAAAACATACCCATCGCACGAATAGTGTTTATCTGTATGAGATTGTATCATCTAACATTAATTAACGTCCCGTTCAATCATAATTACACTTGCTGGGAGAGAAGTAGGCCATTTATGCTTACATGTATATGCCAGCGATCTAGAAGAAACGTTTAGGGGCCAAACGATGGAGGGCCGGATTTGTGAGCGCCAATCACGAAGCCATTCACGACGGGGGTCAGTGGCCCGCTTAAGGGACCCGGGAAATATTTGATGCAGTTGTCAGTAAGCTTTTTATTTCTCTACAAAACAACAACGAAATTGTTTTGTTAAATTATTTTTGTTAAAATTATTATTATTATTTATTTAAAATTTCATTTTTTTAATTTGATCTTTTGGGTCGGGAGGAGGACATATCCCACTGAGATATCCCACTCGATCCGCTCTTGCTCCTTTTAAAAAACTGCTACTGCTGCAGGTTTCTTGAAATGCATACAGTAGGCATTATTATCTGCAACAAAACGTTGAGCACAGAGATCAAATCTCCGTGTAATTGGGTATTGTGCTTTATAAGCCCTCAACCTTGGCATTAAAAGGAGAAAGGCGATCCTCAGTTTTACCGGAAGCAGGCATTTAACAACGAAAGGATTGAAGAGCACAACTCAATTTACTTTGACAACGATATAAACAAACATGGCTTAAAATTCAGACCTAGACGTTATTGACGGGCATGGTTGATATTTCGACTGCTCATTAATTAAAAAGGGATTGAAATATACACAGATGCATCTGTATATGTTGACATGGCAACAAGAGACCAGTGATGGATCAATTTTAGTTTTCAATAAAACAATTCGTTCATCCTTGAGTTGAATACGAACAAAAGCTGCTCTGAAAAATCACTGGATGTTGGGATAATAATGTTTCATAACACTGACGTCACCTCTGATATTGTGTTGATATGGCAACGGGAGACCAAGGTTTTATTTATACTTACAAACATGTCTCACTATTTGGCAGTCTAATATGAGGTGCACTGGCGAGCAGCACTCGCGTTCTGTGTTTTCTTTCCACTGTTGTCGAATCAACTTGATTTCTGCTGAGATACCCTTCTGGAGGTACATTGAATTGCTTTCACTTATTTGGCGCTATTTATGCTGCGAAACAAGGTAAGTTTCGTTCAATCAAAAATATTCATTAGTGAAATTGTATTTGTAGATTTTTCAACTTTTTCAAAAGGCCTATGTTAAAAACAAATCAGTTGTCACATGCAGGGCCATGGTGAGCGGGGGGTGGGAGGGTAGGGGTGTGTGACACCCCAATAATTCTTCTTAGTCGGCATTTAGAGCCTCAGTCGGCAAACGAAACATGAAAGGTACTTGAACAAGGGTTGATCCTGAATATATTTGCAGTTGGCAAACCTAGAGCTATGGGTTTGCTGACTGCAAATGTATCGTGTTTCTAAGCGCAAAAAATATTTTTCCCACTCTGAAAATCCTGCTACCCCACTGATGTCAGTCGGCAAATTGGCTTCCACCCCAAGGACATTAGGTTGCCCCAGTGCAAATTAGGCTTTTTTGAATTTGAGACAATACGGGTTCGGACATAATTATCTTGTAATTACCTTGGGTTTATATAATAAAATTTATATTGTTTCCTTCTGTCATAATGGGAGAAAGGTCAATTATAGATATTTGCTTAGAGCTCCTCTTTAATCTATATCAAACGTGCTACCGATGAGTTTTTGTAATGCGTGCAAAGAGAGATAGGGGGATGAACCTTTAAACAATTCCCTGGACAAACCTGGAGGTATATTTACCTACCCCAACCCTCATGATTTGTACCTAGGCTGTTATATCTGAAAATACTTGGGGACTATTATTTTATTACAGATTAAGTGTGAGCACAATGACAGCCATTATATGCGCCATTGCCCTGTTGGCAACGTGCATCGTAACCGTAAATGCATGTGATGATATCGGCGGGACATGTCCACCACAATCACGCGAGTATCAAATGCGTGCTGGTAACCCGCATCAATTTCATCCAGGCCCCATACTAGATCATGTACTTAAAGGTAAGGTTTACCGTGCCCAAACGGCTCGATCATACGTGACGTGTGCGGTATTTTGTCTACACGAAGATGCATGTAAGTCATTCAACTACTGCATTTATAACAAGCTCTGTCAGCTCAACTCAGCAGTGTATTCCGATGATAAATCTGCATTGCAACCATCTAGCGGATGTCTCTACTTTGATGAAGAATTTCACGAAGATGTTCATGAAAATGAAAGTAAGATATGATTGGAATTTTCAGAACAATTCGCACTATTTGTACTATTTTTGAAATATTCTTCTATTTTAACTGATATACAATTCACGTGGCATACACTCATTTGCAAGGTTTTGCATGAAACCTTATTATCAAACAACCATTGGGAGTTTAATTTTTTTTGGGTTTCTGATAATGATTTTGCCGATCACAGGACTGGCCTGCTCCTTAGGGGCCGTCCATAAAGTACGTACGCACGAAATGCCGACTTTTTTGACCCCCCTCCCCCCTGTACGCATGGCATACGCAGTGGCTCCAACCCCCCACCCCCTGTACGGATATGCATTCCATATCTCTTTTTGACTTCTCAGACTACCTTATTCTAGCATCATTAAACGTCACAGTACACCTGCTGTGGTAGTATGATTCGCATGTCGCATCCAAAGACTGAAATAAATCACAAAATGTTAACAGAAAAAAATTTGCAAACATTTTTATTAACGGACCTGGAAATGATTGAACAGTGATATATTTTAAACCAAAACAGCAGTCAATGATGACATATTTGAACCAAAAAATGAAAAAAAATATCCTGATACACTTTTTTGCACAGTTTGCCCTTGACTTTTCATGAGTGGTTTATTGAGAATGGTTTCATGAGTGGTTTATTGAGTGAATAACGCTTTTCACGAAAATGTGTTTGAACAAGAGGCAGTTGATATACAAGACGTAGATCTTTTTTTTGGTTTTTTTTGTGGTCTTTTTTTGTTTACCTGCAGTACATGTAATTGTGCCTATACAGGCCGTTGGAAAAAAAAACTAGGTAGTATGAGATAGTACATTGATTTCATGATAATTCATTAAAAGCAAATTGTCGGTTTGCGTACGGTACGCATTGGCTTGGAGCCCCCTCCCCCCTGTACGCATGGTGTACGCAATGTCAACAACCCCCCTCCCCCTTCGTGCGTACGTACTTTATGGACGGCCCCTTACTGTGATCGTAGCCCTCTATCGGTGAACATGATTCTTCTCCCATTCATAATGTGTACACAGTCCGTGTATTAGACTATCCTCTTCGTGTACATCGTAGCCCTCTATCGGTGATTGCACTTTGTTAACGAGATCCGGGTTCGATGTCGCAGTTCAGTGTTTGGGTCATTTACTTACAAACGTATGCAAGACAGTGATATCACCACAGTAACTGTCGCTTGAATGATTAAATAACTTCATGTTATGTACACACCAGGAATGTTCACTTACTGCATTCATGTATTTTAACTAGTATACAATTCATGTGGCATATACAGAACTCATTTGCAAGGTTTTGCATGAAATCTTATCAATCAACTATTAAGAGTTTAAACGATTATTTCCTCTCTTCGCTCTGGCTAGAACGTCAGCCTTGGTTTCCGATAACAATTTTCCCAATCAAATGACTGGCCTGCTCCTTAGTGCTCCGTGCACTGTGATCATAGCCGGCCCTTTATCGGTGAACATGATTCTTCTCCCATTTACGATGTGTATTAAACTATCCGCTTCGTGCACATCGTAGTCCTCTAGCGGTAATTTCACTCTGGTAACGAGATCGGGTTAATTCGCGGCTCAGTGTTTGGGTCCACTTACAAACGTATGGAAGACAGTGATATCACCACAGTAACTGTCGCTTGCTGGATTAAATAACTTCATGTTATGTAGGCCTACATTGTACAAAGCAGAAATGGTCACTGCTGCATTCCATCTTCTCACCCAATTCTTTCAGTCCAAATACCACACATTTTTCTTTGTTTCGGAACACCTGGTCGGACTTTTTTCTTTAGTAACAAATGGATTTTTCACCTGAAAAACGGGTTAAAAATACACAGGGAAATACTCTGCTGTAGTAACCGTTACATTGAGAAAGAGCGCACGCTTGTTGCATCAGCGATCTGATTACAACCGCATTGGCGTATATAGCGCCCTCTTTTGGCCATGGCCAAAAAACTTAATTCAGTGAAAAAATTACTCTGGTAACCATTTTAGGTTAAATTGAGTCAATACAGCAGTGATGTAGTGGCTTGATGCTGAGCCTTGGCCTTAAGGCTTGATTTTAGGGCCTTGGCCTTAGCCGTAAGGCTTGAGGGCAAAAGCCTTGGCCTTGGCCTTGGCCTTGAGGGTCAAAGCCTTGCAACTTTAGGGCCTTGCTCTTCAATGCCCATCGATTTTTGAATTTTTCACGTAAATTTGTTTGAAATTTTGCTTTTCTACAAACATACAACTTGGAGTCAGCTGTCTGCAAAGTCTGCAGTATCTAATTTAATCATGTTTTACCATGGAGGAGGGAAAACACCCTAGATTTGTATGTTGACACACTTTCACTTTTACAGCATCACATTTTGTTACCATGATAGTACATTTTGCTGCTTCCCCCAAAACAAAGCTATAATAATTTTCTGTATACATGTACTTGTGGGGCCAGGGAGATATAATTATACTTAACTTGCATACAGTTATATGGGGTAGATAGACTATCATCTGATTTGTGCTGTGGACTGCTTTATTTATTTATTTATTTATCGTATGGTTCATACAAAGTTAACATGACAAGGTTAGGTTATGGATCCAGTTTAATGCAGACTGGTCAAGTTTAGTTAAATTTCCATCACATCTGTAGATAATACAGTCATGAACGATGTGATGTACAGTCTGGTCATCATGACCACAGGTACATTTAGCGTTGTCACTTAGTCCCATGCGGAGCATGTTATGTCCAAATCGGCCACGACCAGTTCTTAGTCTGTTAAGTTTGACCCAGCAGTGGCGAAATGTAGTTAAATATCCACGTCCTGGATTCTGATTCTTGCCACATATTCCGCCACGTGTTTAGTGCCCAAGTCTTTGGGTGCGATCCGGTGCTAATTTCTAGCAGTTTGTGGGCTTCTTGATGGAAATGATTTCTTGATGGCAGTCGCAGTTGTGGTGGAGTTTTTGATTGGTGTTTGTCAACAGTTGATTAAGCAGATGGGAGTCACACCCAGCGGCACGTCGCGCAAGAGCAAGGTATTGCTGCTGTCGTCTCACTTCATAAGGAGCAATTCCACTGACTACTGGAAGGTATTGAGTGGGAGTTGATCTAATACATCCTGAGATGATGCGCATGGTGTTGTTAAGGGCTACGTCAATCTTGCTGGTGTGGGTGCTCCTTGCCCATACCGGTGCACAGTACTCTGCAACAGAGTTTACTAAAGCTATTGCTGAGATTCGAAGAACGTTGTAGTCTGCGCCCCAGGAAAGGCCTGCTAGTCGTCTAATGAGACAGTTGCGAGTTTGGCTTTCTGTGCGAGCTGTGTGAGATGGCTTTTGTATGTTAGAGATCTGTCCAAAGTAACACCAAGATACTTGGGGAAATCATCATACGGGATGGTTGTGCCATTGCAAACGACTTTGATTTTGTAGTTAGCCAGTCTAGTTGCTAAACAGTTTTGGTGATGTTAAGTCGGCGTCTCCAGTTTTTGAAGTAACGGCTTAAGGATTCCATATCGGTGCCAAGTGTTGTTTTAAGCTTGTTCAAGTTTTTGGCAGAGGTTAGGAGTGCTATGTCATCTGCGTAGATGTATTTCTTTGAGACAGTGGTTGGTAGGTCAGCAGTGTAAATGTTGAATTAAATCGGTGCGAGCATTGAGCCCTGCGGGATGCCGTTTTTCAGGAAGCATGTTTTACTGGTTTCTTCGCCAACCGTCATTGTAAAGCTTCTGCAGGTGATCATTGTCATGAGAAAGTTTACTAAGGTTTTCTCAGGTATGATTTTGTGTAGTTTTAGGGCAAGACCTTTATGCCATACCGTGTCATATGCTGCTGATTGATCGACCAGTACAGCACCATTCTTGAGACCTTTTTGGAAGTTGTCCTCTATGTCTTCTGTGAGGAGTGTTACTTGGTCTGTTGTACAGCGTCCTGTACGGAAGACGGCCTGCTCAGGTGAGAGTTGAGGATCCACAATGGGTTGGATACGATTGTATATTAGTCTCTCCATCACTTTGTAGATTATGCACAGTAGGCTTATTGGACGGTAGCTGCCCGGGTCTTCGGCGGCCTTGTCCGGTTTGAGAATTCCCATTACTTTAGCATGTCTCCATATTTTTGGGATTTTCTGAACTTTGATACAGGTGCTCTTCCATGTTACATAATAACGAGGTAACATCAGTTAAAAACAGCCGTTCTTAGATCCCCCTTTTGTTATACTCGGTTTAGATTAATGTGCATCAGTGTGGAAGCAAACCATTCTTTTTGTTATTATTTAAATGGTATCCACGAAGATCTGAACTTCTACTCAGTCATATATTTGTACGTGAAGTTTTTATTCTTACTTTGAGCGATTCGTTATGATGTGACATGTTTTATATTAGTAGTAATTTTATACGAGAGGGCCTTGGCCTTGAGGGTTAAGCCTTGGCCTTAGCCTTAAGGCTTGAGGGTCAAAGCCTTGGCCTTGAGGGTCAAAGCCTTGGCCTTGAGGTCAAAGCCTTGGCCTTGAGGATCAAAGCCTTTGCTCCAACACTGCAATACAGTGCACGCAAAAACTCACAATATAAACTGTACTCCAGATATGTATGAACGGAGCTGTGTGGATTGCGTGGATATTTTGACTTGTAGGCCTACATGTACATGTGTGGCTGGCTACAAGGGAAATACAAATACTACAGGTAAACACTAAGTGTTTCCTTCATCTTGGAAAGTGGCATCTGTTGTCCCCGTCTTTAAGGGTGCTGGTGAGCGTTCTGAATCTACTAATTATCGTCCTATTAGTCTGCTTCCCATAATAAGTAAGATCTTTGAATGCTTTGTCAACCAACAGCTCCTTGGATACCTGGAGGACAATGACCTTCTAACTGACTGCCAGTACGGGTTTCGCCATTCCCGCTCAACCGGTGATCTGCTTTCCCTAATTACCGATCATTTTAATGGGGCATTAGATCACAGGGGTGAGGCTCGTGTTGTAGCATTGGACATCTCAAAGGCCTTCGACAAGGTATGGCATTCTGGCCTGCTCCACAAGCTTCAGTCATATGGTGTGTCAGGCAGAATGTTATCCATAATCTCTGCTTTCCTTTCCAACCGCAAGTTGAAGGTTGTCCTTGAGGGTCAATCTTCTCCTACTCGTTCTATCAATTCTGGTGTTCCACAGGGCTCGATACTTGGTCCTACTCTCTTTCTTATCTACATTAACGATTTGCCCGATAAAGTTTTGTCTCAGCTCGCCATGTATGCTGATGATTCAACCCTCTATGGTGTTTCCCCTAACTCTTCTAACACTTCTCGCTATGAGGTGGGTGTCTCACTGAATAATGATTTTAAGAGCGTGTTGAAGTGGGGGAACAATTGGCTAGTAACCTTTAACGCAAACAAAACTAAACTACTGTCTCTTTCTCGCTCTAGAGATGATACATTTCCATCCATTCATATGGGTCCATCAACTTTGCTTGAGGTATCAGATTTTCGCCTTCTCGGACTTGATATCTCCACTAAAGCCAGTTGGGAGAGGTATATCTCAGGCATTGCAAAGAGTGCTTCCATGCGAGTTGGTTGTCCTTATCGAGCTCGGAAGTTCTTACCTCCCGATGCTACTCTCTACATGTATAAGACAACTATACGTCCCCTAATGGAGTACTGTTGTCACATTTGGGCCGGAGCTTCTGCCTGTCATTTATCTTTATTAGATAGAGTGCACAAGCGTATTGTTAATCTTGTTGGTGAAGAGTTGGGATCATCGTTACAACCTCTTTCTCACGGTAGGTTTGTAGCCAGCCTTTGCCTTTTCTACAGATATTTTCATGGCAAATGTGCCACCAGTGTGTCCAATCAGGTTCATCCTATCAGGGTGTTTAAGCGTGAGACCAGGCTTTCTGCTTGTTCTCACCCGTACACTCTAGCTTTGCCGAGATGTAGAACAAAGAGCTATTCCAACAGCTTTTTTCCACGTACTGCATCTCTTTGGAACTCCTTGCCTGGTGCATGTTTCCCTACATCCTATAATCTAGACAGTTTTAAGAGGAATATCAATTCCTACCTTCAGTCCCCTGAGTTATTTTCATCTTCTATGTTTTCTTCTTGTAGCCCTTACCAAGAGTGGCTTTTA
>CM055816.1:16091145-16136993 GCA_029582265.1 Zoroaster sp. YZ-2022
ATCGAAAAAGTATAGATCTTATAAGTCCTTTCTGCTCTGACCCGACGAATATATATTGAAATATTCTCCTGAGGACGATCAGAGCATACTGATCGAAACGTCGAGTTGTACCCCCAGTTCTTTTCAGAACTAATTACTACTCAATTGAGATTCCACATGGTGTCACCGCAATCAGTCTTACTTATCATCCTCACCATGCAAAGCTACAAGTTTTACATATATTGAACTAGTTATTCAAAGTTATAGCTAACATTGCGTTTAATTTAAATGAATATGCACTTATAGACTTCATTTACATGTATCTTGTGATTTTATGCCTAAAAATAAAGATGAAGTTTAATGAAATTAAACAAGTTGCATTTCCACAGTGATTGCATTTCATGATTTGCAAAGCATTGTACAGGCCAGTTTGTTCCAGACACTGTGGCTGTAAGTCAACCACATGAGTTCACTTGCAGCCTATGGAGCTGTTGTTTTTCCAGGCATGTCATTAAACGTTTCCCCAAATTTCCCCAAACAACTTTCTGAATTGTCATGTGTTTTATCAGGACAATTTGTTTCTGTCATCCTCCTCCATAGCAGTTACATTTATACAACCACCTAAACCGTATTTATTTTAAGTCGCTTCTTTGAAACATCCTGACAAACATTTCCTGGAGATCATGTTATTTATATGATAAACTGCTAAAATGTGTGTCACACTTTTGTTTTATCAGTTACCACCCTTAACCTCAATGCAAATAAAACAAGTTTAAAACAAACATAATTGGAGCCAACCTTACTTTTGTTTGTTTTGGCAATCTAAATGCAATGGGCGTATTTTAATAAATTAAATTAAATTAAATTAAATTAAATTAAATTAAATTAAATTAAATTAAATTAAATAGATTTATGTCATGATATTGAATCTCAACTGGAAATGTAAACCTTGAAGATGGAGAGCTGGATTTTTGTGTCAGTCTATTTGAATCTACTCTCCGTAACATCTTGGATGATCACGCTCCACAAAAAACTCGAACTGTTAAACTACAATCTGAATCCCTCTGGTTCAATGATGATATTCGTGCTGCACGGAAAATCCGCTGTCAACTTGAGCGATAATGGCGTGACAATGGGAAACTTGTAGTACATCGGCAAGAATACTGTAACCAACGTGATATTGTGAAGAATATGATTAACCAGGCAAAAATAACTCACTACTCATCTCTTGTGGAAGAAAGCTCTGGCGATCAGAAAAAAACTCTTTAACATTGTTGAAAAGCTGCTTCATAAACCCAAAACTCCAGTGCTTTCATCTATACACTCCGATCAGGACCTCGCAAATCCATTTTCAAACTTTTTGTCACAAAAATTGAGAATATCCGTCGTTCTTTTCCCCCAGTACCTGCCATTCTATCACATACACCGTCACACAAGGATCCACAATCTAGACTGTCTATGTTTGAGCCTATACTACTGTTACGGAGATCAAGAAACTCATCATGAAATCGATCAAAATCATGTGAACTTGATCCAGTACCAACTTCGCTATAATAAAACAAAATATTGATGTGTTTGCTAAGTATATCACAATTATTGTAAACAGATCTCTTTCTTCCGGTTGTTTCCCTGATAGCCAGAAGGTTGCTCATGTTAAACCACTCCTGAAGAAACCCAATTTGGACAAGGAAGTTTTCAAGAATTACTGACCGGTAGCGAATTTAAAGTACCTTGGAAAAACAATCGAGCGAGTTGTTTCATCACGGATCTCTGACCATGTTCGTGCTAATAACCTGTCGGACACATTTCAGTCAGCCTATAAACCATTTCATGGAACGGAAACTGCTCTTCTCCGCGTAAAAAATTACATTTTTTTATCTGCCATGGATGATGGAAAAATCACTGCATTAGTTTTGATAGACTTAAGCGCCGCTTTTGACACGGTCGATCACAAAATCCTTCTCTCCCGCCTTCAATATCATCTTGGAATACATGACACAGCCCTGGATTGGTGTAGGTCCTACCTTTTAAATAGGCCCCAGCATGTCTGTATTGGTAACGCTATCTCCGAGCCTGTTATTATTGACTATTCTGTACCCCAAGGGTTCATGCTCGGCCCACAGTGGTTTACTGTTTATACATTTCCAGTTCGTGATATCATTTTGAAGTATAATTTAAATTACCATGTCTACGCTGATGACACACAGCTTTACATTACTTTTAAATCTTCTCAAGAACCTGCCGATTCCTGCATTACAACACTGGAGAAATGTATTCAAGAGATTCGAAGTTGGATGAGACAAAACTTCCTGAAATTGAACGACGAAAAAACAGAATTTGTTCTATTTGGATCACGTCAGCCTATGCGATATATATATATTTTTATTTATTTATTTATGGCCTATCCAATAATCGCATAGACCAATTCATTTGCTATCGTTACGCTCCCCTTTGGTACCAAAATGTTTAAGTGAACTGTATTATTTACTCATGGGCGGATCCAGAACATTTTTTAGGGGGGAGGGGCTGAGAATCAAAAACAATTATTTTTCAGTACTACAAAGGGTGCCGCCACTTCCTACGCGCAACGGTTAGTACAGTACTAAGTAGGTCACCTCCTTATGTTTATCCCGCACACTGTGGGAATGGGAGTGCGTTCTCCCCTCCACTCCCCCCTCTCTCTCTTTCTCTCCCTTTTTAATATTTTTAAACGATTTTAGGGGGGGCTACAGCCCCCTTAGCCCCCTGGATCCGCCAATGTTACTAAAATGTGATTGTGCAGAAAGAATGGAGCGGATTTAAGAGTAACGTTAGTAAAGAAGAGCACAGACGAGTGAGATAAAAACATTCATTGGGGTCTTGCACGCGTCTTTCGTGCTTTACAGTTCCTGTATATTAGCATAGTGGGTCCAAGGTTAATGCCTCGTCAACTTCGTCATTCATAAAAAGGTGGGTGGAAATAAACATGGCGTAAGGAATGAGAGCTTTTATTCATGATGATCATTTCATAACAGTATAATATACTGCATGTAAGTTCGATGACCGCTTTTATATCTCACTTGCCACTTTGACCAATGAAGTCCCAAATCTTGGTAAGATTTATTAGACTTAGAGTAGTAAAACAACAAAGAGTAAGGATGTTTTTGGTCTGCATAGCTCCTTTAAATTCTAAAATGTTTTTTAGTATTTGGTATACATGCGTCACGGTGCCGGTCCCGGTCACTTTATAACGGTTTGGATAATCCTTTCGAGGAAGAACTTACGTATCGATAAGCATATGTACTGACTTGTTTAATCCTCTACCAAGGACATTGTCCAGCGGTACTACCCTTGATATAAATAACACTAAAATACAGCGGAAATTGTAGACATTATAATTGTCAAGTTGTAGTATGAGTAAACATTATAATTGTCAGGTTGTAGTAAGAGTAAACATTATAATTGTCAGGTTGTAGTAAGAGTAAATATTATAACTGTCAGGTTGTAGCAAGAGCAGACATCAAAATTGTCAGTAATAATGGGCAGACTTTTATACAAGTCTGACCATCACATCACTAAGTATGACGTCACGGACGTCATACTTAAAGCCCGCCCTCTCGCGCTAGCGCGCTAATACTACTCAACATAAACATGCACATTTGCACACACTCATTTTTGCACATTTTTTAGTCCACAAACGGGGTCTGAACAGCGCCTTTTATACTACTGTTGTTATGAACCGTTATCATTTGGGATTATTTTAATGAAAATCGTTGATAATTGTTAACCGTATGTGATTTTAAAAAAATACATACATGTATCCCTTTAAGACAAATAATTACAGTTGCGCACCATTTTTAGAGACTTAAATTTCTTTGAAAAATAATCTTTTCAGCCCAGCTATCAAAATCAAACTAAAAAAAAACATTTTAGAATTCAAAGGATTCATGCAGACTAAAAACATCCTTCCTCTTTGTTGTTTTACTACTCTAAGTCTAATATTACAAATCTTACGAAGTGGTCAAAGTGGCAAGTGAGCTATAAAAGAGGCTCTGAGACAAATTTGTAGACTAACTATTTGTGTGGATTTTAAACATTGTACCCCCAAAAAGACAAATATTTACATTTGTACAATTGTTTTAGAGACATTCAATTTCTTTTAAAGAAAATTTCAGCCCACCTATCAATAGTTAAACTAAAAAGTATTCCAGAATTCAAAGAAGCTGTACAGACCATATATAAAACATCCTTCCTCTTTGTTGTTTTACTACTCTAATTTGGGACTTTATTGGTCATAGTGGAAAGTGTATCAGGAGCGAAAAGAAGCTGTTGGACCTATTATCATTTGTCACCACAGGGTGTTTGTAAACTTATCAAAGAAACGTGTGATTTTGTGTTGGGGTGAATTCAACCTAAATTGATTTTAAAACTTATTTTTCGTCATATAATTTTACAAAATATTAAACAATGGTTGATCATCCATTATTTATTTTATGCAGATCATGTCTTCAATACAGCAAGTGTTATTAGTTTTGTGTAAAATCATATATTTTAAATTTCAAAGTTTAAATTTGTGTTTCTTTTCTCTTAACACAGATAACCTGAAGAAATTGCATATTTCAGTAAAAAAAACGTTTATTTTATTTTCATATGATTTAAATGTTAACTTAAGGATTTATGTGAGGCCATTTCATTCCGCTACACAATTGTTCCTTAACTTAAAGTTTGAGTGAAATAAAACCATAAAAACTATTTACAGTGACCAGAAATAAAGTGCAGTGATTATTTACTGTTATTTGCACCCCACCCGCCAACTGCTTCATTTTTTAACCTGATAACAGGCTAAAAATTACCTAACAACAGGGTAAAATAATAACACAACTCTGTTGGGTAAAATAAATTTAATCAATATCTGGGTAAGATTTTTATACAACACCAGGGTAAACTTTGGGTTGGGTAAGGTTTAGCCAACTTTTGTGACATGAAGGGAACATGGTTGTTTTGGTTTTTTTAAATTAATATTGGGTAAAAAATTGCACAATGCTGAGTAAATTCTTAACCATCCTTAGTTGGGTAATTATATTACCCAAGCCGACAACCATGTTCCCTTCTTACCCTCGAAAAGGTAAGAATTTTACCCAATATTTTTTAGAGTGCACTGCCGCTTGCGATGTCATTTACGCACATGATCCAAATCTCATGCACTACTACACGACCGACATATTGCAAATAAATTCATGTTATTACCTACCCATGAAGCCTTTAAATTGTTACGCATTCTGTTTGTACTAAGAAAATATTTACTTAACGTGACAACAACAACAAATATATCAGTAGCGCAGCGACTTATGAAGAACACTCCTGCTAAGCCAGCTGTTCAAAGGCCACGCCCGGTTTAAGTAGTCCGTGTGCCCTAATTGGCATTCATAATATCTCTGCGCCACAGATAAAGTAGTTCTTTAATGCATGAATAAAGTTATATAACATATGCCCCTCCTTCAAGAATCGACTTCGTCGATTCCTGAAAATTCACATTTACAAACTGGGCATGTTAATCTGCAATTTTAAAACAATTTTAATTTAAAACAGTCTGCAGAATAATAATTATTATTAATATATTTCTTCCATCTTTAGCGGACAGTCATAAATCCTGGTAGCCCAAATCCAAAAATATCTAGTTAGATGTTACGATTGCCGGCCAGGCTTTATGATGCTTTATGAAGGCCTAAGATAGACTGGACTGACTTCTAAATCTGAAACAAACGTTTGTTCCGGACCATAATGTCCACAAGTACCATTATGTGCGCAAACCGATTTGGGACCCATTACGTCCGACCCATTACGTCCACGGCCCATTACGTCCAACCCATTCCGTCCGCGGGCCCATTATGTCCAACCCATTACGTCCGCAGGCCCATTACGTCCAACCCATTACGTCTGCGGGCCCATTATGTCCGACCCATTACGTCCGCGGGCGCCTCAGTTGTATATGTATTGGCATGTTGCGGGTAGCAGTGTATATGGTGGTGAACAACATAATATTGTTCGTTTTAGTTTAGAATTAGCTGTTTCAAACTGCTTTTAACAACCATACCAAATCCGTTAAAACGGATTCGAAATCTGAAATAACAGATTTGTAATTTATTCTTCAGGGGCATCAATGGGCTTCGTACTTACAGTGCAAAAACTGGTATGTTAAATAGTACACCAGTGGTGCTCATATGAAGCACGATAATTCAGACACTTAATTAAATTAACACCAGTGGTTTTTAACAACCCAATTTTGCAGTACTTAGAGCATAGAGCACTGTGACATGAAATTGTTCTAAGAAAAAGGTATTATGAAGACATCCTTGATCCAAACAAAGGCACCAACCATACTTGATCAAATTACAGAACGCCTCAACCTTTAAAAAAAATGCCTTGCCCACTGCTACCACACCGTGACACGGACCACTCCTTCTTGCACTGCAATATCACAAACGTGTTGGTATTTCTGAAAGTCGGAAATTCAATCTGTATTTTGATGTATTCCTCCCACTTTGAGACCCCCATCTGTGATAGAGCGAAATATAAAACCATGGAGTGGAGCGCCACTCACGAGAGAACTTATGGAGGAGCTCAATAATAACGTATAGTATAATCAGGGAAGATTCATGGATGTGATCCTGTCAGAAGTTGTCAAATGTGGAAAGAGTGCCCTCCTTGATCATCTCCGAGAGCTCCTCTGCCTGTGCCATGGGGAAGGTGAAGCGCTGCAAGACATGGGGGACACCAAAATTGTCACTCCGTACAAAAACAAGAGTAACTGCAAACACTTTTTTTGCGTGCATCGTCTTGAAAAGACTTCTCGCGGACAGGGTCTACTCTGAGTCACAGTGCGGTTTAAGAGCAGAGAGATCAACCATCGCTGCGACAATTGCAGAAGTATTGCTGGGAGCGTTGATTCAATACTTCCACGAGGACATGAAATGCACCATCCAGTACGACGTTTCAACCTAGTTCGACAGGTTCAAAAAGGTTCAAAAGGTAATTCTAACAAATAGTAGAGGCAAAGCGTATAGTTCCCGTGACAAGTATTGAAGGAGGTTTCTATGGGTGATGAATAAAGAACTACCTCAAGAAACATCAAAACTAAAAATAAAAAACAAACAAAAACAAAAACAGCTGCTTCCTGCAACAGTTTAATGCTGAAATAGGCTAATTCATGTAGAAATGACGGCCATCCTTGATTTTTGGCTGCCATTTTGGACAGTATTACATGAACCTACAGTTTTTTGGCATAGGATTTCGAGAAACTGACCTTAGATATACCACAAAGACAAAGATATTTTTTTTTCTGAGACAACATCTTGAGGTAGACACTTCCCTGTACAGTGCTCCTCTTCAACAAGTATAAATGGGTACCTGTAGAGGTTGACATTGTGGTTGAAAAAGTTTCCGATACGCTTCGGTAGCTCGGGCTGTATACTCCCCAGGGAGCTGACAAAGTTTAAGAATTGAAATTGGCACAATGACCAGGATAATGATAATTTTTATTATCAATGTTGTTTCATTCTGTAATATATTTAAGAGAAGAAATGTTTTGTTTACGCTACGTATTAACATTTCAGTAACATTTTTTGGTAATTTAATCTCAGTGACCAGTCTGACGACATCTCCTGCGCCAACGTTACCCTGTGAGATTTCCACACTAAAGGGCCAAGTAGCCGATACAGGGGTTACGAGCATTGCCGATACGGCTTGAATTTACTGTTAACATTGCCATAAAAAATGTGCATTTTGGGTTTCTGTCCTGACACACCTGGCAATGTGTATTACACAGTGTGTAAGTATTGGTCTTATTTTAATATGTTTTGTCTTCTTGCCATTGCTCTCCCTGTCAGCGTAATTAATTTGTTGCTTAATATTATCAATTCCTTGCTTCAGCGGCCCTCCAGTCGTGTAACGGGGGCGGGGGATGGGGGTGTAACGAGATATATAATATAAGTTTTGAGGCTTTGCATGGTGGAATATCGATATCGTTTCGGTTTGCGGTAACACCATGTGTTTATCTCAACTAACGTGAAGCTGAGATACAGGTTCTGAAAAGAACCGTATCGCACAACTCGTATCTCAACCTTCGTTAAGTGAGAAAGGTTCAATCTCCTGAAGAAGATTAGAGCAGGCTAATCGAAACGTAGAGAATAACCCGTGAAGTCCCTATGGTTCTCCCTGAACCATATTAACCCGTGAAGTCCCCATGGTTCTCCCTGAACCATATTTCTCACTTAGCGACAGTAGAGAAAAACGAGTTGCCCGAAATTGGTTCTTCCTTGAACCTTTCTCACTTAACGAAGGTTGAGATACGAGTTGTGCGATACGGTTCTTTTCAGAACCTGTATCTCAGCTTCACGTTAGTTGAGATAAACACATGGTGTTACCGCAAACCGAAACGATAGAGATATATAATGTTTAGTGGGTTTCTTGTGGTAGGATGGCCTTTAGAGGTGCTGGCCACCTGTTCTATTTTACCACTCACTTGCTTTGTTTAAAATGAATTTTTGTGTATTTTTTTGTCCTTAGGGTTTTGGTTTTATATTAAATTGTGTAAAATGTAATAAAATAAAATAATAAATATAAGTATCTACCCAATATTTAAATTCAATAATATGACTACCTTATCACCATTGCCGTCACCATCATGGTGACATAATGAGCCTAAAACGTGTAAGACCGGTTATCCCAGTACATGTATACCGTATATGGGGTGGTGATAAGTATATCCTTGTCATTTGATTGGAGGATTGTAGGTCACGCGGCATTCATTAATCAAACCATTACATGGCCTATGTCATAAACCGTGCATGATCTACTAAAGATCTACTTAGATGTTATATAAAACAAATAATGAATGTTTTGCATTCGTGCAATGGAGAGAATATTTTCACCATTGCACTTATAAACATTCATTATTCGTATACTATTATCCAGGTTCTTCCTTTTTTAATTTTTGTATATTTATTAATGATGTTTTTGCACAGTGCCTTGTCGTTTATTGCACTTAACATGTCGGTACGAGTAAGCAGTTCCGTGTGGTGTGTCTTGACCATTAAAACTGGTTGTTTATTATTATTATTAATTTATTTGTGCCTCTTTCTGTCAAAGTTTTATCGATGTTTGTATTTTATCCTTGATGTCATTTTATATAATTGATCAGCTATGCTTGGATGGGTTATCAACGTTAAAGATTGATGTTAAAATTTATGTTATCTACATACATGCAATAAACAATATAATTCGATTCATTGACTTGGATTCCAATTTTGATCTTGTTATGTATTACTGACTGATGCGGACGTCAGTGTAAGTATAACCAACGGTGATTACACCACAAACGTAATTATAGGAGGCTCTGGATCTCTACTCGATATAACCTTGGACAGCGGCCGTATCGACTTTCAAATGACTGGATACTCCTTCACTTTTTTCTTTTCTAGAAACCAAAATAATAGTCATAACCATAGTTTAAAAGAAGTTGCCAACCTTTTGTTACAAGTGTTTCATGTAAATTTTTTGATTTGTTTAATGTCAATCAATCAATCAACCAACCAACCAACCAACCAACCAACCAACCAACCAAGCAAGCAAGCAAGCACATTAATTATTGCTGTTACTTTTACTTCGATTAGTGATATTCTTGTGAGAGGTACCGGAAAAGGGAATGTTTTGTAAATGAATACACTTTGATTTTCAAGTAGCTAAATGTACTTAAGATGTGTTAAATGTTTGTTTCAGATTTAGAAGTCAGTCCAGTCTATCTTAGGCCTTCAGAAATTGCGCAAAATAACCCAAATTGTAGCCATTGTATTAAATTAGTTGAACTTCCTCCAGTGAGTGTATTTTATCGGTCACAAGTTTGGCAGGACGAACCTATAAGAATTTGCATCATAAAGCCCAGCCGGCAATTGTAACATCTAACTAGAAGTTTTTGAATTTGGACTACTAGGATTTATGACCGTCCGCTAAAGATGGAAGAAATATATTAATAATTATTATTATTCTGCAGAATGTTTTAAATTTAAATTGTTGTAAAATTTCTTGAAGAAGGGGCATGTGTTATATAACTTTATTCATACGTTATAGAACGACTTTATGTGTGGCGCAAATATATTGTGAATGTTATTATGGCACCCGGACTACTTAAATCGGGGCCTGGCCTTTGAACAGCAGTAGCTGTTGGGCTGGCTTAGTGTGTGGGTTCATCACAAGTCGCTGCGCTACTGATATATGTTATTGTCACATTCATTAAATATTTTCTTAGAACAAACAGAATGCGTAACAATTTAAAGGCTTCATGGGTAGGTAATAACATGAATTTATTTGCAATATGTCGATCGTACGAATGCACAAATGCTTGCCCAAAAGAGGGCGCTACAACAATGAACTGTTGGAGATTGGACAAAACCTCAAAATGCCCAAAAATAAGTTAATTTGTAAACTTCATTTGGTTTAATATTTAAAATAGAAAATACACCCGTTGCTTATGTAGTATTGTATTAAAGTTAAGCTTTATTAGTTGAAGAAATAGTATAATCTAAATTTATTTCTGGACAATGTTTATTTGATATCTTGATTCATCGCAAGTAATCATTGTCGTAGAAACCGTTTTGCTAACATGCCGCTTAGATATACTTCTACATTATATGATTTTAATATTTTTTATTTATTTACAAGACAGTTTCAGTTATCCCTAATCCTAAAGATATTTCCAATATGCCTATATACATTCGGAAACTAAAGTTATATGAAGCAATATGGTTTGCCCGCTACAGTTTTTTTCAATTTGTGTTGTTCTGAAGCATTAGCTTCACTGAAATATACTATCAATACGTCACCGATCTCACGAAGTGACACAAACGTGCCCACTAAACAATATTTACATTTGAAGAAAACGGCGTTTGAAGTTAGTCTCTTTTTGAAACACGTTTCGTCTTCATCAAAAATTAATATTTTGGAATTGTTGTCACTTTATGGTCTCTATAGAACTTTTGAATTATGGAAACATGTTGTTTTGGACTCTCTGACGTTTTTAATTACTAAGCAATTAATCGCATAATGTTTGTGTTAGTTCGTGAAAACGAAAACTGTACACAAACCCTGGTTTGCGTTTTCACGAAGTGACACGCGGTTACGTATTTACTATGTAAAGTTTGTGTCGCTTCATGAAAAAGCAAAACCACGGCGTGTTGTGTTTTTTGTGCACTAAGGTTTGTTCTGTCGACCGCGGCGTTTACAGTGTGTTGTCTATGTACGGTGTCACTTCGTGAAAATGCAAATATTCACTTTGTCACAAGTTTAGTTTTTCCTACTTGGCCAAATTAAGAAAGAAGCACACTTCCAGCTCCAAAACTTCGTTGCATTGTAGCTTCTGATGTATATCGCCAAAATATGTAAACAATAAAATCAAAATCAAAAATTTTAAATTGTTTATACTTTGTGTCACTTCGTGGGACCGGTGACGAATTACTTATTTTCTATTCACTTACACACTCACCAACAACATCTATATAGGCCTATTGTCTACATTGAAATATTCAATAACACAATGGTGTCTTAATTGTCAAATAGGCATCATAATTAATCATACGTTTATGCCAATACATTGATTATAATGTACTTTGTTATACATGTTTAATGACTATGCTTAACGGGAACGCATCTGCTCTGTACAAGTCGTACAACATGTGTCCTCAACAGCTCATGCACAGTGCGAATAACATTTGAAAACTCAAAGAACTAATGATTAACCTTTTACATATTTGTACAATGTTCATGCTCTTTCAAATCATTGTGTTCATACAGCAAAAACAAACCAAACTCCACTTTCCCAAGATTAGTAGGTAAAATATATTGATCCAGAAAGCCTTTTATATATCTTCAGCGAACTAAATCGATATTATCAGATTTTATGATATTCTAAAACTGCATTATTCTAAACTGCACATGCATGACCGCGTTAATTACAATAAGTGCCTTTCCAACAGGTTGTGATTGCTTGTCAATTTGTTTTGCGGCACACAACTGTATTCTAATATTGTTTTAACTGGTCAACTCACCCAATATATACAACACTTGTGCTGTTTTTGCAATGTAGTTCTCTTTATTTTATTTTGTATAATCCAAATATATCCCCTCAGTGCACATCGTAGCCCTCTATCGGTGAATTTGCACCCAGTGTCTTGATGATAGCCACTTTTGCGTCATGTGAGCGTTGTGCGTACACTTTATGCGCGTATGTTATGGTACTAAGCGCACGTGTACTTCTACCAGCCAATGATCGCTGGAGATATTCTGCGCATATGCACATTATCTGCAAAACATGCCAACCCAACGCACTATTGCTGCCCTTTCGCCCACAGTGATCTAACAACATGCGCCCTCAACAGCTCATGCACGGTGTGAATAGTTTGCACTACTTTCTCGAAACTATAATTATGTACAATCTCTGATGATAGTGTTAAATCGCCAATAGTTTTAGCAACTATCAAATAATAGGTCCCATGCTGCACCTCTCTTTTTGAAATATAATATCCTGTCGGTTTTTGATTAATATAAGCATCAACCTAGGAGTATTAATGTTTCAAGTTCATAAGAAACTGTTTCCTAACTCAATTTCAAATAGTCTTTTTAAAAACATGGATATTTATAACTATAATACAAAAAATACAACAAGCGAGAATCACAATCCTTAAATCAACTGTTAGGCATCAAGGACCTCATTTATGGAATAGTTTATCTCTCTTTCCCTCTCAATTACGGTCATTGAATAGCTTTAAGATTAAATTAAAAAATATGGTTGGTAAAGTATATACTACAACGCATAAATGATACTAAATAACTAGATTGCTATCAATAATTGACGAATAATGTTCAGAGCTAGTAATTTATTTACAAGTTTTGGCATTCTACCCCATGTATCACCCTGCATGTTGTTAATAACCATTATAATATTTATATTTATAATTATTTATTCTAATGAGTATTTATACTGTAATACAAATAATACAAATAACAATGACAAAAATTAAAAGTTACCATATTAAAGTCAAATCGCTGCAAAATGCGCTAAAAATAGATTTTTTTACACGATACAAGAATGAACTGACACCACGTGTGTATCAGGTCCCCTGTGTACAAGTAAGGCCTGTGGTGGCACAAGTTCTTTATGATGGAATGGTGCAAACGAGGGACAATATCTTATTGGCAGGCTGGAGAAGCTCTTTCAATGACAGCCGCGTACGCCTTGAATAAAGGCTAGTTTGTAAATAAGATTTGAAGCTTTGCATAGTTGAAGCATTATCTAGGCTGATATGCAGATGCACAATGTAAATTCTTTTTGTAACCGAGTTGGTAAGGTTATGCGGAATGGTGACAACGAAAACAGTCAGAGATTATGTTTCTTTACAAGTTATTTATTCGGCGTGGTGTGGATGAAATTTACAGTATTTATACTTTACAAAACGACAGTCACTAATAATATTATGGCTTTCTGTAAATAAAAGTGAAACAAATATTAAATCCATCGAAATTCAGTTATCCATTCAAAATATTATACACAAATTCTGTATCTTTAATAAAACAGTTAATCTAACCTAAAGCCAATTTCACTTCAGCAATCATTCTTAAAATAATATCTTACAATCATTTTAAGGTTAAAGACACTTACCGGCGCAGTTGTAGTTTCTCTACCTATGCCTCACGGAGACTGACGGCTTACCGACTGAAGATAGGGGCCTAATAAACGCAGCCCGGCAATATCAATAATTAAACAGCAAACAAACTCTCCAGAGGAGTAAGGTGTGGCTTCAAGGATTGCAAGAAGTCAAATGCGCTCTACCCTACTTGCTTACTCTCCAGGAAAAATGTCTAGGAATCTCCGGAATGTTCACGCCCATGTGCCTATAGCCGTTAAGAGGTGCATTTAAATCGTCCGCCTTATGCAAATTATGCAGTTAATGAACGCTAGCGGGCGCAAAGTGATCAACGCTGGCGGCGCTGTTCAACTTACTTCGCCTACTTTTATATACAAAGAAAATAAACAAGGTAAACATTAGGTGTATTATACAGGGGCCTGGCAGCGTAGTTAGTCTGGCTGGTCACAATCACCCGGGGATGAAATTGAATGAACTTGTGAATGAATTGCCATCAAAATCATAGGGGAGAACATACATTTACAGACTTCGGACCCTAACTTCACTAAAGAAGCTGACGAGTTAACCTCAAATGATCTTATCTGAATAATGTAGGCCTACTAAATAAAACCCGTGTAAAACCATGCCAACAGATGTTTGGGGATATATCAGAAATGAAGCACATACAAGAATTTCAGTCAGGTGTAAAAGAGTTGGTGAGGTCCGCTTAGTGCATGTCGCACCAAGAAAGAAATGATTTCAGACGGGCCACCAAAATGAGTCACCTCCACATGAAAAGTCCCTAAATGTGTTCAATACTGGAAAGAGTCCCTTTACATTCGTATAATATAACTGCCGTAATGAACCCAAAGTTCATGAAATGTTTAACTACAGGGTATAAAAAAAGTATATACAAATATTATAATTAAATTAAATCTTCTATACATTCCTCTGCCCATCGTGCGCAACTAATTCCAAATGATTTCATTTTTGTTGCTAGATGTCTCCAAGTAACGTCACCCAATGGGTAGAAAGAATCAAAAATCAGAAGGACAAGTAACATGCCAAATACTACTTCAAGTGTCACCAGAGTGTATGCAGGGAAAATCAAAGCCACCAACAATGCAATAAGAATGAAAGTGAATTTTTTTTGTCAAACCCTCTGGCTGTGGATGTTTGTTGCTGAGACAACACTGACCTCGGCAAGTGAAATGGGTTTCGATGTTTTCCTTTCGTTGCCCGTTGCGATCTTCTGGGACCCTTCTGCTTCGGACTCTCAGGCTCAATGGTTGGAATTACTACTGCTATATCAAAGTCCGAGTCTGAACTTGAACTCGAGGATTTCGCAGGAAAGGGGGCAACATTAAATGTTGAGATGTCTTGCGGATCCTCAGACAAATTTGTTGGTTTAATAATATGTAGCAGCCCTGGAGGAACTAGTTTGAGTTCAACAGAATTAACCGTTTTTCTACAACCATTTCTCTCTGTTGATTCTATAATGTAGACAAAATTGGTCGGATCTGGTTGATCTATGATTTTATGAACCTCATGATTATAGCTGTCTTGAATTTTATTTCTACCTCTCACATGACTGCGCAAATAAACATAATCGCCTACTTTGAAGGTATTATAATTAGCCTTACGGTCATAAATATCTTTATGTCTATCTCGCTCATGCTGGTTCTTTACCCTAGCAAGTCGATATGCTTCTTGAAGTCGCCTTTGATGGAGGGATACCCAATTATCATTTAGGGCCGAAGTTTTCTCTACTTGATTTAACAACACATCAACTGGTAAACAAGGATCTCTGCCAAACATGAGATAAAATGGCGAAAATCCAGTTGATGAATGAGGTGTTGAATTGTATGCATAGAATAACTCGGGGAGAAAGATTGACCAAGAACGCTTTCGTTTTTCTAATAGTGTTCGAAGAAGGTCATGCATAGTGCGATTGAATCTTTCGCACTGTGCGTTTCCCTGTGGATGGTATGCTGTAGTGTGTGATTTACATATATTATACAAGTTACAGAGGTGGTATATAAGGTCCGACTCAAATTGTCTTCCCTGATCTGAATGTATACGCAAGGGGGCACCGTATTTCAAAAACCACTCTTTGACCAAGACTTTCGCTGTAGTCTGTGCTGTCTGATCTTTGGTTGGCACAGCGATCGTGAATTTGGAAAATATATCTGTTACCACCAGAACATTTTCGGTTCTGTCGGAGGATGGTTCAAGGAGTGTAAAATCAATAGCAAGGACTTCTAATGGTCTGCTAGCCACTAAATGACCAAGAGGATTTCTGACAGATGGCCTAGGAAGTTTAGCGATGGTACACCGTTCACAGTTTGCAATCCACTTCTTCACATCTGCATACATATTCGGCCAGTAGAAGCGTGAACGAATCAAAGAAATAGTTCTTTCAGTGCCCTGATGACCAAATTGATCGTGTAGACTGGTGAGGACTTTGGACTTCATAGACAAAGGTAAAACTAATTGGTGTAAGTTCCCAGTCTTGGGATCCTTGACATCTCTATACAAAATTCCATCGATCATAGAAAATTGTTTAGTCTGCCTTAGCATTGCCTGAACAGAATGGGGTACACCTCGTCGCTCTCGTTTATTTGGTAATCGTTTTGCTGTATAGTATCTCAGAAATGCCTCGATGTTGGGATCAGATTGCTGCAACTCAATTAGCTGTTCTGTGGTATACGAAGGAAATGTGGAAATATAGTTACAAAGCCACAATTGTGCCCTACTTGGACCAAGTTCGCTGGCTACTTTATTGACAGTGCACTGCAAATCTAAAGGAAGGAAATGGGATGTAATTGCTGTTGACATATTACTAGTGACGGAGACTTGGGACACAAAGCACGTCTTATCTTCCTCCTCATCTTCCTCACATTGACGAGACAGTGCATCAGCGTTCTTGTTGAGCCGTCCAGGACGATAGACAATTTGAAAGTCAAACGATGCTAATTCACCGACCCATCTCTGTTCTATAGCGCTCAACTTAGCAGTCTTCAAGTGTGTCAATGGATTGTTATCCGTGCGAACGGTAAATTGGGAACCATACAAGTAATCTTTGAATTTGTCAGTTACAGCCCATTTGAGACCAAGCAATTCTAACTTACGGGAACTATACTTTTCCATCCTTTTCTCGCAGTCCCTAAGAGTACGGCTGGCATACGCTACAACCCTCTCTTTTCCCTCTTGAATCTGAGACAAGACTGCGCCAAGTCCAGAAAGACTGGCATCGACATCAACGATGAAAGGTTTCGAGAAATCGGCAAATGCTAAGATGGGAGTCGATGTAAACTGAGCCTTCAATGAGTCAAATGCTTCCTGACACGCGGATGACCACCTACTTCGAAAAAACTTAGGGTCATGACCTTGACAATTACCTACTAAGGCGTGCAATGGACGAGCAAGTTCGGCAAACCTCGGAACAAAACGTCTACAGTAACTGGCGAAACCCAAGAACGACCTGAGTTTCTTAACAGTCTTTGGTACGGGCCAATCACGCACACACTTTGTCTTCTCGTCCTCGGTTGAGATTCCTTTCTCGGACACCACATGACCCAAGTAATTGACCTCTTTCCGGAACAGATGGCATTTAGCTGGCTTGAGTTTTAACCCATGCTGCTTCAGACGAGTGAAAACAATGTCAAGGTGTTTTAAGTGCTCTGCAAAAGTTTTAGAATAGATACAGATATAGTCAAGGTACACAAATAACAGCTGATATACTAAGTCTCCAACACACCGTTGCATCAAACGCTGAAAGGTAGCTGGGGCTCCACAGAGTCCAAATGGCATTCTAACATATTCGTATAACCCCATAGGTGTGATGAAGGCTGTCTTTTCACGATCTTCTGAGCGTACTCTAACTTGATGGTATCCACTGGCCAAGTCTAAACATGAAAAGAATTTGGCGCCTACTGGAGCGTCAAGGAATTCTGAAATCCTAGGTAAGGGAAATGCTTCTTTTTTTGTCTTAGAATTCAACCGTCTGTAATCAACGCACATTCTAAGAGAACCGTCTTTTTTTTTCGCTAACACAATCGGGGCGGCAAATGGACTATGACTCTCTGTTACTATGCCGTGATGGAGCAAGTTCTTAATATGTTGTTTGACCTGCTCGTATTGATTTGGGGGGATTCTACGGAAAGTCTGGGCGACAGGTTCCGAATCAATCGTTGTAATTCGATGCTCCACCGTGCTAGTATCTCCTAAATCAAAATCATGGTTCGCAAATATCTCCCTGTGTTTGGTCAACAACTTGTTAACTTCTATCAATTCATCTGGGGAACCTGAAAATCCTTCTAGATCTACTGGTACTGGAGTCTGTGGTGTGGCTTTGGTTACATTGTTATCTAGCCGAGAAATAAGAATATGATCAACTGAAACCTGAAATTGCACCTGAGGACTTTCATTAATTACTCTATCTACCGCTCGGACAACCCCTATACGTCTTTTGGGTCGCAAAGTGAAACCCGATGTAGATATGTTGTCAATTCTAACTGGAAAAGTGCCACCAAGTTTCACAAGCGTAGATGCTGTCAGAATGCCAACAGGAAGATGATCAGAAGCCCTCAAAGGTTCTACTATTGCAACCTTGGATGAAGATAAACCACTAGTTTCGGCCATAACCGTTATTGCTGACTCTGGGGGGATAAAGATGTTTTCTCCGCAAGCAACCTTCGCAAACCTGATGGTTTTCTGCTCGGCCTTGGCTGCTAAGTCATGAACAGTCAGAATGGAATTTACAAATAAAAGTGAAGGAGAATGATCCCCGTTGCTCTCGTTCATCGCTTCGACGAGGGATCGTAATATATTCATACCAAGTAACCCTGGGACTTGTTTCTTCTGTTCCCTGTGCTCTTTGTCTACTAAATCTTTAACTATCAAGATTCCAACCTGTGGGATTAATATACCTTCACATTCAATATCAACCTCAATATAACCAACATATGGTATTTCAAGACCACCAGCGGAGGTAATTTTCAACGAGAGATTATCACTATGTATCTGTGTGTCACTAGGCTTAAATAAAGAATGGAAACCTTCCTCGGTGAGAGTCGATACCATAGAACCTGTGTCAACAAGACATATAACATCATTTCCACCAATTTTAGCCACTACTGTAGGACAAGTACCAACAAAGTGATGTTTCATCGGATAAGTCGAGCCCACTCTATGCCTCCCTACCGATGGACTCAAAACAGTGGGAGGGTCTAGTTTCCCGATGAGGACTTCTCACGTACTTCTTTACGGAGTTTCTCGATGGTTTCCTGTGCCTCTTTAATTTGGAGCTTAAAGCACCTATCCTGAGTATGGCCTGATGCCTTGCAGAAATCACACTTCATCCTACTTCTACTTTTGTCTCTGCGGTTTGTGTAAGTTTCTGTATTTTTGTTAAGATCTTGTTTTGTTATGTGCTCATGTACTAAGTTGGTCACTTGTTCAATTTGTTTCTGCTGTTGTTCTATTTGTTGTTGTTGTTTATAAACGATGTCAGTCAATGCTTTAGTTTCCGAGATGAGGCTTGTTCTGGCTGTTTGGATAGTAGCTTTCTGTTGTGGTGTATTAAGGTCATCAGTCCAATTAATGGCTTCAGATCTTAGTGTAAATAATTCAGTTGGAGCTGATTGGATGTTGGCTTTTGGCTTAGTGAAAGGTGTTTCAGTCAACTCATCAGCCCAATCTATGGCTTCGGACCTTAAGGTAAAGAATTCAATTGTAGGGGTATCTTTCACTCTCTTCCTTAAATTTTTTCTCAAAAGACTGTCCGAGACACCATCTGCAAATTGGTCACATAAAACCTGTTCTTTGTGGGTAGTAAGGTGGGGTGATTTTCTGCTAGCCCTATCAAAAAGATCTAAAAGTGCGTGAGAGAAATCCCGGATATTCTCTCCCTCTCTTTGTTTTCTTTCGAAGAAAGATCGTTGAAAGTGAACTGATGATCCCTGATCACCAAAGACTTCTCTAAGAATACCGAAAACATCTTCAACACTTTTTCTAGGTCTAAATTTAACTTCTTCCCTAGCGGGTCCAGTCAAATGTTGGAAGACAAAATCAACTTTATCTTCCTCAGACAATGGGCGAGACCTAATTGTTGCCTTAACGTCACAAATCCAATCTTCTAGTTTCATTAAAGCCTCGGGTAAACCAGAGTATGATGCTAGCTTCTTCTGACTAGGCATAAGTAAGAATGCTGGATTCGGTTTGGGTTTAGACTCTATAGTGGTTGCCTTAAGTTGATCTTGTAATTTCTTTATCTGTGTCATCATTTCCCCTTCAGACATTTTTTTGACTGGGGACCAAGGTGTTTTCCCATCAGTAGCCATTATGGCATGTACATTAAATGACTTCTGCTGATTATGGGGAGAGAATCAGTACATGTACAGACGTAATCAAAATTACAAGCAATACGAGCAAGCGTTAGCAGGTATTACCTTAACCGACACGGCATTGGCAGAGATGCATATCATCTGTGGCGCAGCGGTTAATGATGTAGAGAGCAGCAAGTGGATCGCCGTTGCAGGGACGATTGTAGGGCGGAGATGAGGCATAAGGTGCGAAGACACAACCGTTCCGTCCGTGCTTTCACCTGCAGAATATGGTGGGAAAATCAATCTACGACAATGTTATAAACCCTGAATTCTGTATGAAAAGTTCTTATACAGATTTTAGCACTGTAAAACACTACCTTTAAAGAAAGATATCTAAAAGCTAAATGCTTCCGATAAATCTTATTTGTTTCTATAATTTTCAATGAACCAATCGGTGACAAAAAATTCAGTTGTAATATTAAGCAATGCGCAAATTCCTTTAAATATTAAGTAAAAATTCTTAATTTGTTTATGTGTGGATATTTTTCCAAAATAAAATTACTGGGCAGTAAACTTTGTTAATTCAACAACAAAAAATTTTGTAAGATACTTTAGACAATTATTTCTCAATATGTCCGATAATTGAACCAACTTTACACCAAGTAAACTTAGATAATAATTCGTCAATTTGGTAATCTGCTATAATTATCAATATTATACCTTTCCTTTAATGGTAATCAGACAAAACAGCGTTTGTACTTTAGGCACTGACGCAGTACCACAGTATATTAAAAAGTATCCTTTTTGTAAAGTCAATTCTCCAGATTATTTATCTCAGAAAAAATTTGCTATGTTAAATTTACAAAACTATGCCTTTCTGCAATATTTAAGGCTTAAACACATTTTCGTTGTTTTCTCAAATCTTTCTCAGATTAATGTAAATTACGTTACAAATTACAATTGATATACCTTACTTTTATACATCAAAATCTGCCTGAACTTAATCTACTAAAATAGATACCTTCGAAGGATGACCTCATTTATTGATTTCCACAGTTTCAGCAAAGCTCATCAATAATGTTTATGTTGTGTTGATACAGAGCTAGTCATTACCATATACAGCAAAGCAGAAGGACGAGCTAAATATTTTGTCTGAAAGTGTTTAAACAGCGGCTTCCTTTATGCAAATATAAATTATTGACCTTTAACCTTTAACCAGAATTAAAAGTCTGTAGAGTCTATGAGGTAATTCAAACCTGTCGGACACGGTTGTCAATGCTCAGTTTCGGTTCCCGGCCCGTGAAACAGTCGGATTCCAACGCCACAAGCTCGACGGGTGGGAGGGTGGGGAACAAAGTTGGGGGTTAACCAAGTTGGAGGTTTGGAAGGTCTCGTTCCTTATACTAGAGTATGCTGCACTACCCTGGTGAATAATATCGATGAATGTCTCACTGACTACGGTAGACCGTCGAAGTAGTTAAGAATGAAGTCTGGGTTGCAATAATGCTATATCCTCCGGTACGGGGGAGGGCTAGTGGTGAACGATGTGATCCAGTCAACCGGGCCGTTATTCCATGTAGACTTTGGCACTTGCCGATGAGATAATAATGACTGTCGTTTGTAAAATTATTTCTCAAAATTATTTGTCACAGATCCTGCCGTCTACGCCATTTTTGTGTAACCGAGTTGGTAAGGTTATGCGGGATGGTGACAACGAAAACAGTCAGAGATTATGTTTCTTTACAAGTTATTTATTCAGCGTGGTGTGGATGAAATTTACAGTATTTATACTTTACAAAACGACAGTCACTAATAATATTATGGCTTTCTGTAAATAAAAGTGAAACAAATATTAAATCCATCGAAATTCAGTTATCCATTCAAAATATTATACACAAATTCTGTATCTTTAATAAAACAGTTAATCTAACCTAAAGCCAATTTCACTTCAGCAATCATTCTTAAAATAATATCTTACAATCATTTTAAGGTTAAAGACACTTACCGGCGCAGTTGTAGTTTCTCTACCTATGCCTCACGGAGACTGACGGCTTACCGACTGAAGATAGGGGCCTAATAAACGCAGCCCGGCAATATCAATAATTAAACAGCAAACAAACTCTCCAGAGGAGTAAGGTGTGGCTTCAAGGATTGCAAGAAGTCAAATGCGCTCTACCCTACTTGCTTACTCTCCAGGAAAAATGTCTAGGAATCTCCGGAATGTTCACGCCCATGTGCCTATAGCCGTTAAGAGGTGCATTTAAATCGTCCGCCTTATGCAAATTATGCAGTTAATGAACGCTAGCGGGCGCAAAGTGATCAACGCTGGCGGCGCTGTTCAACTTACTTCGCCTACTTTTATATACAAAGAAAATAAACAAGGTAAACATTAGGTGTATTATACAGAGGCCTGGCAGCGTAGTTAGTCTGGCTGGTCACATTTTTTAGGTAAAATTGTGTTAAGTAAGTAAGTAAGTAAGTAAGTAAGTAAGTAAAGTAAGTAAAGTAAAGTAAGTAAAGTAAGTAAAGTAAGTAAAGTTCGGTCGGTCGGTCGGTCGGTTTACTTACTTTACTTTACTTACTTTACTTACTTACTTACTTACTTACTTACTTACTTATTTAACACAGTTTCACTGCCAACTTCAAGCCTGCCAATCTCTTGTCAGCAGAGGTGGGCAGTGCACTCCACGAGGTGGAGGGGGCGGAGCTTCCTCTTCCTGATCAGCAATCCAGTTATTCTCCCATTGTCCCTCATTATCCCCTTCCCAGCTGTTGCCGGATGACGGTGAATTACCGTTGGTGGCACATGTCAAGAAGTTCCGATTGCGTTGCGTTGGGGGTTCTATGCGGATTGGAGGTGCGTTCTGAGGATGTTCCCGCTTGTGCTGTAAGTCGGCGAAGATCAATTCACCTGGACGAGCCACCTAGGAGTGAAAAAAGACATGTCTTGAGTACGTTAACTCACACCAAACCATAACTTACACATACAACATTATCAAGCTGCTGCTACTTTGTTTTTTAACATATCCACGTGATTCAAATCAAGGCTGGAAGTGAAAATAGTCGGGCCCTTTTTATGAAATTGAAAATGATTGTAATTTATACATGGCATCCAGTACATGCAATGTAAGCACATGACCCTCTATCCAGTCAGTATAATATACAATAGTGATTTCAATGCGTGGTTTATGAGAGTGGCAGCATGGCATCTAGTGCATGCAATGTAAGCACATGACCCTCTATCCAGTCAGTATAATATACAACAGTGATTGCAATGCGTGGTTTATGAGAGTGGCAACATGGCATCTAGTGCATGCAATGTAAGCACATGACCTTCTATCCAGTCAGTATTATATAGAGATCAGTGGGTGCGTTCAAGTAGCTTCCCTGAGGTAATCCAAGTACGTCACATGGGTGAGCCCCGAGCACAACCTAATCGAACGAGTATCCCGTTGAACGTTCGCCCTCTTGTGGTCGTTAAAGCGATGTGAAGAATGTCAAATGTCATATATTTACAATGAAATGATCGCAAAGTACCTCTTTCCCAGGTAAAAACGGAACTAATGATCTTATTACGTCTCAGGTTCGTACAAAACAACATGTTCTTTAGTACAAGAACAGTCTCTACTCACAAATTATTTTTTAAGAGGTGAAAATGTATGTCAAACTTCACGAAATTGTCGCACTGAAAACAAAAATGGCGGTCATTCAGAATATTTTCAAAGTGACGTCACAAACGTCACTTACCCGGGTCTGCCTCATCAAGTGACCTGCTTCGCGAGCAGGTAAGCTCCAGCAATGACGTCAGGCCTACTCGAACGCACCAGAGTCAGACCCGGGTCGACCCAGTGATTGCAATGCATGGTTTATGAGAGTAGCAACATGGCATCAAGAAGATGCAATGCAATAACATGCCCCTCTATCCAGTCAGTATAATAGAGATCAGCGATTGTAATACGTGGTTTATCAATATAATATAAATCAGTGATTGAAATGTGTGATTTGTGAGAGTGGCAACATGGCATCAAGTGGACGCAAAGTAAGCGTAATACAGATCAATTATCTTTAAACAATCACGTACTTTCTTATTGGGCCATCTTTTGGCAGAAACGGCAGCTCCACATTTGTCGCTGGAGTTACTGGAGGCGATTTGGGGACTCTCTTGGCAAATGACTGAAGCGTACATGACTCCATTTTCTATGATTAAAATTTCATTCGAGATTGAAAACTGTAAGAGTGAACGCTGAAATTTCAACATAAATTGCAGAAGGATAAAGTTTATCAGAGGCGGATCCAGAAATCAAACTGCTTACTGACCTAAAGGACCTGTAGTATAAATGCAAAATAGTAGTTATTGGTCTTACGGTTTCTCAAAGGTTTTCTCAAAGGCAAAATGGACGATATACAAACAACATACATAAACACAGGAGTAGGCAGAAGTCAGTTCAGAAGCTAGGACTGTATTCTGTCCCATTTTGAGAAATATCGTGCTAGTTTCGTAACAACAGCAACAGCAACAGCAACAGCAACAGCAACAGCAACAGCAACAGCAACAGCAACAGCAACAGCAACAGCAACAGCAACAACAATAGCGTTTGAGGGCGCAAGACGTGCTTTGCGTCGAGCTCTGCAATTCCTGCACAAATCTCGCCTTTTCGACCGCTTGGCAATATTCCAGATTGCAATCCTTTTTCTCAACGGTTTTCTGACATCACAAGACCGTTCTGTGATTTCTGTAAGTACATTCAGGCCTTTTTGGCCTGTTTTCAAACACTTAATTGTTGTCAGCGTCGAGGAAGGCGACGCCATATTGGTAGCTATGTACCAACGTACGGTCCTCAATAGGCCCAACACGGTGCGATTCAGCACAAAGCAATTTGAAAAGGCCGTCACGCCTGAAGAGGTATACAATGCAGTGGAGTTTGAGTTGGACAAGGTAGACACAATAGTGTGCATAGCGGAGCTGACCAACAGATGGTACAACGTGACCTTCAACAATGAGAGAGATTGTATCGACATAGCAAGGGGCGGATTACTGATTCGCAAAGCGCTTATTCAGTGCGAAAGAGCAAACGTCCTCAATGCAGTAGTGGTGTATGTGAAATGTCCCTACGAAATGTCTGATGGGGATATCCTCAGCATGATGTATGCCTACGGAACAGTCGTCAACATCCGTAGGCAGTATCACCAATTTGACGAGAATGTGGAGACGGGTGTCAGAAGCTGCCTAGTAAGAAATGTGAAAAAGCCCATCCCCAGCTTCATCAAAGTGAGAGGGTTTTCGCTACCCGTCCGCTACAAGGGTCAACTAAAAACCTGCAAGATCTGTGAAGGAACAGATCACCTGGCCAGAGAATGTCCGGAAAGGGGGAGATGTTTCGTTTGTGGCAGTCGCGACCATAGAGCGACCTGGCATCACGGGAAGGAAGACGACGACTACGAAGACATGGAGGATGACAGAAGGGACGAACAACAACGAGAACCCGAAGACGAGAACCCTAATAACGACGACAAAGAAGAGGACACACTAGCGGAAGACGACAAAGGAGAGGACAAACACGCAGACAACAACGACAAAGAGGACAAACGCAAAGAAGACAAGGAGGAAGACGGGAAAGAAGAAGATAGTCACAGAGAAGACAGACACGAGGACCACCAAGAAGACAAGGGAGATAAGAAAAGCCAAGTATCCGCACCCAGCAACCCACAACCAAGTGAGGACTAACTGCCTAAGAACACCAAGCAAGCCGAGAAATTCACCAAATCCTTCAAGGGAGAATCATCATCCGGACCAAAGTCAACCGGATTCTGGGACGAGACTGTAAAAGAATCACGCAAAAGAAAGGAAAGGGAAGAACTAGACGATTCCACTAGGAAACTGGCCAGAGATGACGACGACGCAAGCCAAACACAAGATATGGAACAGGAAAACCTACCATCTGATGATCAGGATAGCAACGACGACGACGACGACGACGACGACAACGACAACTGGGTGCCATATACACGGAGGGGGTTCAACGCTTCAGACGTAGGAGGGGAATGGGAGCGGCATCTTCACAACCAAATAGGAGGTCGGAGCAGGAATGTGCACATCAAAACCGCAGTCTATCTCAACCGACATCGGAGAGCACGAAAACATCAAACCCCAAGGGACGAGGCCGAGGTCAGAAGGCGATTTTTCATCTGAGATTTTTATGGTTAGGTCTTTATTACTCTTTATTGCGATTACTATGAGTTTTTTAACAGTCGCATCAATTAATATTAATGGTCTTAGAGACGATTTGAAAAGAAACATGCTCTTTGACTGTCTTAAAGATTGTAATTTCAATTTGGTATTTTTACAAGAAACTCATAGCGACCGCAATGATGAGGACCTTTGGAGCAGACAGTGGGAAGGTCAAATACTTTTTAATCACGGGACTCGCCATTCAAAAGGGGTTGCAATCCTCACTTCAAAAAACTCTGGAATTATTATTTCTAATGTTAACAAAGATGACGATGGTAGGTGGATAAAAGGTGATATTAATTGGGACAATGAAGTGATTTCCGTAGCGTATGTATATGCTCCAAATGATCTCCATGGAAGGACCACTTTTGTTGATGGTCTGACTGATCGTATCATTGGGGACGAGAGTTGGATCATAGGGGGTGACTTTAATTGTAATTTAGATAAATTTCGTATTAATGATACCAGTCAAATTATTTTAAGAAATGTTATTCAAGAAAAAGATCTCATTGATGTTTGGAGAACTCTTCTTCCTGATGATAATGGTTACACTCATTTTCACAAACCGACTAAAACACCGAATAGAATCGATTATTTTTGTGTGTCTTCCAACATGTTTAATAGAATAAAGAATATTTCCTGTAGAGTAAGCGGCCTTTCAGACCATCAACTTCTTGTAATAAAATTAAATGGTAGTGAGGTTTCACATGGGCAAGGCAGATGGATCTGTAACAATAACTTTTTAGATGACGACGATCTTGTTTTTCGAGTAAAACATTTTTGGAATTTTTGGAAAACCCAAAAACACAATCATGATAATTTAGTTGAGTGGTGGGAAATTGGGAAGTTCCGACTCAAAGAAATAATCCAAGAGTATAGCAAAGAAAAATCCAGAAATTCTAAAAAGGACATTTCTCGTCTTCAGGAAAAGTATAGGAAATTAATTAGTAATCCCATCGATGCCAATTATGATGAAATTAAGACCACTGAAGAAGCTATCAAAGCCTATGAATTTAAAGAATGGGAAAAATCTAAAATAAGAGCTAGAAACACAATTAAAACGGAAGGCGGAAAAGCTTCCAAACATTTTTTAAATTTAGAAAAACAACAAATTCAAAAGAACAAAATGGAAAAATTATTGACTTCTGAGGGGAATTATGTTAGTCAGAGTCAAACCATGTTGACTGACTGTTGTAAATGATTTTTATAGTAAATTGTACACTTCTGAGGATATCTGCCTTTCTAGTATGAACGTTATTTTGAATTATATGATTCCTAACGTCGTTCCTGCGGATATTTTTCAAAGTTCCGAGAATGATTTCACGCTACTTGAATTAAAAAATGCCCTTTTCCAAATGAATAAAAATAAATCCCCCGGCATTGATGGCCTCACAGTGGAATTCTACCAAACATATTTAATTACAGTTTTCAAAAAGGTTTTTTAGGTCATTCTGTGAATACTGCCCTCATCCGACTCATTTACAAAAATGTCGGAAGTAAATTTGATTTGAAAAATTGGTGTCCCATCAGTCTATTGTGTGTGGATTATAAAATTCTCGCTAAGACTCTTACTAATCGTCTGAAATATATTATGCCTTTTATAATCGGGGAAGAACAATCGTGTGGTGTGAAATTCAGGAAAATTCAAGACAATCTTATGATTCTCAGGGATAAAATAGATTATATAAATTTGGAAAATTTAGGGGCAGCCGCTGTTATTATAGATTTAGAAAAGGCCTTTGATAGAATCAATTGGAATTACATGTTTGCAGTTATGGATAAACTAGGTGTTCCCCCGTTTTTGATTCGAGGAATCAAACTTCTATACAGCCAACCGAGCTGTCGTATAATAGTTAATAACTACATAGGGTCTCCCGTTGAAATAAATCGCGGTATCAGGCAGGGATGTCCATTGTCCCCACTCCTTTTTTCTCTCTGTGCTGAAGGACTAGCTAATCTTTTTAGAATTAATAATGAGCTTAAAGGTATTGAAATCCCAGAATGTACGGACTCGATTAAACTCATACAGCACGCGGACGATTCTACGGTTTTCGTGAGTAAAAATAACGATTTTAACATTATTCAGGATATTCTCTGTGTATATTGTAAAGGGAGCGGGTCGAAATTAAATGTTCCTAAAACCAAAGGTCTTTGGTTAGGAAAATGGAAAGATAGATCCGACAATCCATGCGGCTTTAATTGGTGCAGTAGGAAAATAAACATTTTAGGAATAGTTTTCGGAAATGACGTCACCCCAGAAGACAACTGGGGTCCGCGTGTGAATAAGTTTAAGTGTATTCTTGATAGGTGGAGTAAGCGTAGTTTGACTCTCATAGGAAAAGCAGTGATTATCAATACTTTGGTGGGATCGGGACTAAATTATTTGGGGAGTATTATTTCATGTCCGCGTGAATGGATTAACAAGATCGATAAAAGTATTTGGAATTTTTATTGGGATAACAAAGTAGAAAAGATTAAAAGAAGTACCATTAATGGTCCGAGAGACAAAGGAGGTACCGGTCTGGTTAATATAGAATGTAAACTTATGAGTATCAAGGTTCAGTGGTTTTCTAATTATATTAAATCTTGCGGCAAGTGGAATTTTTTTTTTGATTACTGGCTTGGTAAGGTCGATAATAAACTGGGTTGGTATGTCCTGTCTAATAGCCGTAATCCTGTCAATACTACTACTTTTTATCAAGATTTGATTCGTGCCTTTAAAGCTGTTGACGGTAAAATTAACTGTTCTTTTTCTGTATGTTCTGAAACGCGAGAAGTTCCTCTCTGGAACAATGTATGTGCAACCGATGATGATACTGAACTTAACAGTCCCTTACTCGCTTCTTATAATTTTCATAAAGTTAAGGATCTCGTCGTCAACGATCATTTAATACCTTTTCGTGCCGTGGCTAAAAAATGCAATGTCCCCGGGTAGATTAGTCGGTAGAATTGACAATCATATTAATCATAAGTTAATCGAAGAAAAAAGAATCGGTCCCCCTAATCATGTTTGTAATTGGCTTGTCCTCTTCGATAGACAATCGGATGAATATGTTAACGTTTCCAATACCAATGCCAAAATTAATTACCGAAATTTGATTCTAGCCAGATTTGTGGTCCCTAAAGTCCAAATTAAATGGCAAGAAATAATAATAATAATAATAATAATAATAATAATAATAATAATAAAAAATAATAATAATAAAAAATAATAATAATACAAAATAATAATAATAAAAAATAATAATAATACAAAATAATAATAATAAAAAATAATAATAATACAAAATAATAATTAATAAAAAATAATAATTAATAAAAAATAATAATTAATAAAAAATAATAATTAATAATTAATAATTAATAATAGAAACAGAAATAACAGATTTGTAGCGCGCGCATATCCACCCTGCTGTGCGCTCAAGGCGCGGAAACAAAGAAAAAACATGAATACATACAATGATAGCATAGGGGAAAAAAGTATGTACTGAGATACATATGATGGAGTCCCCCGTCGATGTCAACGGATGGGTATTCAACGACATCTGGTGTAAATTCATTGGTGAGTCTTTTCGTGAGAAAGGAGACCTATTCTGGATCCACAGATCATGTTACAGGTGCGGCAGGGAAATCCAGTGCCTGAGATGGTACCTATCCTGGCTTTTCTCCTCGCTCTCCTTTCTTTCATTTGTCTGGTTCGATTGGCTTCAAATGTCTTAACACCCTCATGACATGTCTAGCGCCAATCACCCCGCTCCTGGGCTATCGCCTCCCAGTCATGATTGTCAATGTTGCAAGCCTTGAGGTTTGCCTTGAGTGTATCTTTGTATCTCAAGCGGGGTCTGCCCTGAGCCCTCCTGCCACGTTTCAGCTGACCATAGAAGACTGCCTTTGGAATTCTAGTGTCGTCCATCCTCACAACATGTCCTACCCAGCGGAGCTGGGATTTCACGACCTGACTTTCCACACTGGCTATGTTGCAGCGTTCCAGGACTTCTGTGTTAGTGACCAGATGGAGCGGAGGCATCTCTGATGGAACTTGTCAAGTTGTTTGATGTGTCGTCGGTATGTAGTCCACGTCTCACAGCCATAAAGGAGAGAGGTAAGGACTACAGCTTTGTACACCTTGATCTTAGTTACTAGCTTCACACCATGCTCGTCCCAGAGTCGATGACGAAGTCTTCCAAACGAGGAGCTAGCCTTAGAAATTCGCTGGATGATTTCTTCATCGAGGGATGTTGTATTTGAGAGGACACTGCCAAGATAGCAAAACCTCTCTACTGACTTAAGAGGGTTGTTGTTGATGATGACAACTGGGTGGTTGTGGGTTCAATCAATAAAAACGGCAAAAACATTCATTTCAAATATATCTGGGCAAATATCAAACTCACCAGCAAACGGCAGAAAACGGATAAAGAAAAGGATCCAAGCTTGTAGTGAAATGGACTGGGAATCACGCTCCAAAAAGTGATAAGATCCGCAGCAAATAGTTTGGTGACTGGTGACAAACAACGACAGCAAGAAAGAGAGAGATTACCTCACGTAAAACCGGCGAAAGACTCTACACAAAATCAGTCCTGCGAGGATTACTTTTTGTTTATACAACAAAATAAGCAACATATTGTTCAATGTATTCCATTAATTAAACTTAATTTATTAACAGAAAATACATAGATAATTAATATACTTAAAACTCACAGTGGAATTGAGAATGGAAAACAATTAAAGAACTACATAGACCTCGCATGTAAGTAACATGCTGTGTGATATCTCCAGTCACATACAATTGTATGTAAATGTATGATAGGGGAACATCCATACCGCCACACAAGGAAAAAAACTGTTGACGTCAAGCAACATTTTGTAAATATTAGACGTGACAATACTGCATTATTTCTCAAGAGGATTGATAACGTGTACCGTTTTACAACACATTTAATAATAATTTATAACAAATCCGAACTACGTAAAACGTTCAGTCAGTAACATATACTTTTAGATGTCACAAAATATGTCCGAATTCTGTTAACGATGTTGTACATGTAGTTGTAATAGTTCTACAATATTTTGCTTAACAATTATGTACTAATCCCATATGCTTTTACTTTATTGTATTGTATAGTCATTTGTATGCATGGCCCCAATGGAAACCAGTTTTAAACTGTTTGGGCATACCCTGGGTAAAGAAATGTAATAATAATAATAATAATAATAATAATAATAATAATAATAACAATTCGTCCCTAATTTGCCATAGTGACCAATCCCAAATTAAGTTGGCATAGTGACCAATGCGGTATTGGTCACTTTGTCAAATTACAAACATAGCCTGTTAGAGCATTCGTCATTTGAATGCATGCTCTATCTCCAAAACTATAAGGAATACATGCATGTGGATTAGATACAATGGTAGGTCTCTTCCTGAATGTACTAATGAGCGGGAAAACTTTAAATTGAAGAAAGTCGGATCGGTCACTATGGCAAATTAGGGACGAATTGAGTGTTAATTTTTAACAACACAGCTCATAATGCAATGCAAACATTGTGTCAAAGAACAAAAACGAAACAAAGAATATGTAAAACCAACCGCTATACTGTCGTGGGAATTTGACGGCACACTTCGGTACACTAACAACTTACATGTATATTACGTGCTTGATTTGTGTCGAAGCTAAGCTGTGGAAATATACAAATATTGAGTGCCTCAAAGTGCACTGGTAAAAATATGTAAAACAATGTCAAATCTTCACAGTTTCTTCACGTGCAACTCAAAAGCACTCTATATTCATTTAACCTAACTCACATGTGGATCCTTGTCATTTGATATACTTTTCATTTAATTTAATCTCATTCATTTCAATATTACATATGGCAAAGACTTTTGAATCAATCATTAACAATCATTCGCCTGTAAATAACGCAATTTTAGACATTAAAACAATAAAATATAACATTACCATTAGAAAAGGAGTGATTACCTTTTGTAGATGCACTTAATCCAATCATTGTACGGTAATTAAAAAATGTAGCTATGAAGTTTCTATTGTGTCTCCCTCACGGAATATTTAACACCATTTTAAGAAATAACTTTCGTCAGACCGGCTGGTAATTCGTTTCCCAAACAAGATTGCATTATGAGCTGTGGTGTTAAAAATTAAAACAATTCAAATAACAATCTTTAACCTGATCTGATTTTGTTTAAAGATGATCACCAATAAGTTTTGTTGTACACAGTCTTATTAACATTTTAAATGTCTTTTACTTTCCATTACAGCCAGTCATTTTGTAAATGCATGTGATTATTACTATATGATGTAAACAATGATATACACAATGTATTTTTCCTTTTTTATTTTTTTATTATTTTTCTTTCTTAGAATATTGAAGTTTTGAAATCTTGCCCAAAATCTATTAAATGAATATTTTAATGTATTTGTAGAATTTATATTGACCCTAATCTCTTGTCAACAATTACTATCTGTTGTATTTTGCAGACTGTAAAATATCATTGATCTTGGCAATTCTTTCATCTCTGCTTCACATGAGTGTTCGGGTAAAATGATTATTTAAACAGACTTTATAACAACCATAACGACTGCAGAGTTCATGCAGAATAAATGTCGTCTTTGTTGACAAAGGAACATCATTTTATTAATTATGTCATTAAATAATTTATGATATATTCCATGCTCAAACAAATAGTTACCTTGAAAATGTAAATCAATACAGGTATGCTTATTTTGGTAAGCCACTAAAGATGCATTTTAAATTAAAACTCAATTTGAAAATCAAAACTCAATTTGAATAGTAATGCATAACTGTCGCGCAAGGCCAAAGGTTATTGAATATTTTGATTATTTTCATTTGATATCGTAATTAACGTTTGTTATTACGTTGATCAACAAATACAGCTATTAAAATTTCGATTATATTTCAAGATAAAATCATTTGGAGCATGGAATATACATCTTTTAGAACAATCGCTTTAATTGAAAGTAAATTGCCTGTAAATAACGCAACAATATTGTTAATTAGCTGTTAAGGGCTATCCACAGTTTTAGACGTTAAACAAACAATAATTAATAACATCCATGAAGGCTTATAGGGTATTTGTTAACCAGTGTTTCTTGAAAATTATTAACACCAAATAACGCACCATTTCAAGGAAGAGGTATCCTGAATGAGTACTCTGATGTCGAAAATGTTGGATAGCCCAAGTACATTTAGTATCTGTACACAAATTGGATCCAATGACCAATGACGTGCAATAAACCGAGTGAGGAACCGCATAAAAGTTGTTTTCTTTCATTTTTGAGTATGTGTAACAAAACCATATAAAATATACGGTTGCAGTTTGTGACTAAATACATCCCTTTGTCCAACACTTAATCATTAAGCCCTTTTTCGATTCTTTTGGATGCCAGTGCAGGGCAACTAATCCTTTCAGTACCCAGTATAGATTAATAGACGTCTGTGAAAAAAACTCAGGCGGGTTTCGAACCTCTTGATCAGCAAGCTTGCTCTCTGACGATTGACCGGATAGAATCATATTATAAGTTTGCGTTAATAAAATATTTTTTAAGTCTGGGGAAACACGAGACCCCTTGTATCACCAAAATACCTTAAAACGCAGAGCTTTCACGGCGTTAATTCCTGCTGAAACCTAACTTTTGCTCCCAACCCCAACCCAGTTATTTTGTCAACAAAATATATTGTTTATTATACAAAAAAGTATAATAACGGTGGCTTTAATTGATTTTTTTTCACCAAAATGCCGAAAAACTTAGAGCTTCTACACACTAAGAAATAATGGTTCAAATTTACACCTTCAAAGGAGCAAATATGCACCCGTAGGGGAGGCACACATCCAGGGGGTGCCAAGTCTGCACCCACAGAGGTGCTGCTATTGTATCAACGATATGGGTGCAGATTTGAACCATTACTTCTTAGTGTGCAGGGGTTTGTTTGCTTGACCCTCGACAGGGCCTGAAGGCTTTACGCTACGCGCTGTCGCTTTCAGTGCCAGATTTGGACCCCCTCCTCCAACTTCCTGGATCTGCACTTGAAACAAATAAAATATGACAGCATGAATACAAATTGACAAGTATAGGCTACGTATAAAGGCATATAACGTTTATTGTATTTAACATATTTTCTTTATAGCACATATTAAGGACCAGAAAATGCCTACATATGAATGTCCTGTATGACCTCCAAGACACAGTAATCGATTTCACATGTGGTTTGTTTCAATTGTTGCATAACTTCTTTCTAAACTTGTCACAACCTGAAATTGGGTGTTTTTGGTGTGTCAACTTTTTCACAATTTTCACAATTTTAGCCTGAATGTCTTGTCATCAATGTCAGTAGCGAGTATGGCCTCCCCCAGCTGCAATAAGAGCCTGACACCGCTGTCTCATTGAGTTTATCAGACGATTAACATCCCTGACATCAATCGCATCCCATGCAGCCTCCAAGGCCACACCAAGCTGCTGCAACCCAATTGGCTGCACTTCAAGCGCTTCAATACTCCTCCCCATCATGTCCCGGACATGTTCTATCGGATTCAAGTCCGGGGATTTCGCTGGCCAGTCCATACGCTCAATTCCATGATCCGCCAGGTACTGTGTCACCACCCTTGCTGTGTGGGGACGGGCGTTATCGTCCATGAAAATGAAATTTTCCCCAGAGTTTTCTGCAAACGGAACCACAAAAGGTTCCACGATTTCATCTCTGTACCTCACACCTGTAATTGCTCCCCTTGGGACCACGTAGAGACGAGTGCGGTGACCGTAGCTGATTCCGCCCCACACCATGATGCTGCCTCCACCATAGCGGTCATGTTCAGCGATACAGGCATCTGCAAATCTCTCTCCCTGTTGTCTCCAGACTCTAACACGTCCATCATTGTGGTCCGCGCTGAATCTGCTCTCATCTGAGAACAGAACACGGCGCCATTGCTTGTTGGGTCCATCCCACATGGTCACGAGCCCAGTTGAGACGGATTCTTCTGTGAGCAGGGGTTAATGGGATGCATTGCAGTGGCCTCCTGGCATGCATGTCGGCTCTGTGAAGTCGGTTACGGATGGTTTGATTCGAAACAGTCACCCCAGTTGCAGCAGCGAATTGTTGATTGAGTCTGCGAGCACTACTGAAGCGGTTGCGACGACAAAGAGTCACTAAGTAGCGGTCATTCCTCGCAGTTGTTGCTGATGGGCGGCCAGTACGGGGTCTCTGAGTATCGCCCTGTCTCCCGGTGTCGTTGGTTAGCGCGACTGATGACACTGTGAGACACACCCATCATCTCAGCTACTCGTCGCTGGCTGAAGCCAGCGTCCAGCATCTATGGCTCGTGCAACCTCTACTTCACTCAAGTGGCGTCGAGGCATCTCTCTTGTCAGAATACTGCCTGAGCTTGGTGGGAAATGCAAGGAAAAGCACTTGCATGGACTTTTGTACCACTTTATGTGGTCAGCTGACACAACAAAAACACCCATTTTCAGGTTGTGACAAGTTTAGAAAGAAGTTATGCAACAATTGAAACAAACCACATGTGAAATCGATTACTGTGTCTTGGAGGTCATACAGGACATTCATATGTAGGCATTTTCTGGTCCTTAATATGTGCTATAAAGAAAATATGTTAAAAATAAAAAGTGGTCCTTAACTTTGTTTGATGAGTATATGTGTCTTGGTCGTTGACGCAACAGAAATCACTTTCAACGGTCAAGGCATCTTCTATATTATTTTGGCATAGAAACGAGCTTCAAATCCAGTGACCGATCGATATGCCTATCTTCAATCAGCTAAATAGCTCTTGTAGAGGGACCAAAATCCCCGTGAAAAATCGTGCATTGTCTATTTCGGCTATGGACAACCTTCTACATAGAGAAAAGTCAATATCTTCTGCTGTTTGTGAGACCTTGGCACTGGTACACCGTAGGCCACTCTTAAAATTGCCGGAAACAGTAATTGTTCATCATTATAAAAAAGATACAGGATCAATTAAATCCACTAATAGGTTGGTATGACAACAAACCCCAACGCATTTACGTAGGCTGCCTCGTTTATGTATACCCTACAGATTGAAACCAGTTTTAATCCTTTTGGCGTAACCTAGACATGTCTAGTCGATCATTTTCTTTGGTTGTAGCCCCAGTTGGCTTTACTTGGCACGAATCCTCCACAAAATGGGATTTATTTACGTGTATGGTGTAACCAATATATCCGCGATAACTGTTTTATGGTTATGTGCCGCGTCTGAGAGGCTTTATGCGGTGTAACATATAGATGATAATCCGCAGGTAATTTTATTTTTCATTTAAAGGAAATGTGAAGTTGATGTGGAGTTAGTTAAAGGTACCAATGATGCTGAAAAAAGTAGTGCATGAGGACAGCTCTCGTTTCAGAGAAGAAAAAACTACGGAAATCTTTGCACATGTTTGCTCCAATTTTGTAACCAATTTTATGAATATTTTTAATACTTTTCTCATAACTTCGCTGTGAACTTAACTGAAACTTCCACAGATAATTGGTTGTTTTAATGTATATCTTGATTCAAAGAGAGGCTTTGTTTCTGAAAGGCTTTGCTTGTGAATTAATTTTGTAGTTAAAAAATGTATAAAACCAATTCTTGAACTCGTTACCTTCTATTTGCCAGGCGAGCGTTCTGACCACTATACCATGCCACTCGAGTTTGACGGTGAATTAATTATATATCTTGATTCTAAAGAGAGTAAGCTTGCACTCATAGATGACGTTTTGCTCACCATTATCCTTTACGAATGATGTACCTTAAAACGACTACCAGTACGTGACAAACCTTGGCCCAAATACGTAAGACGATTTATATTAACAAGGAGGAGCTTCAAAGCCTTGACGCGTCATCCGATCAGTAGTTGATATGGCAACGGGAAAATAACTGTGTCTAACAACAATTCGCACAATTTGACAGTATAATTTGAGACACATTTTCGATTGGCAACACTAGGTCTGAGATTTCTCGCTCATAGCAGCTGGTTGATATCTTAAGTTGTTTATGTTTATGACAGTTATTGAAGTTATACAACATCGACAATGTTTCAGTTCGTCTGTCGTCAGTTGTGTTCCCGCCGCTACAGAAGCACAATACGGTAAGTTTCTGCCGAATGAAAACAGCTGGAATCACATTATACAATATGCCTTTTCATATAGACTACTTGAGAAAATATACACACACGTTGCGTCTCGGTTTACAATGGTCAGCAAACATTTTAGCACATCTTGACACGAGTAACATACAGTATGTATACTGAGAAGTCTCACCAAGAAAGCTCTCTGTCCGTCCAGAGTTTTGAATTTGGTTGGGATATCGCGCCACCAGCTTTTTTCAATGAAATTTTGGTTTTAACTCAGTATTGTATGGGGAAGCTGCGTGTGCTAAAATTGTATGCACATAATGTATCCATTACCCACAGTCTTAGTGGTGTTTTCACACTGCCAAATGTTTCCAAAGAAAAGTTTACGTGGGGGGGGGGGGGGTTATGTGGCGTGTGCCATCATGTTTACACACCATAACTAGTGTTCACATTCCCGCAAATTACTGTGTGGTTTCAAAGGAATAGTCTACCATGTGCGTAATTGCTTTATTAAAACTAAACAGAAACTACATAGAAGAAAAACATGGGTAACTTTTGTTCAGTGTGGTTGTAATAATATCCGGGGTGGTAATGTAGGTTTTGTGAGTTGCTTGCTATACCAGCAGATTGGCTTACGTCTGCGCAGTTTGGTAATTGCGAAGGAGTCCATTTTGAATTCGTTCTCTTTCCTAAAACGATGTCCATTTCACCCAAACTGAATTAGTTTTAATAATTTTAGCAAAAGTGCAAAGAGGTTTCATATTCATTGGCAGGCTCTATGATATAACATTATCTGAGAGTTGTACTCTAGTGGTCAGCTGATTTGTAGGTAGCATCTTGTTTTGTTTATTTCTAAAGTAACTACCATAAGCCATTTATATTTCATGACAAAGCTGGGGTGTTGGAGTGTTACAATAATTATTGCTACATTTTGCTCATTTAAAATTTCACTGGTGCAACATTAACACCCCATGTTTGGATGTACAGTTATATTTTGTGTTGTGCATTTAATTCATTGTAAGCGCTGTGAAATACTTATACTTAAAAGAGCGTATTTAAATGCTAGTTATTATTATTTGTTGCTCACATACGTTTGACTTATTATCTCGTTTAAAACGACTATATTATCTCGTTTAAACGACGTATAATGTCGTTTAAACGAGATAATAAGTCGTTTAAACGAAATAATAATTTGAAAATATATACTTTTAAATATCGTTTTATACAATTTCCGAATTTATTTTTTGTCCAATTAATAACGATATATATCTTTCAAAATACGTTCCCTGTTTAAATTTTACTTTTGGGGTTCTCTTGAGCCAATCATGGGCGATATATTTTTAACATCTATGTGCCCAATGAAATTTTTTGTATTTCCAGAACGCTTTGTCCGATCACGCTGAATTTTTCTGACGTTTCCTAACTATTCTTTGGAACCCCCTCACGCAAAAATCAGTGATACTGTTAAACATTCAATATGGGTTTTTGTTGTCAACTTTTAAACTCTGATTTTAAAGGTTTTTATCAATTTATTTTGGTCAATGTATAATTGTATGTCTTCAGTAGTACCATGGATGTTATTATATCTGCCTTTATTGTACTTTTGGTTTAGAAAACCCAATTTTGGGTCAAAATATTTAAAAGTCACGTTTTTGGAAGAAAATACCCAAAATATTGCTTATTGCGCCCTCTAGTGGTATTTTAAATGTTGTCACATTGTTGCATGTACCAACGGACAACAAATAAGGAAGTTATGGGAATAATATTATGTTTTACCAAAAATGAGGAACAATTAAAAAAAAATGGGTATAGCGATGAACTGACCGAAGAAAGTTTTCATAGCTTCATTTGATAGGTCGTGTCAAACCGAACATCCCTACGAAGTTTCAAGAAAATCGGCTGTTAATACAGAAAATACGGAGGGGGGCACAATGAGCCCCACCCCGAGGTCTGAGAACAAAAAAGCCCAGGCTTGATTAGAGTTAAGCTGCATCTCATCCTCTCGCCCACCTCCTTCCAATTATGTCCTTCCCAATGTATTGATAGCAGGTCGGGTCGATACTGCAGGAAAGCCTTCAGACTGAGGTTGATCGAAACGGTTCCTAGCCTCGACCAAGGCTTGTGTTGCAGAGTGCACTTACCACGGTATTCCCCATCCTGTATCGATTTCTGGCCCGAGAAATTCAGCACACACGGCCGGTGCGCCGTCCCCGGCCCTGCACACGTACACTGTACAGCAAGATCAATAATTGAGTAGTGGATACGGTTGTGCATTGCGACGTCGTACGTTCGAACTTAATCAACACAGCCTTTATTGAAAGATTTATATGTGTTTCTTTATTTTCCCATTGGAATTCCAATGGAAAGTCATAAGCACGGATTGTTGATTTGTGGGTGGTTTATTTTAAATGATGGCCAATCACAGGTCCCTAGATTTGTGCCAGTTTAATCTCATACACATTGCACTGTGCATGCATACACGTTGTACACGTACAGTACAATGTACATCGAGCACAGTGATCAATTGCTGGGCCAGCCAATAACCAATGAAAATAAGTCTTCATTTTTGAATTTGGTATATTAGCATAATAAGTAAGACTAATTGCGTGGTAATTAGTTCTGAAAAGAACTGGAGGTTTTCAGAACTAATTACCACTCAATAGAGAATTTCACATGTTGTCACCTCAATTAGTCTTACTTATCCTCTATTCACCATTCAAAACTACTAGTTTTACATATTAGCATAATGAGCACCACCTTAAATTTAGGCATTTACAGAAGGATCAAGGCGCAACGACGAATGGTCACTGTATGTACATGTATGTACATGTACATGTATGCAGTATGCATATGGGTTCGTGCATTGTGTGCATGTGCGCTGGAATTCCGACGCGCCTTGGATCAACTTAAGGCTAAACTGTTCCCGGAGTTGAAAAGTCGCTCCTTTCCTGGGGGCCAGGCGTTGCATGAATAATTAACCGCCTGTCTATATATTCTGCAGACCGCAGGATGATTAGAGTACGTGATTATGTCTGTTTTACTAATCAGTAAGTTAATTAATATAATAACAAATAGTGACAGAATAAAACTGGTTGATGACTCGTGATGTCTATTCTTAATTTGTTGGTAATTACAGATTAATGAACACAGCGGCTGTCATTACTTTAAACACTCTCACTCTGTTGACAACGATCATCGTAATCGTAAATGCATCTGATGATATCAGCGGGACATGTCCACCACAATCACGCGAGTATCAAATGCGTGCTGGTAACCCGCATCAATTTCATCCAGGCCCCATACTAGATCATGTACTTCAAGGTAAGGTTTACCGCACCCAAACGGCTCGATCATACGTGACGTGTGCGGTATTTTGTCTACACGAAGATGCATGTAAGTCATTCAACTACTGCAATTATAACAAGCTCTGTCAGCTCAACTCAGCAGTGTATTCCGATGATACATCTGCATTGCAACCATCTAGCGGATGTCTCTACTTTGATGAAGAATTTCACGAAGATGTTCTTGAAAATGAAAGTAAGATACTATTGAAATATTCAGAACAAATGTATTTGCACTATTTGTAGTACTTTTGAAATATTTATGTATTTAAATGATATAAAATGAACATGTCATAATCTCATTTGCAAGGTTTTGTATAAAATATTATTATCAAACAACCAATGGGATTTTAAACAAGTTTTAGTCATCCTCTCTTCGTTCAGGCTAGAACGTCAGCATTTATTTTTTATTTATTTCTTATTTATCCTGGGTGATCCATTCAGTGAGAAAAACTCACTGATCTCCCATGGATCCCAGCTTACATAAAAAGTACAGTAATGTTATAAATTAAGATACAAATATTAAATACAATGTAAAAATATTAAAAATTAATTGAAAGTAACTAAAAACAAAAGAAAAATGCACAGAAGGAAATCGACCAATACAATACGATACAAAACATGCACAGAAGGAAATCAACCAATACAATACGATACAAAACATGCACAGAAGGAAATCAACCAATACAATACGATACAAAACATGCACAGAAGGAAATCAACCAATACAATACGATACAAAACATGCACAGAAGGAAATCAACCAATACAATACGATACAAAACATGCACAGAATGAAATCAACCAATACAATACGATACAAAACATGCACAGAAGGAAATCAACCAATACAATACGATACAAAACATGCACAGAAGGAAATCAACCAATACAATACGATACAAAACATGCACAGAAGGAAATCAACCAATACAATACGATACAAAACATGCACAGAAGGAAATCAACCAATACAATACGATACAAAACATGCACAGAAGGAAATCAACCAATACAATACGATACAAAACGTGCACAGAAGGAAATCAACCAATACAATACGATACAAAACATGCACAGAAGGAAATCAACCAATACAATACGATACAAAACAGTACTAACAAATGACATTAACTGAGCTGTTTGAGTTGTTTGACGAAGTGATTAAAACTTGTTGGATGCAGAGATTTAAAATGTTGCGGCAAGTTGTTCCAAGCCTGGGCACCCCTGAAGTTAAAAGTTCTTCTTCCACTTTCTGTTCTGGGGTGTGGAAGAACCACATTGCCAACAGTGCTATTCCTAGTTCGATGACAATGTAGTTCACTGACTGGAACAAAAACATCGCTAAGATAACTTGGAACATTGCCTGTTAAACACTTAAAAACCATGGTATTAATATGAATGTCTCTTCTTTCCTGAAGAGTTTTCCAACCTAGTTCACTACGTACAGCTGATGCTGATGTTCTAGATGGGACCTTAAGAATAGTCCGCCCTGCTCTATTCAAAAGTACATCAAGCCGTTGTATCAGGGTTTTGGAAGCACTACTCCATATAAGATCACAATAATCAAACTGAGGGAAAATAAGACTTTTCACAATAAGGTTAAGGGTTTGTGTAGGCAAGACATTTTTAAGTCTATTCAAAATACCTACTCTTTTAGAGACAGAAGATGCTACATGGTCAATATGTTCTATCCATTTCAACTTACAATCAATATGAACACCAAGATATTTATAAGTGGTGACTTGTTCCAGGCAATTGTCATTTACAAAAACATCAATATTGGGATGTTCACATCTGGCAAGTTTTTGGGCTGAACCAATCAACATGCTTTTTGACTTAGTAGTATTCAATTTTAATCTATTGTCATTGAGCCAGTTGGATATTTTCTGTAGATCATGGTTTAGATACAAGTTAATCTGATGAATATCTTTACTTGAATAAAAAATAGAAGTGTCATCAGCATAAAGAACAATTTTAGTATGCTCAGTCACAGACGTGATATCATTAATAAATATTGAAAATAATAATGGGCCCAAGATAGTTCCTTGTGGGACTCCAAAATTGATAGCATTGGATTTGTTCGATAAGACATTCCCAATTTTAGTTACCTGTGTCCTCCCACAAAGGTAGGACCGGAACCAGTCGAGCTCCAGACCTCTTACACCCACATTGTGTAATTTGTTAAGCAAGATTGTATGATTGACAGTGTCAAAAGCTTGACGAAGATCCAAAAACACTGCTCCAACAAATTTACCATTGTCCATCTGTTTGAGTAAAAAATCTGAAACATCAAGAAGTGCTGTTTGTGTGGAATGAAGAGGTCTGAAGCCCGACTGCTCCTGTGCTAAACAATCATTTACTGTAAGAAAATGAGAAAACTGATTATGAACAATACGCTCAAAAATATTCATAACAGTAGATATAACTGAAATAGGTCTGTATTGATTAGGGTCATGAATTATACCACCTTTGTGGATTGGAGTAACCTTGGCCAATTTCCATTCATCGGGAACAATACCACTCTGCAAACTTAATTGAAAAATAAACGCAAGCGGTTTGGCAAGAACATTAGCACCAGATTTTAAAAAACGGCCGTTAATCCCATCCATACGAAAGGCTTTCCCAGCAGGTATTTTCCTAAGAAGCTTCAATACTTCGCCAGTAGAAACTGGGCAAAATTTAAAGTTTTGTTGGTCGTTAATCAGACCGCTGTTCTCATTCAATTCTGTATCAACTTCGAAAATAGTGTCAAACTGGTCGTCCTGAATTTGGCCCACACTAGCAAAATGTTAATTAAAACGATTTGCAACATCGTAAATCTTTTGTTTGTCTCCAGTATGAGTGTAAGTATGAGTTGATTTCTTACTCGGAAGCAGGCTTTTAAGAGTGGTCCACAATTTTTTAATATTCCCTTTATTGTCGTAAAGAATTTTGTTGAAATACTGTTTTTTAAGTTTAACACCCAGATTATTCAATCTATTTCGAAGAACCTTTGCTGTTCCATAAAGCTCATCATTCTTGGCTATGTTAGCAAGATGTTTGGTCCTCATAGATTTTCGTCGGAGTTCCAAATATTCATCATTGATCCATTCTGCTTTCTTTGTGCAAACTCTTAGACTTTTAACTGGGCTGTAAATATCACAAACACTCATTAGCATATCCTTAAAAACATTCCATGCTGTATTTATATCTAAAAATAGTTCCAGTATATCCCATGGTTGATGTTTCAGATCGTGATTAAAAGCTTCTTCGTCAAAGTTTCGAAAAGAACGAGCCCGAATATATTTATGACCTTCGGAAATTTTCACAGACTTTCGAACAGCATAAATCAATAGATGGTCGCTAAGATTAACCTCTATTGTTCCTGAATTAGTGTACATAGATGGTTGATTGGTCCAGACATGGTCTATACAGGTAGAACTATGCTGAGTTATTCTTGTAGGACAAGTAATTAATTGATTCAGTTCGTGATTATTAAAAAACTGTTTCAATTTTGTCCAATGGCTTGAACTTGGAGTCAAATAATCAGCAGTCAAATCTCCCATGCAGGTTATTTCCAGTGGGGTTCTTGAGTTATACATATTCGTGACGTCATCAAGAATAGCTGGAAAATCCTCGAAGAATGCCTCATTGTCTGGTGGTCGATAAACATAGCTGATAATTAGTGGTCTTGTTGATGGCAGCTTAATCTCCAACCATATTGATTCAACTTTGTTCATACTGTCAGTAAGAAGTATCTTGTGGTCAACTGTATCCCTGACAAATACTGTAACTCCGCCTCCAAAGCGATTCCGATCTTCCCTGTAAAGTTTATAATTAGGTATTTCAAGTTCCTAGGTATCTATTGAATCATTAAGCCATGTTTCAACACGGCCAATGAGATGGGGTTTTGTGTCGACCGCTAACAATCGTATTTGTTCCAATTTAGGAAAAAACGATCGAACATTAAAGCATATTAATTTCATTCCTTTTGCTGATTTAAGGCTTCGATCACAGTGTTCATTACTTGGCTGTGTGTGTCGTGAAAGCTCTAAATTGTCTGATAAATAACTGTTACTCACAGGAATATTTACCAAATTGGAAATGGTTCTCTCCCTTTGTTTGCGTTCTACATTTGTCTGGGCTCTGGGCAGAATCAAAATTGGAATAGGTTGACTCCTGCTCCTCGGTCCAGCACGGCATCCCCTCTTGGTGGGTTGTTTGTTGCAAATGTTCAAAAATTTCACTCTCGCCCATACTGTGGTAGGGAGAAGCCAATTTCCCCTGAGATCCATAAGTTCATTTCTGGAATACTTGACTCTATTATGTTCATTAGATGATTGGTTGCTCACCACATAATGGTTATGTTCTTCACTTACGTCGGGTCCTGGGTTAGGGTTGATGTCTCCACAAACGAGCAACTCTTGTTGAAAAGTGGCACACAAATTCGTGTAGTATGATATTCTTTTCCCGGAAAAGTTATGATGTCCAATAGGACTTCGATGATTGTAGATATTTTTAGTCTTTGTCAAGGCATTTACACTTTTAGGGTGACTAACACTCAGCATGAGTAGCACGGTGTTGAACCACCAAGACGCCATTGTTCGGGCATTAAGACGACATTGTGCGGCACATACCAATAAATCATTGATGCACAGCCAATATGGTGGTACAGTATAAAATAAGACGAAAAGTACAAACAAAGTTCACATCAAATGCTCTCAAAAGTGATCTATAAACTCACCAAAATTGCCCAGGTATACCCTATACGAAAGACAATGCACTATATGAACAACTAAACAAGATTAACAACTCGTAAAAAGAGTAAAAAGACAGTCATTAACGGGAGCTTTAAAAAGGGAGCGGCTGCCTATATGGCGCCCTCAACATTGGTTTCCAATAATGATTTTTCCGATTACTTGACTGGCCTGCTCCTTACTCACCGCTGTTCAAAATGCTCTGCAGGCGACATGCGGTTTGGGCGCATGCGCGAGAATTTTGAAGGGTCATACAAAAATGCATATTCATAACGTGACCTTTACTTTTTTTTCCGTCGCGGAGTTCATTGATAAAAACGCCTGTTACATACTGAAAATTAATTTCAAAGAGAATTTTTAACCAATAGGATTAGAAAGAATATGTCGTCTGCAAATATTGAACTAACATTATAGCAATATGGGTAAACGCGCGAATTTCCTTGAAGTTTTTGTGCACAACCT
>CM055816.1:16137493-16170526 GCA_029582265.1 Zoroaster sp. YZ-2022
AAAATATCTACAAAGGTGACCCCCATTTGACCTTATTTCCCTGTCAAACCGGAAGTCAAAGTTTAATATTTAAAAATTCATATCTCAAAGCAACCATTGACAGGGTAAATTCACAATCTTTCCACTATTGTACAGATTGTTAATGGTGTCAAAAAAATGTTTACAAAAACATGACCCAATTTGACCTTTACTTACTGTCTAAACCGGAAGTCAAAGTTTAATATAACAAATAATGATGCAAAGTTTCTTTTAAAAACATTCTGACGTCGTCATCACTGCCCTGACAAAACTCGAACACCTATGTGTTTGTATTATCACAAACACTGCCATCTAGTTATCTTTGTAATGCAAGATCATTGATCAACAAATTTGATGAATTTTATTCAACCACATGTGGAAAACACATTTGACATTGCAGCAATTACGGAAACTTGGTTTAGACCGTACCTTCCATCTGATCTTGTTTCAATTCCTGGTTTTACCATGTTCTCTAAATCTCGCACTTCCCAGCGTGGTGGGGGTATTGCGTTATATGCAAAACAGGATCAACACCCTGAGCAACTACATTTTGATACTCCAGATGATATTGTGGTGTTGTGGGTTAAGACTCGTCCTCCACGCCTTCCAAGATCAGTTTCACATGTCATAGTCGCGGTGGTATACTATCCACCTGGCAGTCCAGTCGCTGATCGACTGCTTGTCCATCTTCATGAAACAATTGAAAACATCTTCGCCAGTCACAAGGAAGCTGGGATTGTGATCATGGGAGATTTTAACCAGCTCGATCTTACACACCTTCTCAATGATTTTGAGTTCAGGCAAGTCGTTAATCAACCTACCAGAGAGGACAGGATTTTAGACAAAATTGTCTCCAATATGTCAAACCATTATGCCGTGCCTCTCGTTTGCTCTCCAATTGGCAAGAGTGATCACAACACTGTAATCTGGTCACCTCTGCAAACCTGTAATCGTACATCGAATATTACAAAGACTCGCATCACCAGACCCCTACGTGACTCCAATATGCAAGAGTTTGGAGCTTGGATTTGCCACCAAGATTGGTCTTCTGTAATGCAAGCCACAGACCTTAATCAACAGACCATTTGCCTTCTATGATACTCTGAATACAGCTTTAGATTATCACTTCCCAACTCGTATCACCAAACTCCACGTACATGATAAACCATGGATGACTCCTGTTATCAAATCTCTCATCCAGCAACGTCAGGTTTCATTATAAAAATACTCGGTCCTGGAAACTACGTAACAAAATTCTACGAGCTATCCATTTTGCAAAACACGAACATTATCATAACAGAGTTAAACGTCTGAAGGCAACTAACCCGGCTGCTTGGTATCGAGAGATCAAGTTGTTAACAAATCATATTCAAAATAGCAAGCCAATCAAGGTTCCAGGGATCGATCACAACAATTTCACAGAAATCGCTAACAGCATCAACAACAACTTCGCCTCTGTTGCTAATGACGTGACGGGGATCAATCCAGCAGAGTTACCATCTTACCTACCATCACCAACCCCAGCTCCAACTATCTACCCTTGGGAGGTATACCATCAACTTAAGCACATCAAATGCGGCAAATCTGGAGGACCTGACAACATTCCTGTACGCATCATTAAACAATTCGCTTGTGAACTCAGTTCTCCCCTAACCCATATTTTCAACACCTCACTCAAATCTGGAATTGTCCCTGATGTTTGGAAAAGAGCCATCATCATACCAATACCCAAAACCTCTCCAGCAACACTCGACAAGCTTAGGCCAGTAGCTTTGACAGACCACTTTGCCAAAGTCCTTGAAGGTTTTGTAGCCAGATGGACCACACATGACTTGGAACCGATTATTGATCGACAACAATTTGGTAACAGAAAGGGTCTTTCTACTACACACTGTCTGGTAGACCTGACACATACCTTGTATCAGCACGCTGAAATTCGTAAAGCGGCATCGACCCTTGTGCTGACCGATTTTAGCAAAGCATTCGATCGCGTTGATCACAATATTGCTATTACGAAGCTGATAAAGCTGGGTGTGGCACCATTCCTTATTAATTGGATAGCAAACTTCCTTACGAACCGTCAACAGTGTGTTCGCTATATGGGTGTTACTTCCAATTGGTCTACAATGCATGCGGGAGTGCCACAGGGTACACGACTTGGACCAATATTGTTCTCGGCAGTCATTGATGATGCTTGTCGAGATCTCAATTTTCCTACTCATCATTATTGGAAATATGTGGATGATTTGAGTATTGTGGAATGCCGTTTTGCTCATGACCAGTCACAGATACAACAGTCGCTTAAATCCCTTGAACAATGGACAGTCACTAATAAAATGTCTCTCAATCCCCAAAAATGTGCTACCATGGAATTTAACTTCATGCGAAACCCCCCACCACCTCCAGCTCTACAAATCAACGATCATCCCCTTGACCAATCAAAATCTGTGAAATACTTGGGAGTTCATATCCAGCATGATTTGAAATGGGACTCACACATTAACAGCATACTCCAACGAGCAAATGGTCGCTTTCATATGCTTCGAGTTCTAAAGGGACACTTGCCAGCAGATGACCTTGTTACCATAATTATATAAAGGGTACTTACGTCCACTCCTGGAGTATGCTGTACCAGTTTGGAACGGTGCATTGACAAAACATCACATCAACCGATTGGAAAGAATACAGAAGCGTGTTACTAAGCTGATCTTGGGTACTAATTATACAGATTATTCCACTGCACTGGAGTGCCTCAACCTACCAAACCTTTATGACCGTCGAACCTCCCTGTGCATGAAATTTGCCACTGACTTAGCATGTAAACAAAACATGCCTCACCTTATCCCACCTCCCAAAACGAACCAACGTGCCCTCCGCAACGCAAATCAAATAGCTCAACTCAAATGCAAAACGAACAGATTCAGAGACAGTCCAGTTCCCTATATGATTTCTCTCATTAATTTAAATGCTAATTATTTGTGAATTTTATTTTACACTATTATGTACATGTATTGTAAATATTAATTTTTGTGATCATAAGAGGACACTTACCAGCAGTTGCACTTTTTACATCGCTTTTTTACCTCGCCCTTTTTAAATAACTTATAACTTAAAAAAAAAAAATTGTTAATGTCAAAATGTCAAACGTCAAAAGAAATGGTTTATGATGTTTTTGTGTTTTAGTTAATACAGTTTTCTTGGTAATATTACCTTTTTATAATGTTTTGTTGTTGTTTACAACTGACTGTGTTTGTTTATTATTTATACTCATTGTTCTGGTTTAATCTCTTTTTAAAGATTCCTTCTTTGTATGATAGTTTGTATGTAATCTGGCCGCAATTCAGCTGATGGTCGATTTTAAATAAACCATTTATAATAAATAAAAAAATGGTCTTATATGGTCTTATATATATTTTTTTTAAAGGTAAAATGTCAATAATAGTTTCGTCCACTGAAGTCATGTCCAAATACCCAATCATATTCGCTACATACCCTATAAAAGTGCTTCAGAATATTTTTTTCACTTAAACTTCCGGTTTCGGCCGGGAAAAGAGGTCAGATTGGGGTTATGTCTGTGTACGAAATGTCACATAATTCGTGATCTGTAGGATAATGCAAAGATTGTGAAAATATCTTTTGTGATTCATGAGAAATGATTTTTTGAAATATTAAACTTTAAGAACTCAAAACGAGGCCGTAGCGAAAGGCATAATCTTTGGAGGTGTAGAAGCCAGTTTGTCGACTGACTTCAACGGCGGTAAATCAATGAATACATATTCAAAATAGCTGGAAGATGGGGGGGGGGGGCAGTCGTGAACATTTTTTCTGGGGAGAGGGGCAGGTAGGCATGATAAAGATTTTTGAGGGGAATAGGCCTGTACAATTGTTTCCCTCCAAAAAATTGCCGAACAAGTGGGGGTTGACGTTAGAAATTTCCCCTGAAATTAAATCACCTCGGTCAGAGGTTTATTGGCTTGATTTGTTGGCTTAATTGCCGACTGAGACACGATTTGCATACTACAAAATCGATATCGTCACACCTCCACACCTGCCTTTGACTACGGCGCTGCCTCAAATCCATGGAAACCCCGATAAAATGGCGGATAGTGACTGTCAGTCTGGTATAATCATGAAATTTTATTGTTCAATCCGTGTTGTTTTATTGACAAGCAGTGTATGTGTACTGAGGGTTCTTTTGGTATCATAACTTGTACGAATTAATTTATCGATGTTAAAGTACAGGGTTTTGCTTTCATCAAATACTTCAAAGAATTTCTTACCTTCTGGAGAAGTTGTGTGAACGAGAACTGGAAATCTCAGAACAAAACGTATTTGACGGGAAAACTTAGTCTCATATACGTGGCACAAAACTGATTGTACACAACTCAACTAGCACAGCCAAACACCGCGGTTACCAATTGCCGTCTGACTTCAATATTACTGCTATGATTATTCTTCTCCCTACGAACGCCGTCCTCGGCAGTTGCTCATTAAAGATTCACAAATGACGTCATGGTATCATTGTTGATAGATGCCCTACCTACTGACTAATTTTTAATATTGATTTTCAGAAATTGGCAAACGTTCATACCTCTATGTGAAAACAGTCGTTTATTTAAAGCACAGCACAGCAGAATTCCGATCAATCCAGAAATTGTGGCTGCAATTGGACATCGTTTGATAGCAACAAAAAAATCAAAATAAAACAAACCAACAAAAAATGCCGCTGCACAGGTCTGAGTTGACGCGCATGGAGACCAGATACCGGATACTTTTTTGGCACGGCAGAATTCCAATCGATCCAGCAATTTTGGCTGCAATTGGACATCGTTTCATAGCAAAAAAAAATTAAATTAAAAAATGCCGATGCGCTGGTCTGAGGCGACGCGCGCAGAGACCAGAAACCGGAGACTTTTTTGGCCTTATCTCCTAGACTATATACGTGTACGTACATGATTAATGCGCAAGTAGGACTTGCCTGCATAATTAAGGTTATGTGTTGACTCATGATACTTTGCGACTTCGCGATCTTGTGAAAGAAATTTGCGTGTACCAGCGTGTATTAGATATATCAGTGGGCACGAGCAAAGCAGTTTGACCAACCAAAGAACAATCAAGGCGCATGCGCGCAAAGTTATTATGGAAAAATTATTTGGATGAATATTTGGTGTATATATCCCCCCAAGATACTTCCGTGATTTGAAATATCATACTCTGAGTGATCCTTAAGGAAAGAAGCGATTCAAAATTCAAGGTAAAATCGGCCATGTACACAGACTATACGGTATTTAATATCACCGCTGTTATTTTGAGCTCTGCATACACCGTAACGTACAACACCATATTGCAGAGTGTTCATGGACTATTATAGAGCACGTGTTGGTTACAGTTATAACAACAAAATATTACAACTTCGTGGACAAATAAAAATATAAATTGAATTCACATTTTTTCTAATTAAAGGTAAATGAAGCATTTATCACTCGTCTAAATATAGATACCAATCTTTAGAAGGGTAGTTTCAACATCCATCGCTGAAGGTCAACTCGGCAGGCACATTATTGATTTGGTCGAGATATGAGGTATGTACACACTCAGGTGTGGATTGCTTCTAAAAAGTGGGGCGGGGGGGGGGGGACACATGTGAGCGTGCGCAGTGTGAAGTTGCAGTGTTAAACTCTGCTCTAGATACTCTGTGAGGTTTGTTCTGAATGCTTTAGGAGAACTTCTAATTTATATTGAAAGAATTTGTATAATAAAATTGAAATAAAATTAAAATTAAATTGTATTATAATAATAACGGTATTTGGCAATATGGGCCAGCTAATCAATCATGTTTGTTTATGGTTTAAATCGATGACCTCTTGTTGTTCCCCTCTTTTATTCCTTTTGACCTTAACCTTTGACCTTAACTTTTGACCCTAACTTTTGTAAGGCATCTCCAATTTGATATGTTTTTCAACCAAGGACATTTGCAAACTGCTAATCGTGAACCCATTGTTCCTTTTTGTTTAAAGTCCTCGGTTTACACAATAAACCAACCGTTCTAAAAGTGGGGGCTGGGGAAATGTCCACCTCCGACCAACATCCATAGAATCTTTCTGACGTATGATTGCATTATTCAGCATATTTGTGATATAGTATCACATTTTATTACAGTTCTCAAACGAGGTACACAAAACATTACAAGATATTTTTTCAGAACTTACCTCCTAGACTATGATCCATTGTACTAATATTTCCAATATTTAGACTATATATATGTTTTCTTTTAATAACTTTGTATTAAGTGCGGCGGATAAGCTCATATCACAATAATATTCTAGATTCACAGACGTAGAAAGCAATACGACTTACTTTTCAGCTTTTTAATTATTCACAATATCAACGGTACAAAAAAGCAATGTAGTTGCATAAGGAAAAATGTATTATTTAAGTTTTAATACTTTTAAAAATTTGATCATTTAAGTTCACATTATCATTAGCGCACGACAATACAATAGTGCGGCTGGACATATCAAAATTGCTCACCTGAAGACAATCAGAGCACACTGATTGAAACGTCCAGTTGTCAACCACCGGTTCGTTACAGAACCAACACAACTGCACAACTCATTACAGAATTGACATGGTGAAACTGCAAACCTTCCTGGATTATACATCCAACATGCCAATCTTATTGACATGGTGAAACTGCAAACCTTCCATCCAGCATGCCAATCTTATTGACATGGTGAAACTGCAAACCTTCCTGGATTATACATCCAACATGCCAATCTTATTGACATGGTGAAACTGCAAACCTTCCTGGATTATACATCCAACATGCCAATCTTATTTTATATTCAAAGGGTACACCATTGACAATAATTTGAAAATAAACTTAACAAATTATTTTCTTCGGGCCCTAAGTAAATATTAATAATTGCCATTTTCCAATTTTGAGAGAACTTGTGTCCTGGAGAAAAATTAAACAACATAAGTTTTTATTATCTAAACCCACAGTAAAATATTGTAAAATGTCACTTTCTCTCAACCCCTTTTAACTCAAATTCACTGCAGGAAAACAAATGGTGCTCTAATGTAGAATGAACTCTCCTTCTGTGAGTTTGTCCTTGCAAAATGACTTTTTTTTTATAATAAATAATAATAAATTAAAAATGATCAAAAGCGCATAACAAAAATGAACACGCCATAGAATAAACAGATATAACTACAAACAAGAAATTAAACACAAATCCCTTTAAAAAAAAAAATCAGAACAGATGAGGTTGCCAAGCCAGCTCCCAAACCTCAGTATGGGGTTACGTCTGTCCCGCCAGAGGAGGATCTATGTCAATGTACCCCCACTGGCATCGGTGATGTCTCAATCTTTCCCGGAGACAGACGCCTTTAACCTACCTATAATAATTAAAGGAATATAGCCTAACTGGCTTGGTTCTCATCAAAAGTACAATTAAGGAAAAGAGAAAAAAAAAATTTTTAAAGGCTTGTTTTAATCTTACGTTTAAAAGAATCAAGTTACATTGTTTAGTTTCATTATAACATAACCTCTCTAAAAATGGTGAAATGCCATTTATGATAATGAGCACATCTTCAAATCTCACTTAACTTGAACATGATAGTGACGGTACTAAACATCCTGAGAAGATATTCCGTCTGGTATGATGTTATTAAAACAATTAAAAACGTGAATACAAATTCTTATCAGAATGGATCATTATTTTCTCATCAACGACACACGGGAGAAGCTTAAACTTTTGGTTGGTTTCTATACATATATCTTCAATGTGTACAATCAATTAAAATAAATAAATAAGTTATGAACACAATAAATGATTGTGTATTCTTCACTTGTTTTGAAGTGGAATACATGGCTCGTAAAAATGCCATTCGACTGAATAGGAGCTTCCAAGACCTATGTCCCATTCACTCGCCTCAGGAATAGACGGGCCATTATCGATGAAGAAAGATTCCTCCATCCCTTTCATCCCTACTTCAACGTGGCTGCTGTCGATCATGTTTATCACGACTGGTGAACCCACAAAGTTAAAATTAGATTTGCTGTTTAAGTTTGAAGAACCATCGTATGTTGTTGTTATACTGGCTGTTGAATCTGCAGCCTTCAGTTCTACATAATAAATTATATAATATAACAAAATAAATTAAAGTGAAATTAGTGTGAACACCAGGCGTTTGATTATTGTTGAACCATAATGATGTTATGTTTACTGTAAACAAATTAACACATACACATATCGTAATGAAACACTAGTAGGCCTAACATTAGGCCCTCAAACTGGCTGATTCGGTTCATGCTCCATGCTTTGAATCGAAATAATTAATACCCCTTAATAAAACGTTGTTAAAATAATAATAATAAAATCTTATAGCCCCTCCGATCCTTTTTAGGGGGCCTTTTTGGTCATCGTTTTGACCTGTAGTGTTCCCCTTCCCCTCCTAACTCATCAGCTTGGATCCTTCCCTGAAAATGGTTAATTATATTCTGTTTGGTTTTGGTCATTGAAGTAAATAAAATCAAATAAACTTACCCACAGTATATACATCATTACTGAGCGAAAAGAACACTTTTACACGTAGGTCTGCATAAGAATCATGAACGATGAATTTAATGCGTATCGGTGCAGTTAGTGGCCCTGGTATCAGCACGCGTATGAACGGTTGCGTGGTGTAAATCTGGCACGGTGAAGTGGTCACTGAGATTCAATGCACACAAAATATATTATTTATCTAATAGTAATATAGTAATATTTGCACTGTTAAAGCCCCTTTACACTATTGGTAATTTCTAAAGATAAATCAATGATCGCAGTTTACAACAATCTTACTTGGTGTAAATAAAACGTCTATTGAAATCTTTCGGCTGAGTTGATTTCATTTAAGCAAACTTATTTCCTAACTAAACTTTCGGCTTCTGGAGATGTAAATTCCACGTTAGAAATGAATACAGTACTTCTTATTGCATTTTCACTATTTTCAATGCACACAAAATATATTATTTATCTAATAGTAATATTTGCACTGTTAAAGCCCCTACACACTATTGGTAATTTCTAAAGATAAATCAATGATCGCAGTTTACAACAATCTTACTTGGTGTAAATAAAACGTCTATTGAAATCTTTCGGCTGAGTTGATTTCATTTAAGCAAACTTATTTCCTAACTAAACTTTCGGCTTTTGCATTTTCACTATTTTCTCGTTAACGAAATAAGTTGAAACTTCCATAGATTCGTTTGTGTATATACCCCCTTGATTCTTATTAAGTATGGATGCATTATGGATAGTTTATCAAAAGTGCGTAGCTGGGTTTAAACGCAGAATGTACTTTTTATTTGAATTCTTAATTTCTACTGAAATGTTTATGCAGAAATGAGGCCTACCTGATGTGTCGCAGGTATCTCATGTAACCATCCACACATATACAGGTAAAGCTGTCCACGCCATCCACACAGGTTGCTCCGTTCATACATGGATTATTACTACAGTCATCGATATCTGAACAAAACAAACGTGAATTGTAAGAACCAGAAGTCATGACAAAAAATATTCCTGATCGACAAACCAACATTTACTTCGCACCTATAGCGCTAAGTATTATTTTACCTGTAGCGCAGGTATCTCCCGTGTAGCCAGCCACACATGTACAGGTAAAGCTGTACACGCCATCCACACAGGTTGCTCCGTTCATACATGGATCAGGTGTACAATCATCGATATCTGAACAAAACAAACGTAAATTATAAGAAGCAGACGACATGATCGACAAACCAATATTTACTTATCCCTTTAAAACCCTCCGATGAGGTAGCCCTCCACTCGCTACTGGCAGAAGTTATTTATTTCATTGTTTTTCCCAGAAAAAAAAGCCACAGATGCCTGGGAGTCTTTGATATCCTAAAGTGGACCATTCCACATATCTTAGAAGGGGTGTCAGTTCCCAGAGCTGTGTAGCTTTGTTTTGCTGGGCTGGAAAAGTAATTGCCGCCATATATCTGTGCACAAAATCAACCATTCATTGTGTAAACATAAAGACCAACCCAGATCTAACCCTCTGATAAGTGGAACCATCTGTTCAGCATCTGGCTGTGTTGTTTGATGTCTTACGACAGCCAGTGCCAGGCATAATCCCCCCAGACAGAGTGTCTGGGTTGTGTTACATGCTGGAGAGATAAACTGTACGGCTGTTTACTGTTTGCAAGGTCATACAGGAGAGAGATACACTACACAGCCGTTGTGTGTCATCTGGGGTTGAAAATAATACTAGACAATGGGCCGGATAAATAAAAGTTAGCAATTGCTTATCTAGTAAAAGCTCAAGCAATAGCAATTGCTTAACAAGTAAAAGCTTAAGGTTAAGCAATTGCTTAAAAATGTATAAATAACCTTCTTCTTTGACTAGCACCTGTTGCTTGGGTGGGTTAGCAATTGCTTATGGGTATAACAATGATGGGAGGTCAGTTCCGATTAGCCTAGTGGTTGTATATGAGGCATGTGTTAGCAACATGGATGCTGCCGAAGAATTGGGGAGTGGTACAAATAGTGAGCAATCTTTGAACGAACTGTTCGTTAGTATAATCAAAGAGTACCCTGTTCTAATCGAGAAAAGTCAGTTGCCGGGGTAAAAGACATGAAGGCAAATGCACTTTAAAAAAGCACAAATGTCAATTGCTACCAACACAGGTAAAGCCATGGATGAGAAGCAAATTTTGAAAAGATAGCAAACATGAAAAGTCAAGTGAAGAAGAAAACAGATGGAATGCAAACAGGAAATAGGAAGATTGTTTTGGTTCCATGGGAACAAGATCTGTACAACATCTTCAAAGGGGATGAAAACCCGACTATTACGAAGATGCCATGCGCCATTTCTGCTGGTTTCAAACCAAGTACTTCGACTGCTGCTAGCCACTCAAAATTTTCAAAATTGAACCGAAATAATTTCCGGTATCTGGTAGGATTGACTTCTTAACGATATATTCTTTCATTGTACACCTTTTCATGTTCCCTTACATGCATAAACTCGGCCATGATGGCAGGAGTAATGCAACATGCAAGTGTTAGCAAATGCGTAAGCTCCTCATTTAGTATCTTGTAAAAATATTAGCAAGTGCTACAAGTCATTAGTAAAAGGTCTGGTTTATTTATATGCTTCCAAGCAAGTGCTAATCTCTAGTAATTGCTTAAAATCATAGCACTTGCTTTTGCTAACTACTGGAAGCAATTACTTGCAAGTAATTGCTCACTTTTATTAATGAAGATTTAAGAAAATGACTAGTAAAAGCAATTGCTACTTTTTATTTATCCGGCCCAATAGCAGGGCATGTGTGGAAGTCATTTGGATGTAAAAAGTCAATGGGGAATGCAGAGAACAATTTTTAATATAATTAAAACCCTGCGGCGAGTGAGCCCTACTGTTTTTTACAATAGGTAAATTAGGGTGCCACTGAAAAGAGGAGGGGATATGCCAACGTCTTGTCATCTGGGGGTTGAAAATAATCCTAGACATTAGCAGGGCATGTGTGGAAGTCATTTGGATGTAAAAAATCAATGGGGAATGCAGAGATAACAATTTTAATATAATTAATATCCTAGGGGATAGGGGTGCCACTGAAAAGAGGAGATGTGCAAAGTTTAGATAAAGTTGTGGGTACCTCCCTCGTCGGAGGGTTTAGCACTAAATATTTACCTGTAGCGCAGGTATCTCCCGTGTATCCAGCCACACATGTACAGGTAAAGCTGTCCACGCCATCCACACAGGTTGCTCCGTTCACACATGGATCAGGTGTACAATCATCGATATCTGAACAAAAAAAACGTAAATTGTAAGAAAAAGACGACATGATCGACAAACCAATATTTACTTCTCCCCTTAGCACTAAATATTTACCTGTAGCGCAGGTATCTCCCGTGTAACCATCCACACATGTACAGGTAAAGCTGTCCACGCCATCCACACAGGTTGCTCCGTTCATACATGGATCAGGAGTACAGTCATCGATATCTAAACAAACGTGAATTGTAAGAAGCAGACAACATGACAGAAGACTAGTCTCTGATCGACAAACCAACATTTACTTCTCTCCTTAGCGCTAAGTATTATTTTACCTTTAGCGCAGGTATCTCCAGCGTAGCCTTCCACACATGTACAGGTAAAGCTATCCACGCCATCCACACAGGTTGCTCCGTTCATACATGGATTAGGAGTACAGTCATCGATATCTGAAAAAATAATAATGCCTTGTAATAGGCAGATGAATTGAAAAGGGCCAGCTCGTCAAACCAAAATTTATTTCACCTCTAATGGTGCTAAATTTACCTGTAGTACTTGTATTTCCCTTATATCCACACATGTACATGTACATGTAAAGATGTCCATGCAATCCACACAGTACATTTCAGCTCCGTATCAGGAGTACAGTTTATATCGTATGCATTTGTGCACGCTGTATTGATTCGATTTAGCATAAACTTGTTACCAGGATTAACTTTTTCACTGAATGAAGTTTTTGGCCACGGCCAAAAGACGGCGCTATATACGCAAACGCGGTTGCAGTCAGATCGCTGATACTTCAAGCGTGTGCTCTTCCTCGTAACGGTTACTAAAGCAGAGTATTTCGCTGTACAATAATTAACCCGTTTTTCAGGTGAAAAAACATTTCTTAATCAAGGATAAAGTCAAATGACTTTCTACTTCAACGATCACAGAGGGTCAGAGTAAGTGGTGTTAGCTCCGACGTTACACATTTGAGTACTGGAGTTCCCCAAGGTTGTGTTTTATCGCCCCTTTTGTTTTCCTTGTTTACAAGTGACTTTAAAGTGCAAAATGACTCATGTATTCTGATTAAATACGCTGACGATACCGTCCTGACAGGATTGATAGCTAACAATAATGAACTGGATTATGGAAACAACATTGATCTGTTTATTAATTGGTGTGTTGAAAATCACTTAATAATTAATGTACAAAAAACTAAAGAAATTGTTTTTAATTTTCAAAAGAACAAACAAACTATGCAACCTGTTAAACTTAACGATGTGTCCGTTGAAGTAGTAAATGAATACAAGTACCTTGGTACTGTGGTTGATAGTCAACTAAACTGGAATTCTAACACCACAAAAGTTTACAAAAAAGCCAATCAACGGTTACACTTTGTAAGGAAACTGAAATGTTTTAATGTAAATACCCGGGTTTTAAAACTGTTTTACCAGAGTACAATTCAATCATTGCTTACTTTCTGCGCTATCAGTTGGTTTAATTCTCTCACTGTTATCAATTGTAAGAAACTAGAACGCATTGTGAAACATGCTGGCAGGATTATAGGTGACGATACCGAAGGTCTTCATAAGTTGGTTCAAACTAGTCTCATGAATAAGTTCAATTGTATTTTGTTTGACAATACACATCCTCTTAACCCGCTGATTGCTATAAATAAATCGGGTAGAATTCGTCAATTAAACCTTAAAACAAACAGGTTTAAAAATTCTTTTTACCTAATGCCATATACAATTTTAACTGTAAATTTAGTAGATAATGGTTTGTGTGCCCTGTTGCCACTTGGCTTTTGGTTGCCTAGTGCACCTAGGTCTGTTTTATGGGGGGGTGGGGATGTAGCTAATTTGATGTTTTTATTGTACTTTTGTTTTCCTTCGGGGGGGCGCATGTAGCGCATGGGTTGTTTTTTATTGTACTTTTGTTTTTCCTTCGCCATTTACCATTTATCATTGTTTCTGTATTTTTGTATACTTTGTCTATCTGGCTTCTGAAATTTGTATCATTTGCCTATTCCATTTAGTTTAGTCGGGGTGATAAAATCTTTTTATTAAGTTTTGTAAATTTAGAAAACATTTCTGTTTTCTGTTTTTATTACTATTGTGCAATGTGTGTATTTTATTGATATTTTTAAAGAAATTTTACTGCTGTACAAAGGATAACAAATTTCATGTGTGTCACATGATGAATAAAATGAATTGAATTGAATTGAATTGAATTGAAGTAATAGTTGTTCCGAAAGAATTGAGCTGAAAGAATTGGGTGAGAAGATGGAATGCAGTAAGTGAACATTTCTGGTGTGTACATGACATGAAGTTATTTAATAATTCAAGCGACAGTTACTGTGGTGACATCACTGTCTTGCATACGTTTGTAAGTAACTGGACCCAAACACCGAGCCGCAAAATAACCCGATCTCGTAACCGAAGTGCAATCACCGATAGAGGGCTACGATGTGCACGAAGCGGATAATTTAATACAAACCATAAATGGGAGACGAATCATGTTCACCGATAGAGGGCCGGCTATGATCACAGTGCACGGAGCACTAAGGAGCAGGCCAGTCATGTGATCGGGAAAATCATTATCGGAAACCAAGGCTGACGTTCTAGCCAGAACGAAGTGAGGAAAACATCTTTTAAACTCCTAATGGTTGTTTGATAAGATTTCATGCAAAACCTTGCAAATGAGTTCAGTACATGCCACATGAATTGTATATCAGTTAAAATACATGAATATTTCAAAAATAATACAAATTGTGCGAATACATTTGGTCTGAAAATTTCAATCATATCTTACTTTCATTTTCATGAACATCTTCGTGAAATTCTTCATCAAAGTAGAGACATCCGCTAGATGGTTGCAATGCAGATTTATCATCGGAATACACTGCTGAGTTGAGCTGACAGAGCTTGTTATAATTGCAGTAGTTGAATGACTTACATGTATCTTCGTGTAAACAGAATACTGCACACGTCACGTATGATCGAGCCGTTTGGGTGCGGTAAACCTTACCTTTAAGTACATGATCTAGTATGGGGCCTGGATGAAATTGATGCGGGTTACCAGCACGCATTTGATACTCGCGTGATTGTGATGGACATGTCCCGCTGATATCATCACATGTATTTACGGTTACGATGATCGTTGTCAACACAGTGAGAGTGTTTAAAGTAATGACAGCCGCTGTGTTCATTAATCTGTAATTACCAACAAATTAAGAATAGACATCACGAGTCATCAACCATGTACATACATGTACATACAGTGACCATTCGTCGTTGCGCCTTGATCCTTCTGTAAATGCCAAAATTTAAGGTGGTGCTCATTATGCTAATATGTAAAACTTGTAGCTTTGCATGGTGAAGAGGATAAGTAAGACTAATTGAGATAACACCATGTAAAATTCTCTATTGAGTGGTAATTAGTTCTGAAAACCTCCAGTTCTTTTCAGAACTAATTACCACGCAATTAGTCTTACTTATTATGCTAATATACCAAATTCAAAAATGAAGACTTATTTTCATAGGTTATTGGCTGGCCCAGCAATTGCTCACTGTGCTTGATGTACATTGTACTCTACGTGTACAACGTGTACATGTATGCATACACAGTGCAATGTGTATGAGATTAAACTAGGTCATATCTAGGGACCTGTGATTGGCCATCCTTTAAAATAAACCACCCACAAATCAACAATCCGTGCTTATGACTTTCCATTGGAATTCCAATGGGAAAATAAAGAAACACATATAAAGCTTTCGATAAAGGCTGTATTGATTAAGTTCGAACGTACGACATCGCAATGCACATCCGTATCCACGACTCAATTATTGATCTTGCTGTACAGTGTACGCGTGCAGGGCCGGGGACGGCGCACAGGCCGTGTGTGCTGAATTTCTCGGGCCAGAAATCGATACAGGATGGAAATACCGTGGTAAGTGCACTCTGCAACACAAGCCTTGATCGAGGCTAGGAACCGTTTGGATCAACCTCAGTCTCAAGGCTTTCCTGCAGTATCAACCCTACCTGCTATCAATACATTGGGAAGGACATAATTGGAACGAGGTGGGCGAGAGGATGAGATGGAGTGCAGCTTAACCCTATCAAGCCTGGGCTTTTTTGTTCAGACCTGGGGGGTGGGGCTCATTGTGCCCCCTCCGTATTTTCTGTATTCAACAGCCGATTTTCTTGAAACTTCGTAGAGATGTTCGGTTTGTCGCAATCTATCGAATGAGGCTATGAACATTTTTATCGGTCAGGTAGGTGTCGCTATACCCATTTTTTGTCATTTTTCCTCATTTTTGGTCAAAAATAATATTATTCCCATAACTTCCTTATTTGTTGTCCGTTGGCCATGAAATTTGGCACAAATGTTGTCTTCAGTACATGCAACAATGTGACAACACTTAAAATACCACTAGAAGGCGCTATAAGCAATATTTTGGGTAATGTTTTTACGTGATTTTTAAATATTTTGGGTATTTTATTTTTACAAAAACGTGATTTTTAAATATTTTGACCCAAAATTGGGTTTTCTAAACCAAAAAGACAATAAAGGCCGATATAATAACATCCATGATACTACTGATGACATACAATTATACATTGACCAAAATAAATTGATAAAAACTTTTAAAAATCATTTAAACGTAATGGCGGCCATATTGGATTCCCAGAATGCATTGGAAGTGGTCACATGACTCAATGTTGTCCAGAGTTCAGAGTTTAAAAGTTGACAACAAACCCTAAAACCCATATTGAATGTTTAACAGTGTCAAAAATCTAGTATTTTGAACAAAAAAGTGGAAATTCAATTGGACCTGTTTAGAATAGTTGCCATGGCAACCATGAATACCCATTATCACTGATTTTTGCGTGAGGGGGCTGCAAAGAAAAAGTCAGAAAAATTCAGCGTGATCGGACAAAGCGTTCTGGAAATATAAAAAATGTCATTGGGCACATAGATGTTAAAAATATATCGGCCATAACTGGCTCAAGAGAACCCCAAAAGTAAAATTTAAACAGCGAACGAATTTTGAAAGATATATGTCGTTATTAATTGGACAAAACATAAATAAATTCGGATGTTGAAAATTGTATAAAACGATATTTAAAAGTATATATTTTCAAATTATTATTTTGTTTAAACGACTTATTATCTCATTTAAACGAGATTATACGTCGTTTAAACGAGATAATATAGTCGTTTTAAACGAGATAATAAGTCAAACATATGTGAGCAACAAATAATAATAACTAGCATTTAAGTAATTCACAGCGCTTACAATGAATTAAATACACAACACAAAAAATGACTGACATCCAAACATGGGGTGTTAATGTTGCACCAGTGAAATTTAAAATGAGCAAAATGTAGCAATATTGTAACACTCCAACACCCCAGCTTTGTCATCAAATATAAATGACTTATGGTAGTTACTTTAGAAATAAACAAAACAAGATGTTAACTACAGATTACCTGACCACTGGAGTACAACTCTCAGATAATGTTATATCACAGAGCCTGCCAATGAATATGAAACCTCTTTGCACTTCTGCTATATTAAAACTAATTCAGTTTGGGTGAAATAGACATCGTTTTAGGAAAGAGAACGAATTCAAAATGGACTCCTTCGCAATTACCAAACTGCGCAGGCGTAAGCCAATCTGCTGGTATAGCAAGCAACTCACAAAACCTACCTTACCACCCCGGATATTATTACAACCACACTGAACAAAAGTTACCCATGTTTTTCTTCTATATAGTTTCTGTTTAGTTTTAATAAAGCAGTTACGCACATGTAGACTATTCCCTTTGAAACCACACAGTAATTTGCGGGAATGTGAACACTAGTTATGGTGTGTAAACATGATGGCACACCCCACATACCCCCCCACGTAAACTTTTCTTTGGAAACATTTGGCAGTGTGAAAACACCACTAAGACTGTGGGAAATGGATACATTATGTGCACACAATTTTAGCACACGCAGCACCCCCATACAATACTGAGTTAAAAACCAAAATTTCATTGAAAAGATGTGGTGGCGCGATATCCCAGCCAAATTCAAAACTCTGGACGGATAGAGAGAGCTTTCTTGGTGAGACTTCTCAGTATAGATACGGTATGTTACTGGTGTCAAGGTGTGCTAAAATGTTTGCTGACCATTGTAAACCGAGACACAACGTGCGTGTAAATTTTCTCAAGTAGTCTATACGAAAAGGCGTATTGTATAATGTGATTCGAGCTGTTTTCATTCGGCAGAAACTTACCGTATTGTGCTTCTGTAGCGGCGGGAACACAACTGACGACAAACGAACTGAAATATTGTCGATGTCGACAGTTCAAGAACTGTCATATACATAAACAACATAAGATCAACCAGCGAATATGAGCGAGAAATCTCAGACCTAGTGTGCCAATTGAAAGTGTGTCTCAAAGTATACTGTCAAATTGTGCGAATTGTTGTTAGGCACAGTTGTTTTCCCGTTGCCATATCAACTACTGATCGGATGACGCGTCAAGGCTTTAACTCCTCCTTTTTAATATAATCGTGTTACATATTTGGGCCAAGGTTTGTCACGTACCGGTAGTCGTTTTAAAGGGTACCTTTATTCATAAATGGTAATGGTGAGCAAAACGTCATCTATGAGTACAAGCTTACTCTCTAAATCGAGATATATAATTAATTCACCGTCAAACTCGAGTGGCATGGTATAGTGGTCAGAACGCTCGCCTGGCAAATAGAAGGTAACGAGTTCAAGAATTGGTTTTATACATTTTTTAACTACAAAATTAATTCAGAAGCAAAGCGTTTCAAAAACAAAGCCTCTCTTTGAATCAAGATATACATTAAAACAACCAATTATCTGTGGAAGTTTCAGTTCACAGCGAAGTTATGAGAAAATTATTAAAAATATTCATAAAATTGGTTACAAAATTGGAGCAAACATGTGCAAAGATTTCCGTAGTTTTTTCTTCTCTGAAACGAGAGCTGACCTCATGCACTACTTTTTTCAGCATGATTGGAACCTTTAACTAACTCCACATCAACTTCACATTTCCTTTGAATGACAAATAAAATTACCTCCGGATTATCATCTATTATGTTACACCGCATAAAGCCTCCCAGACGCGGCACATAACCATAAAACAGTTATCGCGGATATATTGGTTACACCATACACGTAAATAAATCCCATTTTGTGGAGGATCTGTGCCAAATAAAGCCAACTGAGGCTACAACCAAAGAAAATGATCGACTAGACATGTCTAGGTTACGCCAAAAAGATTAAAACTGGTTTCAATCTGTAGGGTATACATAAACGGGGAAAGACGAGGCAGCCTACGTAAATGAGTTGGGGTTTGTTGTCATACCAACCTATTGGTGGATTTAATTGATCCTGTTTATATATTTTTGATAATGATGAACAATTACTGTTTCCGGCAATTTTAAGAGTGGCCTACGGTGTACTAGTGCCAAGGTCTCACAAACAGCCGAAGATATTGGCTTTTCGCTATGTAGAAGGTTGTCCATAGCCGAAATAGACAATGCACGATTTTTCACGGGGATTTTGGTCCCTCTACAAGAGCTATTTAGTTGATTGAAGATAGGCATATCGATCGGTCACTGGATTTGAAGCTCGTTGAAAGTGATTTCTGTTGCGTCAACGACCAAGACACATACAATAAACCTTATATGCCTTTATACGTAGCCTATATTTTTCAATTTGTATTCATGCTGTCATATTTTATTTGTTTCAAGTGCAGATTCAGGAAGTTGGAGGAGGGGTCCAAATCTGGCACTGAAAGCGATAGCGCGTAGCGTAAAGCCTTCAGGCCCTGTCGAGGGTCAAGCAAACAAACCCCTGCACACTAAGAAGTAATGGTTCAAATCTGCACCCATATCGTTGATACAATAGCAGCACCCCTGTGGGTGCAGACTTGGCACCCCCTGGATGTGTGCCTCCCCTACGGGTGCATATTTGCTCCTTTGAGGGTGTAAATTTGAACCATTATTTCTTAGTGTGTAGAAGCTCTAAGTTTTTCGGCATTTTGGTGAAAGAAAATCAATTAAAGCCACCGTTATTATACTTTTTTGTATAATAAACAATATATTTTGTTGACAAAATAACCGGGTTGGGGTTGGGAGCAAAAGTTAGGTTTCAGCAGGAATTAACACCGTGAAAGCTCTGCGTTTTAAGGTATTTTGGTGATACAAGGGGGTCTCGTGTTTCCCCAGACTTAAAAAATATTTTATTAACGCAAACTTATATAATATGATTCTATCCGGTCAATCGTCAGAGAGCAAGCTTGGTGATCAAGAGGTTCGAACCCCGCCTGAGTTTTTTTCACAGACGTCTATTAATCTATACTGGGTACTGAAAGGATTAGTTGCCCTGCACTGGCATCCAAAAGAATCGAAAAGGGGCTTAATGATTAAGTGTTGGACAAAGGGATGTATTTAGTCACAAACTGCAACCGTATATTTTATATGGTTTTGTTACACATACTCAAAAATGAAAGAAAACAACTTTTATGCGGTTCCTCACTCGGTTTATTGCACGTCATTGGTCATTGGATCCAATTTGTATACAGATACTAAATGTATTTGGACTATCCAACATTTTCGACATCAGAGTACTCATTCAGGATACCTCTTCCTTGAAATGGTGCGTTATTTGATGTTAATAACTTTCAAGAAACACTGGTTAACAAATACCCTATAAGCCTTCATGGATGTTATTAATTATTGTTTGTTTAACGTCTAAAACTGTGGATAGCCCTTAACAGCTAATTAACAATATTGTTGCGTTATTTACAGGCAATTTACTTTCAATTAAAACGATTGTTCTAAAAGATGTATATTCCATGCTCCAAATGATTTTATCCTGAAATATAATCGAAATTTTAATAGCTGTATTTGTTGATCAACGTAATAACAAACGTTAATTACGATATCAAATGAAAATAATCAAAATATTCAATAACCTTTGGCCTTGCGCGATAGTTATGCATTACTATTCAAATTGAGTTTTAATTTTCAAATCGAGTTTTAATTTAAAATGCAGCTTTAGTGGCTTACCAAAATAAGCAGACCTGTATTGATTTACATTTTCCAGCTAATTATTTGTTCGAGCATGGAATATATCATATTTAATGACATAATTAATAAATTCTGTTCCTTTGTCAACAAAGACGACATTTATTCTGCATGAACTCTGCAGACGTTATGGTTGTTATAAAGTCTGTTTAATAATCATTTTACCCGAACACTCATGAGAAGCAGAGATAAAAGAATTGTCGAGATCACATTAGTTAACAGGTCATTCGCCAATGATATTTTACAGTCTGCAAAATACAACAGATAGTAATTGTTGACAAGAGATTAGGGTCAATATAAATTCTACAAATACATTAAAATATTCATTTAATAGATATGGGGCAAGATTTCAAAACTTCAATATTCTATTTTTTTTTAAATAAAAAATAAATAAATAAACAAATTTAAAAAAAAGGAAAAAATGCATTTTGTACATCATTGTTTACATCATATAGTAATAATCACTTGCATTTACAAAATGACTGGCTATAATGGAAAGTAAAATAAATTTAATATATTAATAAGACTGTGTACAACAAAACGTATTGGTGATCATCTTTAAAAAAAATCAGATCAGGTTAAAGATTGTTATTTGAATATTGTTTTAGTTTTTAACACCACAGCTCATACTGTAATCTTGTTTGGAAAACAAATTACCAGCCGGTCTGAGAAAAGTTATTTCTTAAAATGTTGTTCAATATTCCGTGAGGGAGACACAATAGAAACTTCATAGCTAACTTTTTTTAATTACCGTACAATGATTGGATTAAGTGGATCTACAAAAGGTAATCACTCCTCTTCTAATGGTAATGTTATATTTTATTGTTTTAATGTCTAAAATTGCGTTATTTACAGGCGAATTATTGTTAATGATTGATTCAAAAGTCTTTGCCATATGTAATATTGAAATGAATGAGATTAAATTAAATGAAAAGTATATCAAATGACAAGGATCCACATGGGAGTTAGGTTAAATGAATATAGAGTGCTTTTGAGTTGCACGTGAAGAAACTGTGAAGATTTGACATTGTTACATATTTTTACCAGTGCACTTTGAGGCACTCAATATTTGTATATTTCCACGGCTTAGCTTCGACACAAATCCAGCACGTAATATACATGTAAGTTGTTAGTGTACCGAAGTGTGCCGTCAAATTCCCATGACAGTATAGCGGTTGGTTTTACATATTCTTTGTTTCGTTTTTGTTCTTTGATGCAATGTTTGCATTGCATTATGAGCTGTGGTGTTAAAAATTAACACTCAATTCGTCCCTAATTTGCCATTGTGACCAATCCGACTTTTTTTCAATTTTAAGTTTTCCCGCCCATTATTACATTCAGGAAGAGACCTACCATTGTATCTAATCCACATGCATGTATTCCTTATAGTTTTGGAGATAGAGCATTCAAATGACGAATGCTCTAACTGGCTATGTTTGTAATTTGACAAAGTGACCAATACCGCATTGTATTGGTAACTATGGCAAATTAGGGACGAATTACTATTTAAATGTGTTGTAAAACGGTACACGTTATCAATCCTCTTGAGAAATAATCCCGTATTGTCACGTCTAATTTACAAAATGTTGCTTGACGGCAACAGTTTTTTCCTTGTGTGGAGGTATGGGCGTTCCCCTTTAATACATTTACATACAATTGCATGTGACCGGAGAGTATCACACAGCATGTTACTTACATGCGAGGTCTATGTAGTTCTTTCATTGTTTTCCATTCTCAATTCCACTGTGAGTTTTAAGTATATTAATTATCTAGATGTTTTCTGTTAATAAATTAAGTTTAATTAATGGAATACATTGAACAATACTTTGCTTATTTTGTTGTATAAACAAAAAGTAATTATCGCGGACTGATTTTGTGTAGAGTCTTTCGCCGGTTTTACGTGAAGTAATCTCTCTCTCTTCCTTGCTGTCGTTGTTTGTCATCAGTCACCAAACTATTTGCTGCGGATCTTATCACTTTTTGGAGCGTGATTCCTAGTCCATTTGACTACAGGCTTGGATCCTTTTCTTTATCCGTTTTCTGCCGTTTGCTGGTGAGTTTGATATAATGTCCAGATATATTTGAAATGATTGTTTTTGCCGTTTTTATTGATTGAGTCATGTCAAGTTTTTCCCGTTGCACTTTACATGTAGACCATGTGGTCTATACGACGGCTGTTCGTTGTTTATTTTGTATATCTCTTTTACTGGACAGACTGGAGAGAGAGAGGTTGACTTCGTTTGGTGGCGCTCGGGGATTTGATTACATGGGATTACATTAGATCTGATTACATTGGGTTACATTGGATTTGATTTATTTTGAATTTGATCATTCAACTGCCTACAACTCTTATTGTATATTTCCAAATTAAACCAATTTTCTAATAATACAATCAATCATTGTTATTTCCGAATCAAAGACAAAATTGTATTTTTTTTCTTGTCTATTTGTCATGGCATCCTAACTTTTACTAGTTGGCGGACTCACAACAATTAGAGTAACACTACCCTAACCCTGTCTGTGACACTTGTTTATCAAAACATGAGCACTTTTTTATGTAACTTTCACAGGTTAGTTTTATGATATATTTCTTTAAAACTTACCAAATACCAATGCTAAATTTAAAGTTGACATTTCACGTGGCATGTTTATCGCTGTATAGAGTAATGTACCAGCTATAACCCGCCACAGGTGGAGATGGATCGGTGAAGTTAAAGGAGTGTTCATTCATTTGAAAGTCAACATGGCCGCTATCTAAGGTTATCGTGAAGACAGATCCAGAGCCTCCGGTATAACCAGTGTTGTTAGAGATGTTATTTACCGACACCTGTGCCCTGAAATATTACTAAACAATAATTCATAAAAATCAAATCATTCAAGTTAAGATATAGAGTTGGTAATAAGACCAAAATTGTATGATTTGAATGTAAAACGTATTTAGTGTAAAACTGATGATTGTCATCTGAGGCGTTGCCATCTTATATACACAACTGAAATAATTGCCAGTTCGAATTCAAGAATATTCTTTCTTGTTCGACGTGAGGATACTCATAAAGAAACGATTAAGCTAAGCTACGCTTAATCTTATTTATGGGAACGGATCAGTTGGTGCTCGCATTGTTGAACCCTTCGGCGCTAAAAGCTCAGCATTTCTAAAATAGTTGGCTGTTCCTTACACCTATAAAGGTTTCACATGTTGTGTGCTCGGAAGAAGGCAGTCAAGAAGGTTGTGAGAAACACTTTGGCACACCCTATACTTTGCTTCGGCATAATACAACTTGTTTGCAATGTATCAGACTGAGACATTTCTAACCAATGAGGTCAAACTACATTGATTATCTTGCAATAAATGATGTTATATAACAAACCTGTGAAACCTTTATAGGTTTTATAATGACCGGTACGACATACAAGATTAAGCATAGTTTAATATACATTTTCCCGGCCAATTTCAAAACATTTTCTTCATTTTCATTAAAGATCATCAAACACGCCGTTTTTACTGATCCGATCAAATTAAGGTTTCTGGTTTTAGATTGTTGCGTTCAAATTAATTTCTAGGCAGTCCTTATTTCGTTCCTGTCATTCACAATTGCGTTTATTTAGTTCTGTTTCGTTTTTAGACATTCATGACTTCAATTATGTCATCCTGAAGTTGGATGTTTCGCATCTTTTCTTGATTGATGCATTCAAATTAACAATCATCGATGCACAAAGGATTTTGTAGAAGTTTTTTGTTTTTGCTTTCATTTATGGGCAACCGAATTCACCTTAAGAGTATTCAAATGCGCCCATGGCAATTTTTTTAATGATTCTTGTTGTGATATATGAAAGTCACTAAGGCCTTTTGTCGGAACTTGTTTCATTTCGCTATCCAATTTCTTGATATTTAATGTCAATGTAAACAATTTGATAGTACCCAACAGGAATCTGAGTATCCCTAAGGGGATCCCCGTTGCAATATTTGCATGTTATTCATTCACATTTTCCCTTATGTCTTACTCCTTTTTAGGGGGGTTGCTTCTCTTAGCTTGCAAATCTCCTGTCGTTTATGAGAAAATAGTGAAAATGCATTCAGATTGTTCGTATTCATTCCAACGCGAATTGTTGTCTGGGGATGACAGAAATTCATTTTGGAAATCTTTTTTTACTAATTTTACTCAAACAATAGCACCTCAGACATAACAATAGCACCTCAGACATAACAATAGCACCTCAGACATAACAATAGCACCTCAGACATAAATATAGCACCTCAGACATAACAATAGCACCTCAGACATAACAATAGCACCTCAGACATAACAATAGCACCTCAGACATAAATATAGCACCTCAGACATAACAATAGCACCTCAGACATAACAATAGCACCTCAGACATAACAATAGCACCTCAGACATAACAATAGCACCTCAGACATAACAATAGCACCTCAGACATAAATATAGCACCTCAGACATAACAATAGAACCTCAGACATAACAATAGCACCTCAGACATAACAATAGCACCTCAGACATAAATATAGCACCTCAGACATAAATATAGCACCTCAGACATAACAATAGCACCTCAGACATAACAATAGCACCTCAGACATAACAATAGCACCTCAGACATAAATATTTCAAGGGATGTTTGATACCATCATCAACTTTACACCAAGTAAAGTTTCATATAAATCAGTGACCCTTTATATTTGTTGAGATTATCAATAATATAAAGTGCCTCTAAAATCAATGACTTTCATGAACTTTCATTGAAAAGTATTTACCTGTAGGGCTAGCTAGTCTTTGATCAACAAACCCAACAATTATTTCACCCCTTAGCTCTATTTAAAGTATGAGGGACCAATAGAAGATAGGACGTAAACGTGTGCATATACGAGTGTGATGTCACACGTACTGTTTTATACTATGAATAACATCCAGTCTTCGCGCAAATCCCCCAGTCGTCTACTTAAGCAGCAGCATCTCCCAGAATTTGGCATTCTCCTGAAAACGATCAGAGCATACTGATCGAAACGCCAAATAGTAACCTGCCAGTTCTTTTCAGAACTATTTACTAATGTTGTGGCGCCCTTTTCGGTTAACCAAGAACACCCCGCTGTTCAAACACAATACGCTATTGTTTGGACCTCTTTAATACTGGCTAACGCCTTGTGTCTTCGTGCAGTTGGTACCAGGGTGTAGGCTTCGACGCACGTACATATACATTATTTTTTCTATGTTATGATAAGAAACCTACATTGAAGAATGTTAACTTAAGTTCTCTTGTGCTGTTGCTGTCTCCTGGGTTTCGTCTTTTTGATTTTTTTTTTAATTTAATGCAAAAGCATAAGACTACTCAAAAGAGAATTTTGACATATTGTCACCGCAAACGGTTTTTACCTATTATGAACACATTACGTGTTACGTCACATTCGTATATGCACAAGTATACGTTCCATTTTCTAACAGTCCGTATTTACCTGTAGCGCAGGTATTTCCCTTGTAGCCAGCCACACATGTACAGGTAAAGCTGTCCACGCCATCCACACAGGTTGCTCCGTTCATACATGGACTAGATGTACAGTCATCGATATCTGAACAAAACAAACGTGAATTGTAAGAAGCAGACGACTTGACAGAAAACTCGTGTCTGATCGACAAACAAACATTTATTTCTCCCTTTAGCACTAAGTATTTACCTGTAGCGCAGGTATTTCCTGTGTAGCCAGCCACACATGTACAGGTAAAGCTGTCCACGCCATCCACACAGGTTGCTCCGTTCATACATGGACTAGATGTACAGTCATCGATATCTGAACAAAACAAACGTGAATTGTAAGAAGCAGACGACTTGACAGAAAACTAGTCTCTGATCGACAAACCAACATTTATTTCTCCCCTTAGCACTAAATATTTACCCGTAGCGCAGGTATCTCCCGTGTAGCCATCCACACATGTACAGGTAAAGCTGTCCACGCCATCCACACAGGTTGCTCCGTTCATACATGGATCAGGTGTACAGTCATCGATATCTGAACAAAACAAACGTGAATTGTAAGAAGCAGACGACTTGAGAGAAAACTAGTCTCTGATCGACAAACCAACATTTATTTCTCCGCTTAGCGCTAAATATTTACCCATAGCGCAGGTATCTCCCGTGTAGCCATCCACACATGTACAGGTAAAGCTGTCCACGCCATCCACACAGGTTGCTCCGTTCATACATGGATTAGGAGTACAATCATCGATATCTGAACAAAACAAACATGAATTGTAAGAAGCGGACGACTTGACAGAAAACTAGTCTCTGATCGACAAACAAACATTTATTTCTCCCCTTAGCACTAAATATTTACCTGTAGCGCAGGTATCTCCTGTGTAGCCATCCACACATGTACAGGTAAAGCTGCCCAAGCCATCCACACAGGTTGCTCCGTTTATACATGGATTAGGAGTACATTTATCGATATCTGAACAAAATAAACATGAATTGTAATGTGGTGGCCCACTCCGGAGGTTGTTCAGGGGTGTGTGATTAGTTCCTTTAATTTCTAATTCGGAATTGGACAACTGGTTGATGGTTACAATCCTCGTGGTTTATTTTAACTACATCACAATTAAAGATGAAGAACAGAGAAAAGAAGAAGACGAAAAAGAAGACCCCCAACACTGGTCTATGACTCGAACCATGTAGTATACACCCAAAACAAAAAGATCTATGACCCTTATAAATCACCGATGCTTGACTTGAAAAGGTCTATTAAAGTCGGAATAGTGGTTTGAACGTAATTGTTCCGCCATGAAAATTACATTCTAGATTGGCATTTTAAGTGTAAATTTAAACCTAATTACCCTTTTAAATGAACCATTATAAAGTTTTATACATACTTAGAATTTACAAATAACCCTGGATAGTATACGGAATGTTTGTTTTACTGATAACTGTACTACTTTAGCAAGGCGTAGGCACATCACATAGCAATGACATATGGTTATAAGGCCGCTAAGCCCACGAAAATAGCATGAAAGGGACATGAACATTAAAGGGGAAGACAATATACAATAAACAACCCCGATTCCCTACAGTAAGAAGCAGACGACATTACACGTCCTGATCGACAAACCAGTTCATACATGGATCAGATGTACAGTCATCAATATCTGAACAAAACAAACGTGAATTGTAAGAAGCAGAAGACATTACACGTCCTGATCGACAAACCAACATTTTCTTCACCTCTAATGGTGCTTAGTGTTTACCTGTAGTACTTGTAGCGCAGGTATCTCCTGTGTAACCATCCACACATGTACAGGTAAAGCTGTCCACGCCATCCACACAGGTTGCTCCGTTCATACATGGATCAGATGTACAGTCATTGATATCTGAACAAAACAAACGTGAATTGTAAGAAACAGACGACATGACAGAATACTAGTCTCTGATCGACAAACCACCATTTACCATGGTACTACCATGGTAACCATGGTTTTGTGATGGTTACCATGGCAAATGCACGGTATAACCATGGTACTTATTCCATTGGTTGTACTCCTATGGTTATACCATGGATGTACCATGGTTTTACCATGGTTGTCGTGGTAAATCGATGGTATCTATGGTACATCTATATGGTACTTGTGTTTTGTCATGGTATTTTCATGGTTATGCCATGGTTATACCATGATATCACAGAACATGTGTTAGCAATGTATGGTGATTTTTGTGCTCGTAGAAATTGAACGGCAAAATCCTACTTTATTTAAAATAGGTTTTTCCCTATTTTCATTCAAAAATAGGGAAAATATGTTTTATTCCTATTGCAATAATAATAATAATAAAGATTTGTAGCGCGCACATATCCACCCTGCTGGGCGCTCAAGGTGCGGAAACAAAGAAAAAAACATGAATACAAACAATATACAGTGATAGCATAGGGGAAAAATATATTGGAAGAAAGAGATATATTTACAATAATTGTGATGTACTTAGCAAACACATCAATATTTTGTTTTATTAGCGAAGTTGGTACTGGATCAAGTTTACATGATTTTGATGGCGATTTCATGATAAGTTTCTTGATCTCCATAACACTAGTAGGCTCAAACATAGACAATCTACAATGTGGATCCTTGCGTGACGGTGTTTGTGATAGAATGGCAGGTACTGGGGGAATGAACGACGGATATTCTCAATTTTTGTGACAAAAAAATTGAAAATGCATTTGCGAGGTCCTGATCGGAGTGTGTAGATGGAAGCACTGGAGTTTTGGGTTTATGAAGCAGCTTTTCAACAATGTTAAAGAGGTTTTTTTCCTGATCGCCAGAGCTGCCTTCCACAAGAGATGAGTAGTGAGTTATTTTTGCCTGGTTAATCATGTTCTTCACAATATCACGTTGGTTACAGTATTCTTGCCTATGTACTCCAAGTTTCCCATTGTCACGCCATTTTCGCTCAAGTTGACGGCGGATTTTCCTTGCAGCACTAGAATTGAACCAGGGGGATTCAGATTGTAGTTTAACAGTTCTAGTTTTTTGTGGAGCATGATCGTCCAAGATGTTACGGACAGTAGATTCAAATAAATTGACACAAGAATCCAGTTCACCATATTCAAGGTTTACATTTTCCAGTTGAGATTCAATATCATGACATAAATCTTGGATATTTACATTTTTCCAGTGGCGAGTAGTTACAGAAATGGTAGGTATGGGAGGTTTTTTAAGGTTCATATCTGCCATGATTGCATAATGATCAGATAATGATGATCAGATAAGCCGGGATGGATTATATTTGAGATGAGAGGTGAAGTATTTTCACGCGTTATCATGGGGTCAAGACAGTGACCATATCGATGAGTGGGTGCTGTGATGTGCTAGATAAGTCCATGAGCAGAGAGCGGATCTTTAAACTGATTTGCATAATTGTTTGAAGTGATGTTCATATGAATGTTAAAATCGCCGGTTAAAATAATGTCAGATAGGTGCAAGAGATAATCCACAATTAATTTCTCAAATTCCTGCAGAAAAATGGAGAAATTTACATGTTTACCATCAACATCCCTTTCTGGTCGATATATATTAACAAGGCGAACAGATCTAGAGTTGCACGTTACCTTAGCATGCAGAGATTCAAATGTTAGGTACTCAATGTTAACATTTTTCATACTGACAGATAAACTGGACCTAAAGAGAAGTGCAACCCCTCCACCGGTCTTTTTTGGTCTGGGGATATTGCAGCAAAAAAAGTGAACTGCAGTGAGTTCAATATTTTATTCCTATTTTGAAACTCCAAATCCTATTTTATTCATGTTTTTCAATACGCATGCTATTTTTTGTACTTCATATTTTTAAAAACTTTTTTGGGTACTTAGAATTGTTCTTGAATAGTTTTGAGTATTTTTAAAAATATGTTTGTACTTATCACAAAATAAAATCTACGCAAGGGAACTTTTTTTTAAATGCATGACCATGTGACGCAGATGACCGATGATATGCACCAAACCTGTGAAGCAGTACAGTATAACGCTTGTGATGCATGTTACCAGCTAAATAACTGTTTATTTTCAATGCACATGTTTGAAATGTTACGCATAAATATAGACCAACAATTCAGTCAATTTAAGTATTGAAATATAACCACTAGTGATTATATTTGCTGTAGATTAATAGAATAGAATCTGATGGAGTTATGCTGCAATTAATTTGCTCTATAGTCATGTCAGACATATAACTGCACTACATGATGGACAAGACATGAACATGAAGAAAGGTAAGAATTTTAAAGATGTGTGCGTTTCCTTCTTTAACTTAATGAGGGGCCTATACTCGAGCCCGAGAACCTGGTCATAGACTATAACTAGCTCCATAGGTGTACTTTAATATTGTGCACATTTCGTCGCAGTTTTCACGAACTGACCGCTCAAAAATGAAATTGATTTAGAGCCTAAAATTAATTTTACTTTTTTAGTTATCAAAGTTTAGAAGAAATTTACTGATACCTTTCTTTCTGCCAAATTTCAAGTCTTGAAACGCCTACATTGGTTCCTAATTACAGTAATTTAATTTAGTTAAAATGGGTTGAAACTGGAGTTATTTTGTTTTCACGAAGTGACAGATTGCAGCTTTGTGCATGTATTACTTCATGTATTTCATGCTAATGGCATGTTCTTAAGTTTTCACGAAGTGATGCGAACAGTCATGCCACACAGAGCAGTGTGTACTGTGTGTGTGTTTCACCCACGCATCTCTAAACCAATACACGGGAATCGAGTAAACTTGATAATAGTGTGTACTGATTTTTGTAGTTTTCACGAAGTGACGATTTGGTTTATAAGTATGTTTATAGTTTTTTTCCCCTACAAAAATCATACAGTTAGGCCTATGTGTCAAAATTTCAGCTTTCTAACAAAGTAAAAAATAATTTTCGAAATTAAAATGAGATTAAAACCGCGATTTTAAAACTTTTCCATCTTCAATCGCTAATATCTCGCAACGCAATTTTATTTATACTTTGTAAATACTGCAATGATTTGTATTAATGTAGGGATACCATTACGGTATCCCTACAGAAATGGCGTCGTAGACAGGATTGGGTACGGTGACGTTCGTGACTTCTGTGAAGAGGAACATTTAACTTTGGATAATAAATCAACATTGTAGGGCATCATGTTCCTGTTAGACTTCTTTCAAGAACTGATGATATATATATTGATTGCCTACATCGTGTTTGATACAGCACTATGTAGATTTTTATACTTCCTGTCTATTTGATTACATATGAGTAATGTGTTGTTCTAGTTCGTGAACTATTTTTAGACGGAATTTATGTATTGATGTGCATAATTAGCTATGTGCTCGTGTAACCAATGTTGTCGTCTGTGTATTTACTTGCGTTTACTATTGTAGCGAAACATGAATTTTGGCGCGCTTGTCTGGCCATATTTGGAGTGGCTGGTTCTAGTACGGCGGTCAATTGTACTTTTCGCGTGGTGTACTGGCTGGTACCCACAGCCAGTGCGTGTGCAAGCACGTGTGGATATAATGCGTGTCCCATGTGTTCGCCCTTTCTGCTTGTGGCTGGCGTAGAGTAAAGGTCGCGCTTTTCTGCTTGTTGCTAGCGTGGGATAAAGATCGGTGCGGGCCAAATTGTCCTTAATTGTAGCTGAACAGCAATCACGGAGTTTGGATTGGGAGGACTGGTGTTCTTGATAGCCGCTCGTCAGGAAGGCCGAAGCCCTAAGGAGAACGCGCGGGGTTGCGCTACACTATTATGTATCATTCCAGGCAATGGAGGTTTTGTTTCTACTTGGTTTCGTTTCTACATTGGGGTTTTTCTACATGGGTTTCTACATTGAGTTTCTACTGTGAATTAGGTCAACAATATAACTTAGTGCTGATTATTCTCTGTGGATTCCGTTAACCCTTTCGATCCCGCGGGCTCCAAAAAGAGCCTTTGTTGTGATACACTTCGATCCCGCGGGCTCCAAAAGGTGCCGGGAATCGTCATGCGCTTGACGCCCAAGACGACTTAAATCACCACCTGAAAATGCTTGAGCGTTCTTTTGTTTGGCGTCCTCTATTGACGTGGAGTGTCGTGGCCGAGCGGTCTAGCTCACCGGAATCAAGTTCTGGTGTTAGCAGCAGAATGTGGGTTCGAATCCCGGCCGTGACACTTGTGTCCTTGAGCAAGACACTTAACCATAATTGCTTCTTCCCAGGGTTAAATGGGTACCTGTGAGAGCAGAGTTGGTTGATTAGCCCATATGCGCTGTAATGGCAGCAATTGAGCTGTATACTCCCCAGGGAGCTGAGATGGTTTCAGGAATGATTTATGAGCCTTATGACAGGGTAATAATATAATGCGCCTTGAGCACCACTCAGTTGGTGGATACGTGCGCTATATAAGTCCACACATTATTATTATTATTATTATTATTATTATTATTATTATTATTATTATTATTATTATTATTATTATTATTATTATTATTATTATTATTATTATTATTATTATTATTATTATTATTATTATTATTATTATTATTATTATTATTATTATTATTATTATTATTATTATTATTATTATTATTATTATTATTATTATTATTATTATTATTTTTTTTTTTTTT
>CM055816.1:16171026-16249973 GCA_029582265.1 Zoroaster sp. YZ-2022
ACAACACTTAAAATACCACTAGAAGGCGCTATAAGCAATATTTTGGGTAATGTTTTTACGTGATATTTAAATATTTTGGGTATTTTATTTTTACAAAAACGTGATTTTTAAATATTTTGACCCAAAAATTGGGTTTTCTAAACCAAAAAGACAATAAAGGCCGATATAATAACATCCATGATACTACTGATGACATACAATTATACATTGACCAAAATAAATTGATAAAAACTTTTAAAAATCAGGTTTTTGGGACAAAATGTAAGTTATTACATTTAAACGTAATGGCGGCCATATTGGATTCCCAGAATGCATTGGAAGTGGTCACATGACTCAATGTTGTCCAGAGTTCAGAGTTTAAAAGTTGACAACAAACCCAAAAACCCATATTGAATGTTTAACAGTGTCAAAAATCTAGTATTTTGAACAAAAATGTGGAAATAAATAAATAAATAGAAAGAATCAAATTTAGCAAAGGATACTGCTTTTCTGCATCAGTTTTACATGGGTTGGTAAAACATATTTGTTTTATTTCTTGGTAGAAACAACGCATCTGTTGTAAATTTGTTTTGTGATAATTTTTGTTGATGTTGATGGCATTCCGGAGCTATGTACATGCAATTTGTCGCAATGCCGAGGATTGTGCAATAAATGTTTTTAGGGTAGATTTCTCTGTTCCTCATGTGCACATTAGTTCCTATAAATTTCGCAGGGGAGGTGGAGCTACAGCAACTTCCCGGGGTAGGGTCTAGAATTGCGAGAAATATTGTCCAATACAGGGAGGAGAATTTTCCAATTACACCAGCTAATATTGAATACATACACAGATTAAGACTCTCAGAGAAGCTATTTAGATCAATTGACTTTACCACAGACCCCTACTGTCAACAGGCAAGCATGCAGCCAGATCCAGGCCCGACTAGGGAGCCGGTTGCACCCACACAACAGGACAACCGCATCGGGTCGTCCGGTAGGCAAAAGCCTACAGGGAACCCCTCCAGGTTCTGCAGAAGCATTTGTGCAGAATATGTCGCAACACATTGACTCTGCCCAAGTACGAGGCAGACCTCATGGTTACCCATCACACAAACCTGGTAGGCCGGTACCTCAAGTCGTGCCCCCATGGTCTTCCTACTCAGACAAATACACAACACCGCCCATGTACATGTATGCATACCCACCCATTCCAACCCAAAATCCGGATGTTGGTACTTACCCGTACTTACCACCGCAGTCGGTGGCATACCGCCCTGACCCATCACACCAATGGTATGGTCAAACTCCATATCCATCACCAGAACTTGTACCGCCACTCCAGTCTAGGCTACGCCCAGTGGTGATCCCACAGTCGGCTACCCATGCACCCCAGGCTCGAGGTGTATCGCTAGATGACCGGAAACCACGAGTGCTCCCCAAGACGCTGGAGTTTGACGGCAAACTTGATTGGGCACTTTATAAGCAGAAGTTTGAAACCTATGCAACGTCTGTGGGTTGGACGGAAGGTCAGAAGAAAGATATGTTGATTTGGGGACTAACAGGGAAAGCTGCAGACTTCTACGTCCTTCTTAGTAAGATGAATGAAGATTTGTCTTACAGCCACCTGATCTCAGAATTCAACAAGAGGTTTAAGAGAGAAGAACTTCCCGAGACCCTCCAGGCCCGTTTCCAATTTGAGTGCCAGGAAGAAAGCGAGACTCTAAGAGACTGGGCCGATAGGATTCTCTCTTTGGCAGCCAAAGCCTACAAAGATCTGCCCGAGGCTTGGATCAGGAAACATGCCATCATTAAATTTTGCATGGGAAGCCTGGACCGTGAAGCTGGTCAGCATGCCTGCATACAGCAACCTAACAATGGACAAGATGGAGTGGTTCCACTGCATCAGCAAGTCAGCAGGTTCCAGACACCCTCCGCAAAAACCATCTAAGCCTGCACCCCCTGTTAGGGCGTATAAATGCGCATCTTACGAGTATTGTGAAAATGACCCTGGTTCCGGGGAAGAAGAGGACGAAGATGTAAGGATCAGAAGAATGGATGTGAGAAGGAAGCCGTCGACTCTCCAGCCCATTCTCAAGAATGAAATTGCCCCAGCGACGTGGCGCGACAACAAAACACCAGCGCCTACACAGGATGTAGAAATGGCAGAGTTGGCTAACCAGATATCCCAAATGACAGTGGCAACATCAGCCTTGACCAAGCAGGTCGCTGTGTCCATCTCTGATCTAAGTATGGAGATCAAGGGAATGTTCCGGGAGCTGGGACGACAGAGGAGCACATCCCCAAGTCGACGCGCCTGCTATCTCTGTGGCGACGAAAGGCACTTCGCACGGGATTGCCCAGCAAAGGACATGAAGGGGAAAGAAACCAAGGTTCTCCGTTTCGAAGATGAGCAGCCAAAAGCTCAGGGGACGAAGATGGAGGCCGGGTTTTCGCCCCAGTAGGTTACGGCCAGGAGAGCTCACCGCATCTGTGGAGCCCCCCTCTATGCCACATGTCTGTGTCCAAGGCAGATACCCAACCGCACCAGGTTGTTAGCCATTCACATCAAGATACAGAGTTTCCGCATCAGGTCACAACGGAGCCAGAATATCCGCATCAGGGTATTGCCAAAGTAGAAAGTGAAACTGTGACCATCGGGATTGCAAAGAAAGACTGCCCTGCCAATTTAGAACTTGCAAAGACACCTACAGAGACAACAGAAGACATCATCACTGTCAACCAAATCCAGTCAAGCGCAGTTTACCATGTACCAGTACAATTAGAGGACCAGCATATCGAGGCAGTAATAGACACCGCGGCAGAATCTACTATACTGTCAGACCGGATTTTCAACAAATTATGTCCGAAACCAAAAATACTCTCTAACATGAAATTTCACATGGCTGGTAGAGACTCAACAATGAATGGGTACAAGATAGGTCCAGTATCGTTCAGGATTGGCTCTACGTCATATCACGAAATAATACACGTCGCCCCAATTGAGGATGATATGTTGCTAGGGGTTGATTTCTTCCGGAGTCGAACCATGAAAATGGATATGGGGCAAATCTTATGACGCTAGGAGAGGACACAATATCTATCCAATATGGGAACAAACCCAGGGAGACTAGGGTCTCCCGAGTGACTGTAGCAAAGAGGAGAGTTATCCCTCCACACTCTGTCACTGCTGTTATTTGTCAGCTTCGGGGGACAATGCCAGATTACGTCTTGGAGCCAGACCAGAACTCATATCTTGTAATCCCAAGATCTGCACACCGCAGCAAAGCCAGGCCGACATTATATGTCGCCAACGTCACAAATAGCTTTGTGGTGATGAATCCTGGGCAGGCGGTAGGAGAAGCTGTGGAAGCTGATTCGCTTCCCAAAATTCAGGACACCGCTTCTGGGTCAGAAACAGACTCCCAAGAAACCGATGCCGTACCTGGACCGGTGAGTGATGAACACAATCCAGACACTAGCTCCGCATCCGGGCTAGCTGATGATCCATTTGCGAATGTACCTGCACACCTGAGAGATATGCTGAAATTGTCCAAGGGAGAACTCACGGAAGAACAGTTCAGTAAGCTGAGAGATCTAATCTGTAGCTTCTCCGACGTATTTGCATCTCATATATTTGATATAGGGACAGTCAAAGAGATTGACCATGGTATTGACACTAGGGATGCACCTCCAATATGACAACGTATGAGAAGGACTCCAGTTCAGTTTGCTGGTGAGGAAGAAAAAGAGTTGGACAAAATGCTGGAGGCTGGAGTTATCCAACCTTCGGTATCCGAATGGGCATCTCCATCTGTTCTAGTTAGAAAGAGGGATGGTACAGTCCGCTTTTGCGTTGACTATAGGGCGCTCAACAACATAACCGTTAAGGACGTCTACCCTCTCCCACTGGTCGAGGACTGTGTTGACACACTCTCGGGAAACCGTTGGTTCTCAAAACTTGATGCCATTTGGGGATACTGGCAAGTCAACTTACGTGAAGAGGATCGCAAAAAGACAGCATTCATCACTAAGTATGGCTTATTTATGTTCAACAAAATGCCATTCGGCCTCTGCAATAGTCCTTCTACATTTTCCAGAGTTGTCAATCTAGTCCTCAGGGGCTTGAACTGGAAAACTGCCTTGGCATTCCTGGATGATATTGTCATTCTACGAAGTAACTTTCATGAACATCTCCACAATCTAGCTGAGGCACTAGAGCGCTTCAGACAGCATGGACTCAAACTCAAACCCAAAAAGTGTGCTTTCTGTTCGAAGAAGGTAGAATTCCTTGGTAGAATTGTCGGCGAGGACTCCATTGGAATCTCGGATGCAGATATCCGTGCAGTGGGGTCCTGGTCGACACCTGAAAACACCAAAGATGTTGAGCGATTCCTTGGCTTTGTAAATTACCACAGAGCCTTCATCCCCGACTTTGCGGAACTTGCGGTTCCCTTGTATGCCATCACAGGACGCAAAGAATTTCGTTGGGAGGAGGAGCAGGAGACAGCCTTCAATTCCCTAAAAGACAAGATGACGCAACCGCCTGTCCTTGCTCTACCTAACGCGCACGATGAATTTATCCTGGACACCGATGCGTCAAACACAGCCATTGGTGGAGAGCTGACACAAGTCCAAGATGGCCAGGAAAGAGTTGTCGCTTATGCGAGTTACGCCTTAACTCCTGAGCAGAGACGCTACTGCACAACTCGTCAAGAACTCTTAGCTATCGTGAGGCTCACGCGTCAATTCCGACACCACCTTCTGGGAAAACCGTTCACCATTCGCACGGACCACAACAGCCTATTATGGTTGTTAAGGTTCAAGGAACCCCAGGGACAACTGGCCCGGTGGATTGAGGAACTGAGCCAGTACAACATGACACTGAAGCATCGCCGAGAGAGCTTACATAGCAATGCCGATGCACTCTCACGAACAGGAGATACAACAGAAGGTCACTACATCCACGGAGTAGAATTAAAGGACCTACCATGTGGAGGGTGCTCATACTGCACTAGGGCCCACACGCAGTGGTAAAGTTTCATCGAGGAGGTAGATGACGTGGTGCCAATCTCCCGCTGCCAACTGGCCACTCTCTCTGCATCAGAGGAGGGTGGTGACTCGGCAGCGTCGTCCCGCACCTGGGACCCTGGAGGCAAAATGCAACCAGAAACACCTACACTGGAAATAGTGATATACAGATTTCCTGATGGTACCACAACCTCACAGGTGAACATCCTCTCAGATGAGGGAACAAAGATCAGCAGCAAGGGAAGCAGAGGTGTTTGTGAGGGAAAGTCTCCTGTGTGTTGATATTGCACACTTAAGTTCAGTCACCAACATGCTACAGCGCCCTCTCTTGGTTTTAGAAGTACAGTTTAGATAAAAACATGGCCCCTTAGGCATAGGACCAGTAATATAATATAACAGACACTTGCAATGTAATCCAGTGTAATCCTTGCCATCCTATCATAATAAAAATCAATACATGGTGTCAGAAGTCAAGTACAATCCAGCCAAGAATATTTTGCTGCATATTTCTTCAAGGTAAAGTAGAAAATCTACCGTAAATGTGCTTCAGAGATTATCGATAATACGGCATAATAACTGTGACTAATTGTACTGTAGAACTGATCTTGATAGTCGGGGGACGGGCTAAGCCCCTCCTTTTGTGAAGTAATTATCAGCTTAACATAAGGGGTAAGTACCTGACAAAGATCTAAGACTACAGTTTATATTTTGAAGCTGGAAAATGGCACAATTGCCCCATTTGTCGCAACCTCCACCATTAGAACTGAGTGGTAATCTTGCAGAGAACTGGAAAAGGTTCAAACAGCGGTATACATTGTACAACACGGCCTCAGGTTTGTCAGAAAAAGATGACAAATTACAAACATCAACCCTGCTCCATATCATAGGGGAGGCAGCCCTGGACATATATAATACGTTCACTTTTGAGGCTGAGGGTGATAATATGAAGCTCAGTGTCGTTCTTCAGAAATTTGAAGCATACTGCATGCCCAAGAGAAATGTGACTTATGAGAGACACAGGTTTTTCACTAGGTCACAGCAACCAGGCGAAACAATCGACCAATATGCAACAGAGTTGCGCACTCGAAGCAAGTCATGTGAATTTGGTGATCTTAAAGATTCACTTATTAAAGATCGAATTATCTGTGGAATTCCGGATGACCGCCTAAGGGAACGACTGCTGAGGGAAGAAAACCTAAAGCTAGAAAAAGTTATGCAACTATGTCGAGCGGCCGAAACAACAAAATTGCAAGCTAAAGAGCTTACATCTCCAGGAAAGCCAGTAGATGCTGTAAGAGCTAAAGACCAAAGAAGAAAACAAGGAAAGCCACAACGATTACCAAAGAAGTTGTGTGGAAGATGCGGGCAAACACACGAGTATGCTGCATGCCCTGCCCATGGAAAGACTTGTTTAAAATGTGGAAAGGATAACCATTTTGCTCAGTGCTGCAAGACACCAAGCTCTATGTCAAAAGGGAACACCAAAAGAAACACGAAACGTGTTCATAATATCAACAAGTTCCCTGAAGGCTCAGAGGATTTTTTTGTGGATGTAATCAAAAGCACCGCAACCAATGATGAATGGACACTTCCACTTGTTACAAATGGAGTAACAATTACTTACAAGTTGGATACAGGGGCGCAAGCTAATTTACTCCCCGAAAGGCTAGTCCGCCAGATGCAGCCTCGACCAAAGATGCACCCAGCTAAAGTGAAAGCCACAGGGTACTCAGGGGTAGACATACCCATCACAGGTCGATGCATGGTAAAGGTGCAGCACAAAGGTCAGACATACTACATATCAGTCCTCATTACACCAGGAGATCATCAGCCACTGATGGGTTTGAAAGGTTGTGAAAAGTTAAACCTAGTAAAGAGGATCCTCAATGTAAATAAAAAAAACTCTGATATAGATGATTTTGCAGATGTGTTCAACGGGTTAGGATGCCTACCGGGACGACATCACATAGCAATCCATAGTGATGTTACACCGGTACAACATGCATGTAGAAAGGTACCATTTCCTCTGCAAGACAAGCTAAAAGATGAGTTAGACCGTATGGAGCGACTAGAAGTCATCACAAAGATAGATGAACCAACAGATTGGGTGTCATCACTTTGCATTGTTGACAAGAAAAATGGCAAGTTACGAGTGTGCCTTGATCCACGTGACCTAAACAAGGCAATAAGACGAGCACACTACAAGCTGCCATCTCGTGCTGAAATAACTGCACATTTTGCCGGAGCAAAATTCTTTAGCAAGTTAGATGCATCAAGTGGATTCTGGCAAATACAGTTGGATGAGGCCAGTTCCGAACTATGTGCATTCATCACTCCATTTGGGAGGTATCGCTTCCTCCGTCTTCCATTTGGCATCAGCAGTGCACCGGAGGTCTACCACAAAATTATCCATGACCTATTTATGGAAGTTGCGGGAGTCAATACCATGATGGATGACATCGTCGTCTGGGGATCAACTCGAAAATAGCATGATGAGCGCCTCAGACAAGTACTAGAGATCGTACGAAGTAACAATCTCAAACTCAACCGAGAGAAGTGTGAGTTTGGAGTACACAGTCTGACTTTCATTGGGGATGTTATCAGCGACCAGGGAGTCCAGCCAGATCCCAAGAAAGTCACTGCAATTCTCAACATGGAAAGACCAAAAAATCGCAACGATATTCAGAGATTCATGGGGATGATCAACTACATGGGAAAGTTCATCCCAGATCTGTCATCTAAGTCAGCCCCTCTACGGAGTCTACTGGATAAGAGAAACCAGTGGATGTGGCTAGAGGCACAGGAAAAGGCCTGGCAAAAGCTAAAAGTAACATTGACAACCGAGCCAGTCCTAAAATTCTATGACCCAGCAAAGCCAAGCAAGCTGTCAGCTGACGCATCAAAAAATGGAATTGGTGCAGTCCTACTACAGCTGTATGATGATGCATGGGCACCTGTGGCGTACGCATCGAGAGCCATGACTGAGGCCGAAGAAAGATACGCCCAGATAGAAAAAGAACTGTTAGCTATAACATATGCGTGTGAGCGTTTTCATCAGTACATCTATGGACAGCAGGTAGAAGTGGAAACCGATCATAAACCACTCGTACCATTGTTCACAAAGTCACTGAGTGACTGTCCCCTGCGAGTCCAACGGATGCTTATCAGAATCCAACGCTATGACCTGAAAGTGTCCTACACACCAGGCAAATTCATGTATACAGCGGACACACTCTCCAGAGCTGTAGACCCACACGCAGAGACAGACAGTTACAGAGAAGACGACATCAAAGCATATGTCGATATCATCTTGACATCAATGCCTGTATCCTCCAACAGAAAGGAAGAAATCATCAAGGAAACACTACACGATGAAATACTGCAGACATTGACCAAAGTCATACATGAAGGATGGCCCGACAACAAAAGCATGTGTCCAGTAAAAATAAGAGACTACTGGAATGCACGTGATGAACTATCAATAGCAGGAGGCATGTTGTTCAAAGGCAGTAAGATCATCATTCCAGCATCACTGCGCACAACCATGCTCAACAAAATACATGAAGGGCACCTAGGCATTGAAAAGTGCAAAAGAAGAGCCAGAGAGGTAATGTACTGGCCACACATCAACCAAGATGTGTCAAATATGGTGAAGAACTGCAACTCATGCCTTACATATCAGAGGAAACATATGGCAGAGAATCTTCAGCCACACCCAACTCCCAACCGTGCATGGGAAAAAGTTGGAGCAGATCTCTTCACAGTTCATGGTAAGAACTACATTGTCATCGTGGACTATTTTTCGCAGTTCATCGAAATCTGCACACTGAATAGCACAACCAGCAGCACTGTCATAAAGAATATGAAGTCGGTGTTTTCTCGACAAGGAACGCCTTGTGAAGTATTTACTGACAATGGACCGCAGTTTGCAAGTGCTGAGTTTAAACACTTCTCAGCAGATTGGGACTTCATTCATTCAACATCCAGTCCACACTATCCTCAGTCCAACGGACTTGTTGAATGTGCAGTGAAGATCGTCAAGAACATGATACTGAAGACGACTCACAGCGGCCAAGATATATACAAGGCATTACAGATTTATCGTAGTACACCATTGGAGTGTGGACGCTCTCCAGCCGAATTGCTGTACAACCGGCGTATCAGATCAAATCTACCCATGGCAGATAATTTGTTGAACTTTCAGCGTCTTGACACTCAAGCCTTCAGAAGAAGAAAGAAGGAACAGAAGAACAAACAAAAAATACAGCACAAAAAACAGTCTGGATCACGTGACCTACCACCGCTACAGATAGGCGACACAGTCAAACTACTGAACACAGAGAACAACACTTGGTCTCAAGGTGGAGTCGTGTCAGCCACACTGCCGAATCGCTCGTACCAGGTTCAGACAGAAACGAGTACCCTCCGTAGGAACAGACGAATGCTGAGAAATGCCCCAGTAGAGCAACAGCAACACGAATCCAGTCACATATCGTTTGAAACACCATCAGCGGATCACATCCCAACCACCGAGACTACAGTCCAAGAAGACACGAGCAAACACAGCAATGACGGCAATATGACCAGCCCGTCAGTCTCAAACAAAGGCAACAAAGAATCACCAATGACAACAAGAAGTGGTCGTGTCGTGAAGCCACCCACAAGACTCGATCTGTGAGATGCCAATGTTCACTTGCTAATAGACTATGAACTGAAACTGGCTATAACGTTGTTTGTTTAGTTAAAGTTTAGAGTTAAAATTAGTTGAAGTTTTGACAAGTTTTTTCCTAACAATATTGCAGACAGCATGTGTTTATTCTTAATGAACAGAGACCAACTAAACTATGGATTGGATCTTCACTAGCATTTAATAATTATATTACTCATGAACATTTCTACAAATCAACGGGAAGCTTCATTTAAAATGAACTTTTGAGAAAGGAAGATGTGTTGATATTGCACACTTAAGTTCAGTCACTAACATGCTACAGCGCCCTCTCTTGGTTTTAGAAGACAGTTTAGATAAAAACATGGCTGCTTAGGCATAGGACCAGTAATATAATATAACGGACACTTGCAATGTAATCCAGTGTAATCCTTGCCATCCTATCATAATAAAAATCAATACATCCTGGATACCAACTGGGTGGACGCCAACATCTATTTTGTCAGACAGGTAGCCCAGACGGCGAGGAGACCAGTGGACTTCACCCATGCAGAGATTAGGAAGTCCCTCGACACCTCCGCGGAGACCTTCACAGTGGGCACCGCATCTGGGCCTCCTGTGAGAAGTTTTCCAACAGTGAGTTTGCCGCGTACCGCATCTGGTACCAGCACAGTAGATACCGCACCCGGTATCGAGAGACCTAGTTGAAACACCACGGTCGGCAACCCTAGCTGTTGTGTGAAATATACTAGAGATGCTGTGGAGGTCTGTGTTTCCTCTCCATCAGAGAGTGAGGACGAGCGTCCCAAGCGTCAGTGGTCTCAGGAAAGAAACGCAGTAATTGCGACACTGGCAGGGTCTCACCAGAAGCTAGACAAGTCCTCACTAGGCCCCAGGGAGCCATGTGTAGAAAAGAGATCCAGACTGGGTGAAGTGCAGTCAGGAACCACAGCAGCAATGAAGGAAAGACATCGAGCGAGGGACCGAGGAAGGCCCTCCTACATCAGGGAACAACAGGGAGGACCATCAAGGAAACGGACTCCCCCAACACCGTCAAGCAGTAGGGAATGCCAAGCAACAGCAAATCAACCACGTCAACGCTGTGGGAAAAGAAGGCTAGTTGAATGCCAGTTCTCGTGGTGCTCCGCCACGACAATCTACATGAAGAAACACATCGAAGAGGAGCACGCACCAGCTGTGTTCGACTACTACCAGGCCGAGAACGATGGGCTTGCTCGCACTCGAGTGGAATGCCTGAGAGAGATGGTGCATGAGGCCTTGGGAGAGAGCAGTACTCTGCAGGATATGGTAAACCTAATCAACGATGGAGGTGCTATCAGACCTGGCTGGCACATTACACCGGAACAGAGGAGTGCCATGGTGGGAATGTGTAGATTGGCAGGATGGCCAGCTCCGGAGGAATTCTCTCTGCATCCTGTCAACAGTGTGGCAGCATTGTCCCACTGGAGATGCTTATCAGTATTCGCCGGAGAGATACGGTAACGCCGCAAGGGATGGAGAAGCTTCGACATCGGTACCCATCTTCTGGACTTCGCCGTTCTTCGGGAACGTCAACTATCAGCAGATCACCATTGGAGCAGATTCCCTTCAGCCCCAGACAGGAAGTCCTGCAGCAGGAAGAAAAACAGATTCCGCCTTCGAGATCCATAGGCAATGTCCCATACCCGGAGCCTGAGAATGTCCGAGAGGAAGTGGAGGTGACTGTCACTAGGGAGTCATCGAGTCTGGCGGAAGAGAAGAGCATCGTCCACAGCTTCGATAGCCACTTCCATCTTGATAGGCTGTCAGCCAGAATTCCTGGAATCCAGTTGACCAATCTTGTAGCTGTCGAACAGGTGTTTCCCCAGAGGTCAGACAAGCACTATACGGTTCGGCTGTCAGGAGCCGCAGCTGTCTTCTGCGACCAAAATACCCTGCCATTGGAAAAAGAAATACCAGCTCTCACTAAGCAAGGATTCAGCGTGATGATCGGTGCTCATCCGAAGACGATCTTAACAGATAAGGAGAGACAGAGGGTGAAGTCATTGAGCCAGCATCCTGCAGTCAGTGGACTGGGTGAGGTGGGTTTGGACTATTCTGTGAACTCTGACCTTTGGCACATTCAAGAGAGACAACTCCGAGATCTCCTGACGGGCCTACATCCATCAAGGGTCCTGACTCTCCACATCCGTGGTATGCGAGATGATTTCACCGGAGTGGAAACCTACATGCGATGCCTGGACGTAATATCTCCTGTCATCAAGGGAAGTCAGAAGATCCAGCTGCACTGTTTCTCCAGCACCACAGAGGTAGTCCAGCAGTGGCTTGAATCATTCCCCAATACCCACTTCAGCATCGGTAATATGGTGAACAGCTTCAACGGGCGACAGAAGGCTTCCCTGAAGTCGGTTCCGAGGAACCAACTACTTCTGGAAACGGATGCACCCTACTTCCCCCCAATCGGCAGGAAACAGAACGCCCCATCTCTGCTGGACTACACAGCTGAGTCAGTGGCCAACATCCTGGGAGACATCTCACCGGAAGAAGTCCTGGACCTCACTGAGACAAACGCTAGGGCATTCTTCAACTGACACAGGACATAGAACTCTATCGGCATAGAACTCTATCGGGTTTTACCGATTTACTAAGAGAGATACAGATCTCTACCAATGCTTTCCTTCGTTTTAGAGGGAATAGCAGTTATTTAGTTTTGGGTTTTGTATTAGTGTTGTTTTTTTAGATATATTAATGTTCATTGTTTGTAATACTTGTACGTTTCATTAACTTGGGTTTATAGTCCACCCACACCAGCATCTAAAAGAGAAAAGTGGCAGGAGTGTAGTGCCAGTTGGTACGTCACCTGTATTAATCGATATATTAGAAATAAGTAGTCACGTGACCAGTAATCAATGTAATAGTTTCACGTGGGTGCTGCCATCTTAGATCAGATCTTGTCGTACGTATGAATAAACATCACATGGTTGTTACCAGAACTCTTAAAAACTAGTGTTTCCGTGTTTCTACACAATTCGTCTTGTAATTTCGAGACTCAAGTTTGCCGGATCGGACCCCACGCCTGGGATTAATCAAGTAATCTTGCGGGCTTGTCTCACGAGGAATCCGGACCCGTGACATTTCGGCCAGGGCAGGCACCGTCTCAGCTCACGCTTGACGCTTACTTGTGGAGTAACACCGTAAAGCACTACAATTCTATCCGGTCAATCGTCAGAGACCAAGCTTGGTGATCAAGAGGTTCGAACCCCGCCTGAGTTTTTTTCACAGACGTCTATTAATCTATACTGGGTACTGAAAGGATTAGTTGCCCTGCACTGGCATCCAAAAGAATCGAAAAAGGGCTTAATGATTAAGTGTTGGACAAAGGGATGTATTTACTGCAACCGTATATTTTATATGGTTTTGTTACACATACTCAAAAATGAAAGAAAACGACTTGTATGCGGTTCCTCACTCGGTTTATTGCACGTCATTGGTCATTGGATCCAATTTGTATACAGATACTAAATGTATTTGGACTATCCAACATTTTCGACATGAGAGTACTCATTCAGGATACGTCTTCCTTGAAATGGTGCGTTATTTGATGTTAATAATTTTCAAGAAACACTGGTTAACAAATACCCTATAAGCCTTCATGGATTTTATTAATTATTGTTTGTTTAACGTCTAGAACTGTGGATAGCCCTTAACAGCTAATTAACAATATTGTTGCGTTATTTACAGGCAATTTACTTTCAATTAAAACGATTGTTCTAAAATATGTATATTCCATGCTCCAAATGATTTTATCTTGAAATATAATCGAAATTTTAATAGCTGTATTTGTTGATCAACGTAATAACAAACTTTAATTAATAATAATCAAAATCTTCAATAACCTTTGGCCTTGCGCGATAGTTATGCATTACTATTCAAATTGAGTTTTAATTTTCAAATTGAGTTTTAATTTAAAATGCATCTTTAGTGGCTTACCAAAATAAGCAGACCTGTATTGATTTACATATTCAAGGTAACTATTTGTTCGAGCATGGAATATATCATAAATTATTTAATGACATAATTAATAAATTCTGTTCCTTTGTCAACAAAGACGACATTTATTCTGCATGAACTCTGCAGACGTTATGGTTGTTATAAAGTCTGTTTAATAATCATTTTGCCCGAACACTCATGTGAAGCAGAGATAAAAGAATTGCCGAGATCACATTAGTTAACAGGTCATTCGCCAATGATATTTTACAGTCTGCAAAATACAACAGATAGTAATTGTTAACAAGAGATTAGGGTATATGTAAATTCTACAAATACATTAAAATATTCATTTAATAGATTTGGGGCAAGATTTCAAAACTTCAATATTCTAAGAAAAAGAAAAAAAAATGCATTTTGTATATCATTGTTTACATCATATAGTAATAATCACTTGCATTTACAAAATGACTGGCTATAATGGAAAGTAAAAGAAATTTAAAATGTTAATAAGACTGTGTACAACAAAACGTATTGGTGATCATCTTTTAAAAAAAATCAGATCAGGTTAAAGATTGTTATTTGAATATTGTTTTAGTTTTTAACACCACAGCTCATAATGTAATCTTGTTTGGAAAACAAATTACCAGCCGGTCTGAGGAAAGTAATTTCTTAAAATGTTGTTAAATATTCCGTGAGGGAGATACAATAGAAACTTCATAGCTAACTTTTTTTAAATTACCGTACAATGATTGGATTAAGTGGATCTACAAAAGGTAATCACTCCTTTTCTAATGGTAATGTTATATTTTATTGTTTTAATGTCTAAAATTGCGTTATTTACAGGCGAATTATTGTTAATGATTGATTCAAAAGTCTTTGCCATATGTAATACTGAAATGAATGAGATTAAATTAAATGAAAAGTATATCAAATGACAAGGATCTACATGTGAGTTAGGTTAAATGAATATAGAGTGCTTTTGAGTTGCACGTGAAGAAACTGTGAAGATTTGACATTGTTACATATTTTTACCAGTGCACTTTGAGGCACTCAATATTTGTATATTTCCACGGCTTAGCTTCGACACAAATCCAGCACGTAATATACATGTAAGTTGTTAGTGTACCGAAGTGTGCCGTCAAATTCCCACGACAGTATAGCGGTTGGTTTTACATATTCTTTGTTTCGTTTTTGTTCTTTGACGCAATGTTTGCATTGCATTATGAGCTGTGGTGTTAAAAATTAACACTCAATTCGTCCCTAATTTGCCATAGTGACCAATCCGACTTTTTTCAATTTTAAGTTTTCCCGCCCATTAGTACATTCAGGAAGAGACGTACCATTGTATCTAATCCACATGCATGTATTCCTTATAGTTTTGGAGATAGAGCATTCGTCATTTGAATGCATGCTCTAACTGGCTATGTTTGTAATTTGACAAAGTGACCAATACCGCATTGGTCACTATGGCAACTTAATTCGGGATTGGTCACTATGGCAAATTAGGGACGAGTTGTTGTTTGTTTGTTGTTGGTTGTTGTTGGTTGTTGTTGGTTGTTGTTGGTTGTTGTTGGTTGTTGTTGGTTGTTGTTGGTTGTTGTTGGTTGTTGTTTGTTTGTTGTTTGGTTGTTGTTGGTTGTTGTTGGTTGTTGTTGGTTGTTGGTTGTTGTTGGTTGTTGTTGGTTGTTGTTGGTTGTTGTTGGTTGTTGTTGGTTGTTGTTGGTTGTTGTTGGTTGTTGTTGGTTGTTGTTGGTTGTTGTTGGTTGTTGTTGGTTGTTGTTGGTTGTTGTTGGTTGTTGTTGGTTGTTGTTGGTTGTTGTTGATTGTTGATTGTTGTTGGTTGTTGTTCTTGTTCTTGTTCTTGTTCTTGTTCTTGTTCTTGTTCTTGTTCTTGTTCTTCTTGTTCTTGTTCTTGTTCTTGTTCTTGTTACATTTCTTTACCCAGGGTATGCCCAAACAGTTTAAAACTGGTTTCCATTGGGGCCCTGCATACAAATGACTATACAATACAATAAAGTAAAAGCATATGGGATTAGTACATAATTGTTAAGCAAAATATTGTAGAACTATTACAACTACATGTACAACATCGTTAACAGAATTCGGACATATTTTGTGACATCTAAAAGTATATGTTACTGACTGAACGTTTTACGTAGTTCGGATTTGTTATAAATTATTATTAAATGTGTTGTAAAACGGTACACGTTATCAATCCTCTTGAGAAATAATGCAGTATTGTCACGTCTAATTTACAAAATGTTGCTTGACGGCAACAGTTTATACAGTTCCCCTTTTTAATACATTTACAGACAATTGCATGTGACCGGAGAGTATCACACAGCATGTTACTTACATGCGAGGTCTATGTAGTTCTTTAATTGTTTTCCATTCTCAATTCCACTGTGAGTTTTAAGTATATTAATTATCTATGTATTTTCTGTTAATAAATTAAGTTTAATTAATGGAATACATTGAACAATATGTTGCTTATTTTGTTGTATAAACAAAAAGTAATCCTCGCGGACTGATTTTGTGTAGAGTCTTTCGCCGGTTTTACGTGAGGTAATCTCTCTCTTTCTTGCTGTCGTTGTTTGTCACCAGTCACCAAACTATTTGCTGCGGATCTTATCACTTTTTGGAGCGTGATTCCCAGTCCATTTCACTACAAGCTTGGATCCTTTTCTTTATCCGTTTTCTGCCGTTTGCTGGTGAGTTTGATATTTGCCCAGATATATTTGAAATGAATGTTTTTGCCGTTTTTATTGATTGAGCCATGTCAAGTTTTTCCCGTTGCACTTTAACATGGAGGCCATGTGGTCTATACGACGGCTGTTCGTTGCTTATTTTGTATATCTCTTTTACTGGACAGACTGGAGAGAGAGAGGTTGACTTCGTTTGGTGGCGCTCGGGGATTTGATTACATGGGATTACATTAGATCTGATTACATTAGGTTACATTGGATTTGATTTATTTTGAATTTGATCAACTGTCAACAACTCTTATTGTATATTTCCAAATTAAACTAATTTTCTAATAATAAAAATCAATCATTGTTATTTCCGAATCAAAGACAAAATTGTAAATTTTTGTATTTTTCTTGTCTATTTGGCATGGCATCCTAACTTTTACTAGTGGGCGGACTCACAGCAATTAGAGTAACACTACCCTAACCCTGTCTGTGACACTTGTTTATCAAAACATGAGCACTTTTTTTATGTAACTTTCACAGGTTAGTTTTATGATATATTTCTTTAAAACTACCAAAGTTAAATGCATGGCTCAATGAAATTTCATGTAGCTTGTTTATCGCCGTATAGACTAATGTACCAGCTACCCGCCACAGGTGGAGATGGCCTGGATCGGTGAAGGAGTTTTCATTCATTTGAAAGTCAATATGGCCGCTATCTAAGGTTATCGTGAAGACAGATCCAGAGCCTCCGGTATAACCAGTGCTGTTAGGGATGTTATTTACCGACAACTTTGTCCACATCAGCCAAGTCTGAATACAAAATATTACCAAACAATAATTCATAAAAAACAAATCATTCAAGTGAAGATATAGAGTTGGTAATAAGAACAAAATTGTATGATTTGAATGTAAAACATATTTAGTGTAAAACTGATGGTTGTCATCTGAGGTGTTGCCATCTTATATACACAACTGAAATAATTGCCAGTTCGAATTCAAGAATATTCTTTCTTGTTCGACGTGAGGATACTCATAAAGAAAAGATTAAACTAAGCTACGCTTAATCTTATTGATGGGGAACAGATCATTTGATGCTCGCATTGTTTAACCATTCGGCGCTAAAAGCTCAGCATTCCTAAAATAGTTGGCTGTTCCTTACACATACAAAGGTTTCACATGTTGTGTGCTCGCAAGAAGGCAGTCAAGAAGGTTCTGAGAAACACTTTGGCACACCCTATACTTTGCTTCGGCATAATACAACTTGTTTGCAATGTATCAGACTGAGACATTTCTAACCAATGAGGTCAAACTACATTGATTATCTTGCAATAAATGCTGTTATATAACAACCTGTGAAATCTTTGTAGGTTTTGCAATGACCGGTACCGTACTACATACAAGATTAAGCATAGTTTAATATACATTTTCCCGGCCAATTTCAAAACATTTTCTTCATTTTCGTTAAAGAACATTCAAATTCACGCCGTTTTTACTGATCCGATCAAATTAGGGTTTCTTGTTTTAGATTGTTGCGTTCAAATTAATTTCTAGGCAGTCCTTATTTTGTTCCTGTCATTCACAATTGCGTTTATTTGGTTCTGTTTCGTTTTTAGACATTCATGACTTCAATTATGTCATCCTGACGTTGGATGTTTCGCATCTTTTCGCGATTCATGCATTCAAATTAACAATCATCGATGCGCAAAGGATTTTGTAGAAGTTTTTTGTTTTCACTTTCATTTATGGGCAACCGAATTCACCTTAGTTGTATTCAAATGCACCCATGGCAATTTTTGGTAATTTTTTTATAATGATTCTTGTTGTGATTTATGAAAGTCACTGAGGCCTTTTGTCGGAACTTCCCAGCTAACATGCATACGTCGGCCCAACGTTGGCCAACATAAACATTTACGGTTGGCCCAACATTGGCAATGGACGTCGTCTTGACGTTAGTTTTTCCATTGGGCCAACGTTGGGCAAATGTTGGGCCAATGTCCCCACAACGTCGGGATATGTTGGGCCAACGTCAGCATGCCTAACGTTTGTACAACGTCTTGGTCATACGTTGGGCCAAAGTAATATCTTATGAACGGCGCAGCGTCAGTATTTGACGTCGCATTGACGTTAGTTTTTCCATCGGGCCAACGTCGAAGACGTTTGACCAACGTTGGACCAACGTTGGGCCAATGTCGCTACAACGTCGGGACATATGTGGTGCCAACGTTGGAAATCGACCTCGTATACTGCGTAACCTTTCCCAACGTCGGCGCAACCATGATGCGCCGACGTTACGTTGCCCATTTTAAACTTCTGCTGTGCCAACGTTGGAAATCGACTTCATATACTCGACAACATTTGCCTACGTCGGCACAACCATGATGCGCCAACGTTACGTTGCCCACATTATAATTACGTGGTTCCAACGTTGGAAATGGACCGCGTATACTGCATAACCTCCCCGAACGTCGGCACAACCATGATGCGCCGACGTTACGTTCCCACATTATAAGTACGTGGTGCCAACGTTAGAAATCGACCTCGTGTACTGCATAACCTTTTCCAACGTCGGCACAACCATGATGCGCCGACGTTACGTTGCCTACATTATAAGTACGTGGTGCCAACGTTGGAAATCGATCTTGTATACTGCATAACCTTTCCCAACGTCGGCACAACCATGATGCGCCGACGTTACGTTGCCCATTTTAAACTTCCGTTGTGACAACGTTGGAAATCGACTTCGTATACTCAACATTTGCCAACGTCAGCACAACCATGATACGCCGACGTTAGGTGAACTACGTTGTTGCAACATTGAAAATAGACATATTATACTGCACAACATTTCCCAACGTTAGTGCAATGTTTGTAAATTTACCCTGACCTTCATGACGTTCATCTAACGTCCGTACAATGTCCATATTTTGACGCCGACTTATCCGACGTTCACCAACGTAGGCTCAACGTATGCATGTTAGCTGGGTTGTTTCATGTCGCTATCCAATTTCTTTATATTTAATGTCAATGTAAACAATTTGATAGTACCCAACAGGAATCTGAGTATCCCTAAGGGGATCCCCGTTGCAATATTTGCATGTTATTCGTTCACATTTTCCCTTATGTCTTACTCCTTTTTAGGGGGGTTGCTTCTCATAGCTTGCAAATCTCCTGTCGTTTACGAGAAAATAGTGAAAATGCATTCAGATTGTTCGTATTCATTCCAACGCGAATTATTGTCTGGGGATGACAGAAATTCATTTTGGAAATCTTTTTTTACTAATTTTACTCAAACACTAGCACCTCAGACATAACAATAGCACCTCAGACATAAATATTTCAAGGGATGTTTGATACCATCATCAACTTTATACCAAGTAAAGTTTCATATAAATCAGTGACCCTTTATATTTTTTGAGATAATCAAGAATATAAAGTGCCTCTAAATCAATGGCTTTCATGAACTTTCATTCGAAAAGTATTTACCTGTAGGGCTAGCTAGTCTTTGATCAACAAACCCAACAATTATTTCACCCCTTAGCTCTATTCAAAGTATTAGGGACGTTAGAAGATAGGACGTAAACGTGTGCATAATATGCGAATGTGATGTCACACGTACTGTTTTATACTATGAATAGCATCCAGTCTTCGCGCAAATCCCCCAGTCGTCTACTTAAGCAGCAGCATCTCCCAGAATTTGGCATTCTCCTGAAAACGATCAGAGCATACTGATCGAAACGTCAAATTGTAACCAACCAGTTCTTTTCAGAACTATTTACTAATGTTGTGGCGCCCTTTTCGGTTAACCAAGAACACCCCGCTGTTCAAACACAATACGCTGTTGTTTGGACCTCTTTAATACTGGCTGACGCCTTGTATCTTCGTGCAGTTGGTACCAGGGCGTTGGCTTCGACGCACCTACATGTACATTATGTTTTCTATGTTAGGGTAAGAAACCTACATTGAAAAATGTTAACTTAAGTTCTCTTATGCTGGTGCTGTCTCATGGGATTTTTCGTATATGCACAAGTATACGTTCAATTTTCTAACAGTCCGCATTTACCTCGGATAGTGCAGGTATCTCCCGTGTATCCAGCCACACATGTACAGGTAAAGCTGTCCACGCCATCCACACAGGTTTGTCTCATGTTACATGGATTAGAAATACAGTCATCGATATCTGAATAAAATAAGTGATCACTGTAAGACAAATACGATTCGTCCATAATATTGTAGTCTGCATGCAATCAGCAAACCAACATTTACTTCTCCCCTTAGCACTAAGTATTTACCTGTAGCGCAGGTCTCTCCCGTGTAGCCAGCCACACATGTACAGGTAAAGCTGTCCGCGCCATCCACACAGGTTGCTCCGTTCATACATGGATTAGGAGTACATTTATCGATATCTGAACAAAACAAACGTGAATTGTAAGAAGCAGACGACATGATCGACAAACCAACATTTACTTCTCCCCTTAGTACTAAATATTTACCTGTAGCGCAGGTCTCTCCCGTGTAGCCAGCCACACATGTACAGGTAAAGCTTTCCGCACCATCCACACAGGTTGCTCCGTTCATACATGGATTATGAGTACATTTATCGATATCTGAACAAAACAAACGTGAATTGTAAGAAACAGACGACATGATCGACAAACCAATATTTACTTCTCCCCTTAGCACTAAATATTTACCTGTAGCACAGGTATCTCCTGTGTAACCATCCACACATGTACAGGTAAAGCTGTCCACGCCATCCACACAGGTTGCTCCGTTCATACATGGATCAGGTGTACAGTCATTGATATCTGAACAAAACAAACGTGAATTGTAAGAAACAGACGACATGACAGAATACTAGTCTCTGATCGACAAACCACAATTTACCATGGTACTACCATGGTAACCATGGTTTTGTGATGGTTACCATGGCAAATGCACGGTATAACCATGGTACTTATTCCATTGGTTGTACTCCTATGGTTATACCATGGATGTACCATGGTTTTACCATGGTTGTGGTGGTAAATCGATGGTATCAATAGTACATCTATATGGTACTTGTGTTTTGTCATGGTATTTTCATGGTTATGCCATGGTTATACCATGATATCACAGAACATGTGTTAGCAATGTATGGTGATTTTTGTGCTCGTAGAAATTGAACGGCAAAATCCTACTTTATTTAAAATAGGTTTTTTCCCTATTTTCATTCAAAAATAGGGAAAATATGTTTTATTCCTATTGCAATAATAATAATAATAATAAACATTTGTAGCGCGCACATATCCACCCTGCTGGGCGTTCAAGGCGCGGAAACAAAGAAAAAACATGAATACAAACAATATACAATGATAGCATAGGGAAAAATATGTACTGAGATACATGTACCTACAATGCAATTACAAATATACATCATCTTTGAAGAATTGTGACATAAGATGAGTTTTAAACATCGACTTAAATCTAGTTATACTATGACAAGATTTGAGTTTAGTTGGAAGATGATTCCAGAGTCTCGGAGCCGCGACAGAAAAAGACTTATATCACCCCAGTTCCGTTTTGAAGTTGGTTCCTTTAGGAGTGACATGTTGCTGGAGCGCAAATTGCGTAATGGAGTGTAGACTTTAAGCAGTTCAGAAATATAAATTGGAGCAATGTTATTAAAAGATTTGTGAACAATTAGCATAAGTTTAAAAACAATTCTCTGTGAAACAGGAAGCCGGTGCAGTTCTTTCAAGATTGGCGTGATATGGCATGACTTTCTGGACAAAGTTACAACACGAGCTGCTGTGTTTTGTATGTGCTGAAGACCAGATATTTGATTTTGCGGGAGACCGTAAAGGAGAGAATTCCCGTTATCGAGCCGTGATGTGACAAACGCATGTATAATTTGTTCAGCAGCACTTTTATTCAAGTATTTCCTTATTCGGCTAATATTTCTGATATGAAATGATGATATGCGAACAATGTTGGAGATATGAGGTTTTAAAGTCATTGTCGAGTCAAATATAACACCCAAATTACGTGCTTGTGATGAGGGGTTATCTGCGAGTCACCAATTGTAATAAATGGAAGAGAAACTTTAGATAATTGCTGACGTGATCCAAATAGAACAAATTCTGTTTTTTCGTCGTTCAATTTCAAGAAGTTTTGTCTCAACGACGAATCTCTTGAATACATTTCTCCAGTGTTGTAATGCACGAATCGGCAGGTTCTTGAGAAGATTTAAAAGTAATGTAAAGCTGCGTGTCATCAGCGTAGACATGGTAATTTAAATTATACTTCAAAATTATATCACGAACTGGAAAGGTATAAACAGTAAACCACTGTGGGCCGCCAGTACGGAGCCTTGGGGTACAGAATAGTCAAGAATAACAGGCTCGGAGATAACGTTACCAATACAAACATGCTGAGGCCTATTTAAAAGGTAGGACTTCCAGGGCTGTGTCATGTATTCCAAGATGATACTGAAGGCGGGAGAGAAGGATTTTGTGATCGACCGTGTCAAAAGCGGCGCTTAAGTCTAACAAAACTAATGCAGTGATTTTTCCATCATCCATGGCAGATAAGATATCATTGTTGACGTGGAGAAGAGCAGTTTCCGTTCCATGAAATGGTTTATAGGCTGACTGAAATGTGTCCGACAGGTTATTATCACGAACATGGTCAGAGATCCGTGTTGAAACAACTCGCTCGATTGTTTTTCCAAGGTACTTTAAATTCGTTACCGGTCGGTAATTCTTGAAAACCTCCTTGTCCAAATTGGGTTTCTTCAGGAGTGGTTTAACATGAGCAACCTTCTGGTTATCAGAGAAACAACCGGAAGAAAGAGATCTGTTTACAATAATTGTGATATACTTAGCAAACACATCAATATTTTGTTTTATTAGCGAAGTTGGTACTGGATCAAGTTCACATGATTTTGATGGCGATTTCATGATGAGTTTCTTGATCTCCATAACACTAGTAGGCTCAAACATAGACAATCTACAATGTGGATCCTTGCGTGACGGTGTTTGTGATAGAATGGCAGGTACTGGGGGAATGAACGACGGATATTCTCAATTTTTGTGACAAAAGAAATTGAAAAAGCATTTGCGAGGTCCTGATCGGAGTGTGTAGATGGAAGCACTGGAGCTTTGGGTTTATGAAGCAGCTTTTCAACAATGTTAAAGAGTTTTTTTCTGATCGGCAGAGCTGTCTTCCACAAGAGATGAGTAGTGAGTTATTTTTGCCTGGTTAATCATGTTCTTCACAATATCACGTTGGTTACAGTATTCTTGCCGATGTACTCCAGGTTTCCCATTGTCACGCCATTGACGGCGGATTTTCCTTGCAGCACGAATATCATCATTGAACCAGGGGGATTCAGATTGTAGTTTAACAGTTCTAGTTTTTTGTGGAGCATGATCGTCCAAGATGTTACGGACAGTAGACTCAAATAAATTGACACAAGAATCCAGCTCACCATCTTCAAGGTTTACATTTTCCAGTTGAGATTCAATATCATGACATAAATCTTGGATATTTACATTTTTCCAGTGGCGAGTAGTTACAGAAATGGTAGGTATGGGAGGTTTTTTAAGGTTCATATCTGCCATGATTGCATAATGATCAGATAAGCCGGGATGGATAGTTATATTTGAGATGAGAGGTGAAGTATTTTCACGCGTTATCATGGGGGTCAAGACAGTGACCATACCGATGAGTGGGTGCTGTGATGTGCTGGATAATAAGTCCATGAGCAGAGAGCAGATCTTTAAACTGATTTGCATAATTGTTTGAAGTGATGTTCATATGAATGTTAAAATCGCCAGTTAAAATAATGTCAGATAGGTGCAAGAGATAATCCACAATTAATTTCTCAAATTCCTGCAGAAAAATGGAGAAATTTACATGTTTACCATCAACATCCCTTTCTGGTCGATATATATTAACAAGGCGAACAGATCTAGAGTTGCACGTTACCTCAGCATGCAGAGATTCAAATGTTAGGTACTCAATGTTAACATTTTTCATACTGACAGATAAACTGGACCTAAAGAGAAGTGCAACCCCTCCACCGGTCTTTTTTGGTCTGGGGATATTGCAGCAAAAAAAGTGAACTGCAGTGAGTTCAATATTTTATTCCTATTTTGAAACTCCAAATCCTATTTTATTCATGTTTTTCAATACGCATGGTATTTTTTGTACTTCATATTTTTAAAAACTTTTTTGGGTACTTAGAATTTTTCTTGAAAAGTTTTGAGTATTTAAAAAAATATGTTTGTACTTATCACAAAATAAAATCTACGCAAGGGAACTTTTTTTTAAATGCATGACCATGTGACGCAGATTACCAATGATATGCACCAAACCTGTGAAGTAGTACAGTATAACGCTTGTGATGCATGTTACCAGCTAAATAACTGTTTATTTTCAATGCACATGTTTGAAATGTTACGCATAAATATAGACCAACAATTCAGTCAATTTAAGTATTGAAATATAACCACTAGCGATTATATTTACTGTAGATTAATAGAATAGAATCTGATGGAGTTATGCTGCAATTAATTTGCTCTATAGTCATGTCAGACATATAACTGCACTACATGATGGACAAGACATGAACATGAAGAAAGGTAAGAATTTTAAAGATGTGTGCGTTTCCTTCTTTAACTTAATGAGGGGCCTATACTCGAGCCCGAGAACCTGGTCATAGGCTATAACTAGCTTTATAGGTGTACTTTAATATTGTGCACATTTCTTCACAGTTTTCACGAACTGACGCGACCGCTCAAAAATGAAATTGATTTAGAGCCTAAAATTAATTTTACTTTTTTAGTTATCAAAGTTTAGAAGAAATTTACTGATACCTTTCTTTCTGCCAAATTTCAAGTCTTGAAACGCCTACATTGGTTCCTAATTACAGTAATTTAATTTAGTTAAAATGGGTTGAAACTGGAGTTTTTTTGTTTTCACGAAGTGACAGATTGCAGCTTTGTGCATGTATTACTTCATGTATTTCATGCTAATGGCATGTTCTTAAAGATTGACTACAACGGAATAATGATAAGTGCTGTGTTGCTGTTTTCGTTCAAGAAATGTGTAATGATTACTAACATATTATTATTATTCAATAAAACTTGTTCCTTCATGCAAAAAAAAAATCAATTTGATCGGCGTTCTACGACCCAGAAAAGCCCAGTTTCACCAAAAGCCCTCAACTCATGAATAATTCATACTTCGTGTGTGACGTAGCACCCATGACGCTTTGTTACCACGCACAACAGTCCATCGTGTGTACTGTATGCATTTACCATACATGCAATGCGGAACAACAGCGGACAAGCGACATCTTCTAGACCGAAAAACAGCGAAAATGTCCGATAGCAGCGAATATTGGGAAGATCACAGTATAGATGAGGAAGAGGAGTTTCATATAGGCACTTCTGAGGATAGTGATGTCAGCTCTAGCGATGAGGGGAGCTCCCCAGACGAGAGAGAAGGCGAAGACGATGACGAAGAAGTCGAAGTACGTGGCGCTGAACCATACCGGTTCGAGCCACTTGCGGCGCCTGCAGTTGACCAGCCCGGTGACGGTGACGGTGATCGTCAGGCCGAAGACGACGAACCAAATCCTGATGATAGACGGCTAAACACAGACTGGTAAGCCCACAAAATGATTCATGAATGAAATACTGAATGATGCTTCGTTTGATCAATTCGTTTCTGCTGTACAAAAATAGTTGTAGGCTATACTTGACAAAAACATGAACGAACATGATGGAGACCCAAGGTACATAATGTAGTAGTACATGTACATGTGTACAATTGTACATGTGTACAATACATGTACAGTGGAAATTTGGAGGTAATTACTATGTCTTGCGTTTTATGATTTGTTGGCAATATTAGCCAGTATTTATGAAGACATGATGGGAAAGTAATCACTGCTCAAAATTCAAATAAAATCATGATCTTTTACCATCATGCTTTAAGCATAATTGACATTTAGTCTTTCCCTTCAAATCAAAGGTTGTAGCCCCTGCACAATAAAAATGTTTGATCTGCCCATGGAAAAATGTATTCCTTCGTGATGTACCTGTCCTTGATCAGTTCATGGGGGATGTATTTCAAGATCAATTTTAAGTAGTGCAACCCCAATGACAAAGTTACTAAAATTATATTTTCCAAACTTTTTTTTTGTAATAGGTGTTCGTGTGGACATTGTGTTCTTCAGCCTTTGCTCGCAAACTGTATATGTTGCAAAGAAGTTGAGAAGACAGAGAACATGATGCGGCAGCTGGACATCAACGTGGATGATCCCAACCAGTGCCTTACCATCCATGATTGGTTTGATGCGATCTGCCTCCACCCAGGAGTGCTTGCAACAGCGTATCTTCAGTACAGAGCATACTATGGCAGAGATGCAGTTGAAGGAACGCTTGACCAGTAAGTGATTTGAGTGTTGACTGAATGTACAAAGCCAATGTACCATCAATTTCAATTAATATTTTAGAGCAATGTCAGATTTGAATGATCTGCATATCAAGCAGATTACTTTTGATTGACCAGAATGAGCACCGGTGTTTACTTCAGAGTAACCGCACACAACTGAATATGACCTTGCTTGACCCACGTGCATCTATATCTTATTGTACATGCATTACATGTATGTAATTGTTTACTTTTGATCATGATTGCCTTTTGGTATGGTTATAGTTTTATAGCATTTCAGTTTCACATGGTGTTAACGTAAACAATATCGATACTCCACCATGCAAATCACAAATCTTATGTTTATAATTTTGTCTGATTTTTTGTTTTGTTTTACAGAAAATATCGCCATGTTGCATATCGGCAAGTGGTGAGGTGGTGTTGGGGTTATCTTGGCCGTTTCAACCGGGTGCCACTGCCATCATGTGTAATGGACGCAATCCGCAGGACGTTCCCAAACCCTGATGGACAGTACAAAGGATTTTCGTATCCACCACTGGATTAGGCCGATTTGCTTTGTTTTATTTTTAAATTGGTAACATTCTTCCCTAGTTATAATGATCTGGAGGGAGTTACAAATTATTTTGTGCGTTCATAAACCATGATCAATGGCAGAATCAATTATGTGTGTATTTCATTTTGTGTCTTTTCGGGGGGGGGGGGGAGAAGTTGATTAATTTAGCACTAATGTGAAATAAACTTGTTTTATGTTGCCAACAATACACTATGGTAAAAACATTACAAATTCGGTATGGCAGAAAGATGCCAAGAACTGAAAATTTTACAAGACCTTAGTACTTTCGAATAAATGACAAGACAAAATATGTATGTATTTGCAACCAACAATTGAGTTTATTTTTGAGGTTAAAATATCAAAATTAAAAAAGTTTTCTCTTGATGACGAAAACAACTTAATCAAAATCCTGTACATACTTGTTTGGAACTTGGCCATTCTTCTGTTAAACCGAACTGGAAATCCTTTGAAATTCGTTTCACACTTGCTGCTCTTTTCCCAGGAAAAAACTTACAATCAGCATAACTCTACTGCTGAGCAGGTTCAGATTTTCTTGGATTAAAGCTAATTCAATTAGGTTTTTTGGCTTTGCATCACAAAAGGGAGAAGTGTGACAAAGACTAATATTGTAAATCTCATGTTGGTAAATCTCATGTACTTCTGCCTATAAAACTTAAAACTTGTTCTGAGTGTACAGTGGCAATAAATTGTAAAATACAAGAATAGAATAACAATAAATGTGTACAGGCCATGTCATTCTGTCTTCAATCAAATATTAATAAAAATATAAAAGACATGTATATAGCACCAAATCCATTTGAATAAAATGCTCCCAGGCCCTTTAAATATAATAAAATAACCTAAAGTAACAATAGCAAAGATTATAAAAGATTAAATACATGGGAGCCAGATAAAGTGATAAAAACAGGCAAATATCAGCAGGGGCGGATCCAGGAATTTTGGCATGAAGGTGAAATCCTTTCGTGTATTATTCACGAACTTCACCCATTCCTTTGATATCGCAGGATCCCGCGGAAATTGAAAAAAATGAGTCTCTGGATTCTTAATACTATTTCTAGTGCATCCACCAACAACACATGAAGTCGGCATTATATAACTGTTACACAACAACGTCGAAAAAAAGCTTCATAAAAACTTCATGCCTCTGCTGACGCATGAAAACGCATGTATAATATACACGGAAGTAACATGGCGTCTTCTGTTTACTCTCGGGTGCTTATGGATTATACGTCATCCCTTTTCGCTGGTTTACAAGTCCGCTGGTACTATATCGTGGATTTCATAGTGGATTTTCAATGGGTCTTGTCGGGAACCAGTGCAGGGCGGGAAATTTCAAAAATCGAAGAAGCGGGGTCTAAATTTTTCGGTCAAATTGCAACAAAATTATAAAGAGAAAAACATGACCACAACAATAAATTGTTACCTGAACACAACATAAACAAGGTTCGATAGTCAATTTAATGTGAGAGTTCTCGTTGTAGTCCATCTTTAAGTTTTCACGAAGTGATGCGAACAGTCATGCCACACAGAGCAGTGTGTACTGTGTGTGTGTTTCACCCACGCATCTCTAAACCAATACACGGGAATCGAGTAAACTTGATAATAGTGTACTGATTTTTGTAGTTTTCACGAAGTGACGATTTGGTTTATAAGTATGCTTATAGTTTTTTTTCCCCTACAAAAATCATACAGTTATGTGTCAAAATTTCAGCTTTCTAACAAAGTAAAAAATAATTTTCGAAATTAAAATGAGATTAAAACCGCGATTTTAAACTTTTCCATCTTCAATCGCTAATATCTCGCAACGCAATTTTATTTATACTTTGTAAATACTGCAATGATTTGTATTAATGTAGGGATACCATTACGGTATCCCTACAGAAATGGCGTCGTAGACAGGATTGGGTACGGTGACGTTCGTGACTTCTGTGAAGAGGAACATTTAACTTTGGATAATAAATCAACATTGTAGGGCATCATGTTCCTGTTAGACTTCTTTCAAGAACTGATGATATATATATTGATTCCCTGCATCGTGTTTGATACAAGTCTATGTAGATTTTTATATTTCCTGTCTTTTTGATTACATATTAGTAATGTGTTGTTCTAGTTCGTGAACTATTTTTAGACGGAATTTATGTATTGATGTGCATAATTAGCTATGTGCTCGTGTAGCCAATGTTGTCGTCTGTGTATTTACTTGTGTTTATTATTATGTATCATTCCAGGCAATGGGGGTATTGTTTCTACTTGGTTTCGTTTCTACATTGGGGTTTTTCTACATGGCTTTCTACACTGAGTCTCTACTGTGAATTAGGTCAACAATGATATAACTTAGTGCTGATTATTCTCCGTGGATTATGTTAATTACCTGGATTATCAAAGAATAAACTGTGATTGTTAAGCTTATAGTTGTCTTTAAGTCCTACATTTTGTTACTGTGCTCGTCCACATTAATTTGGGGATTGATCCTCCATGATATACCGTAATGGTATCCCTACATAAATTATTAAAATTGTGTATTTTTATGGTGTGCATCAGAAAATTATTGTTAATTAATATGAAAGTTATCCTAAAATATAAACTGAACTCAATTAAATATATATTTTCTTTCAACAGGTCTTTACAACGATGGATGTGATACTCAGTTTAAGATCAAGCAAGAACTCAAGAATGCCGATCTGGAGAAATGCTGGAACCATGCTGAGTGCTGGAACCCTGCGGTACATGGTGACAATATACACGCACGAACACATGATGGGACTAAATCATTTAGTACGTTTGAATAGCGTGTAAAACGTTCATATAGGGGCATACAATCCCTTCTCAAATGGTGTAAACAGACTTATTGAGTCCCTCTAGACCCAAGAAAACAATTTCAAGCAAAAAAGATTATATGGGTGCCCAATATACAACCTCGCGCGCTTGAAGGCACTAAATCATTTAGTACGTGTGAATAGCGTGTAAAACGTTCACATTGGAGCACACAATCCCTTCTCAGATGGTGTAACCAGAATAATAGAGTCCCTCTAGACCCAAGAAAACAATTTCAAGCCAAATATAAAGTTTTATATGGGTGCCAGCCCACCATCCCTTCAAAAAAAAATTGTTACCCAAAACCATTTTGTTTGCACATTTTTTGCACTGCTGACATTCTACAGAGAAACCAAGAGATTCTATTTGTCTGGCCATTCTAATACCCACAACCAGACCTCAAAATAAACATCTCAGGTTGCCGAAATGTCTGGGCAATGTCTGGGATTAGTGTGGTAATGTCATTGATAACAGCTGTACTGTTTCAATGGGTTGTCTGCTGGCAAGGGCCCCCCTTACTTTGAAAGCTGCATACCGGGTCAATGGTTCACCCCAGGTTGAATTTTTTTTACCATATTATTAGGCACTGTATCAATAGAGAACTTATGCAAAGTGGCTGAATTTGAGTTTTCAATGACGTAGTAAACAACAATTGTTTACAAACGGACTGAATGAAATAGCACCACCATGAACCGCAGGGTTTTAAATATCAAAAGAGATCATTTTTATGTCAATAGCACAAATCCACTATTGAAATAAAAATTTAAAAAAGAATTAGCTGTTGTAAACTGCTTACCAACCTAAGTGACCTGAAGTATAAAGGCAAACTAGTAGTTATTGGCTTTACATTTCAAACATAGCAGGTTCTTTCTCAAAGGCAAAAAGGCATTTGCATTTGAGAAAGAACCTGCTAGGTTCTGTTTTGTGTTACCTTATTTTCACCATACTTGGACCTGGACTTTCAACTCATCTGTCTTGACTATATAGACTTGTACTTTGTCATTTTAGTAGGTTTTTCCAGAGGTTTCTCACAGCTAAGACCGAAATTCAACCCTACTTATCCTGCTTTTTAGAAAACAGCATTCTATTTTTTTTTAAATAGCATCATATTTTTTTAAAATAGCATATTGTTTTTTTTTAAATAGGATCCTGTTTTTATACTATTTTTTTACTATTATTTGTGGCCAAATCACATTGACAAAACAGGAATAAAATAGTTTTGCCCCTTCTTTTCATCCTGGGGTAATTATAAATATACTGTTGTTAATATTATCTTGACACATTTTACTGTTTATTTTCAGTGTGGTGCTAGTGCATGGAGACATGGTTCTATGGTACCTGTAATACCGTGGTCCAGTACCACGGATTTGTACCATGGTAATACCATGGTCCAGTACCGTGGTAACCATGGTACAGTATCATGGTATGAGCAATTTACCATGGAAATGTACCATGGTTTTACCTTGGTTTTGCCATGGTACATTTTCATAAGGGTCTCCCCTTAGCACTAAATATTTACCTGTAGCGCAGGTATCTCCCGTGTAGCCATCCAAACATGTACAGGTAAAGCTGTCTACGCCATCTACACAGGATGCTCCGTTCATACATGGATTAGGAGTACAGTCATCGATATCTAAACAAAAAAAACGTGAATTGTAAGAAGAAGACGACATGATCGACAAACCAACATTTACTTCTCACCTTAGCACTAAATATGTTACCTGTAGCGCAGGTATCTCCCGTGTATCCATCCACACACGTACAGGTAAAGCTGTCCACGCCATCCACACAGGTTGCTCCGTTCATACATGGATTAGGAGTACAGTCATCGATATCTAAACCAAAAAAACGTGAATTGTAAGAAGAAGACGACATGATCGACAAACCAACATTTACTTCTCCCCTTAGCACTAAATATGTTACCTGTAGCGCAGGTATCTCCCGTGTATCCATCCACACACGTACAGGTAAAGCTGTCCACGCCATCCACACAGGTTGCTCCGTTCATACATGGATCAGGTGTACAATCATCGATATCTGAACAAAACAAACGTGAATTGTAGGAAACAGACGACATGACAAAATACTAGTCTGTGATCGACAAACCAACATTTACTTCTCCCATTCACACTAAACATTTACCTGTAGCGCAGGTATCTCCCGTGTATCCATCCACACACACTGTAAAATATTACCCGTAAAATTTACGGTCGAAAGTCGTGCAGCGAGTTGCCACCTTTCTACCGTATTTTTTACGTGTGGACCGTATTGTATTTTACGTTAAACCATTATTTTTTACGGTGAAAAGTATGTTAATACTACGGGTAACGTATTTGGTAACCGTAATTTTTAATGCTTTTTACCGTTTTTTCCTGGCACCCTAGCTGCCAGGTAAAGCACCGTAATTTTTACGGTGGAAGTTTTACAAATTGTGCCGTACATTTAACGGGACTTTTCTATGGATGGAACGCTGCATCAGCTATGGAATGGATCTGCAGATACTGGAATTAATCAATGCAACTGTTTATTATACACAATGTCTTTCACTTACCTACACGTACACGTAGTCTGGTTCTTTTTTTAACCACTCCTGATCCTCTCCGGTTACTAATGTACAGAAGATGCATCCTTTATATATACTGTCTTTTCGAAACTCTTTTTAGTCATGGTGGCATGCAATTATAATCCATATTTCAATATTTTAAATTTTGAATGTACTTTTTTACTTAAACATAGAAAAGAACATCAAAATCTTACCTTTTTAATCATAAAATTAACAATAAATTTTTGGAAAATGGCCTTAAATCACCAATTTTTACATATTTAAACATTGGAAATGATTCGAGCGCAAAGCTATGTCAAAGTAAGGTCAGATCATTTACATATTGGATATATCCCAGAGTGCAACGGGAGTGGCCATAATACGGGTTTCGGCCGTAAAACATTGAGAAAGGGATGATTAGGGTAATTCACCGTATAATTTACAAACTTTTCGCCGTAAAATTACGGTAATTTTTTACAGTGCATGTACAGGTAAAGCTGTCCACGCCATCCACACAGGTTGCTCTGTTCATACATGGATCAGGTGTACAATCATCGATATCTGAACAAAACAAACGTGAATTGTAGGAAACAGACGCATGACAAAATACTAGTCTCTGATCGACAAACCAACATTTAACTCTCCCATTCGCACTAAACATTTACCTGTAGCGCAGGTATCTCCCGTGTATCCATCCACACATGTACAGGTAAAGCTGTCCACGCCACCCACACAGGTTGCTCCGTTCATACATGGATCAGGTGTACAGTCATCGATATCTAAACAAAACAAACGTGAATTGTAAGAAACATACGACATGATCGACAAACCAACATTTAACTCTCCCATTCGCACTAAACATTTACCTGTAGCGCAGGTATCTCCCGTGTATCCATCCACACACGTACAGGTAAAGCTGTCCACGCCATCCACACAGGTTGCTCCGTTCATACATGGATCAGGTGTACAATCATCGATATCTGAACAAAACAAACGTGAATTGTAGGAAACAGACGCATGACAAAATACTAGTCTCTGATCGACAAACCAACATTTAACTCTCCCATTCGCACTAAACATTTACCTGTAGCGCAGGTATCTCCCGTGTATCCATCCACACATGTACAGGTAAAGCTGTCCACGCCATCCACACAGGTTGCTCCGTTCATACATGGATCAGGTGTACAGTCATCGATATCTAAACAAAACAAACGTGAATTGTAAGAACATACGACATGATCGACAAACCAACATTTATATTGTGAGTTTTTGCGAGCACTGTATTGACTAAATTTAGCCTAAAATGGTTACCAGAGTAAATTTTTCACTGAATTAAGTTTTTTTGGCCATGGCCAAAAGACGGCGCTATATACGCAAGCACGGTTGCAATCAGATCGCTGATAATACAAGTGTGCGCTATTACTACCGCAGAGTATTTCGCTGTATAATTTTAACCCGTTTTTCAGGTGAAAAATCCATTTCTTACTTAAGGATAAAGTCCGATAAGGTGTTCCGAACAAAATGGATGGTATTTGGACTGAAAGAATTGGGTGAGAAGATGAATGCAGTAGTTACCATTTCTGGTGTGTACATAACATGAAGTTATTTAATCATTCAAGCGACAGTTATTGTGGTGGTACATATCAAATTCATACGTTTGTACGGTATAAATAACGGAACCCACTAAACTGAGCCGCGAAATGCCCCGATCTCGTAACCGAAGTGTAATCACCGCTAGAGGGCTTCGATGTGCACGAAGCGGGTAGTCTAATACACGGACTGTGTACACACCATAAATGAGTGACGAATCATGTTCACCAATAAAAGGCCGGCTGCGATAAAGGTGCGGAGAGCAGTAAGGTGTAGGCCATTCAAATAATCGGAAAAATCATTATCGGAAACCAAGGCTGATTTTCTAGCCAATACGGAGAGAGGATTTAAATCCCAATGGTTTTTTGATATTAATAAAATTTCAAATGAATTCAGTATATACCACGTGCATTATACATTAGTTAAATTTAATATACATGAACATTTCAAAAGTTGTACAAATAGTGCGAATACATTTGTTCTGAAAAATTCATTCATATCTTACTTTCATTTTCATGAACATCTTCGTGAAATTCTTCATCAAAGTAGAGACATCCGCTAGATGGTTGCAATGCAGATTTATCATCAGAGTACACTGCTGAGTTGAGTTGACAGAGCTTGTTATAATTGCAGTAGTTGAATGACTTACATGCATCTTCGTGTAAACAGAATACCGCACACGTCACGTATGATCGAGCCGTTTGGGTGCGGTAAACCTTACCTTTAAGTACATGATCTAGTATGGGGCCTGGATGAAATTGATGCGGGTTACCAGCACGCATTTGATACTCGCGTGATTGTGGTGGACATGTCCCGCTGATATCATCAGATGCATTTACGATTACGATGATCGTTGTCAACAGAGTGAGAGTGTTTAAAGTAATGACAGCCGCTGTGTTCATTAATCTGTAATTACCAACAAATTAAGAATAGACATCACGAGTCATCAACCATGTACATACATGTACATACAGTAACCATTCGTCGTTGCGCCTTGATCCTTCTGTAAATGCCAAAATTTAAGGTGGTGCTCATTATGCTAATATGTAAAACTTGTAGTTTTGAATGGTGAAGAGGATAAGTAAGACTAATTGAGGTGATACCATGTAAAATTCTCTATTGGGTGGTAATTAGTTCTGAAAACCTCCACTTCTTTTCAGAACTAATTACCACGCAATTAGTCTTACTTATTATGCTAATATACCAAATTCAAAAATGAAGACTTGTTTTCATTGGTTATTGGTTGGCCCAGCAATTGCTCACTGTGCTTGATGTACATTGTACTGTACGTGTACAAAGTGTATGCATGCACAGTGCAATGTGTATGAGATTAAACTAGGTCATATCTACGGACCTGTGATTGGCCATCCTTTAAAATAAACCACCCACAAATCAACAATCCGTGCTTATGACTTTCCATTGGAATTTCAATGGGAAAATAAAGAAACACATATAAAGCTTTCGATAAAGGCTGTATTGATTAAGTTCGAACGTACGACGTCGCAATGCACAACCGTATCCACGACTCAATTATTGATCTTGCTGTACAGTGTACGCGTGCAGGGCCGGGGACGGCGCACCGGCCGTGTGTGCTAAATTTCTCGGGCCAGAAATCGATACAGGATGGGAATACCGTGGTAAGTGCACTCTGCAACACAAGCCTTGGTCGAGGCTAGGAACCGTTTCGATCAACCTCAGTCTGAAGGCTTTCCTGCAGTATCGACCCTACCTGCTATCAATACTTTGGGAAGGACATAATTGGAAGGAGGTGGGCGAGAGGATGAGATGCAGCTTAACCCTATCAAGCCTGGGCTTTTTTGTTCTCAGACCTGGGGGGTGAGGCTCATTGTGCCCCCTCCGTATTTTCTGTATTCAACAGCCGATTTTCTTGAAACTTCGTAAAGATATTCGGTTTGACGCGACCTATCAAATGAGGCTATGAAATTGTCATCGGTCAATTAGGTGGCGCTATACCTATTTTTTGTTATTTTTCCTCATTTTTGGTCAAAAAGAATATTATTTGTTGTCCGTTGGCCATGCAATTTGGCAGAAATGTTGTCTTCAGTACAACAATGTGACAACATTTAAAATACCACTAGAAGGCGCTATAAGCAATATTTCGGGTATTAATTTTTTACAAAAACGTGATTTTTTAAATATTTTGACCCACAATTGGGTTTTCTAAACCAAACGTATACAATAAAGGCCGATATAATAACATCCATGATGCTACTGATACATTGACCAAAATAAATTGATAAAACTTTTAAAAATCCGGTTTTGGGGACAAAATGTAAGTTATTACTTTTAAACGTATTGGATTCCCAGAATGCATTGGAAGTGGTCACATGACTCAATATTGTCAAGACTTCAGAGTTTAAAAGTTGACAACAAACCCAAAAACCCATATTGAATGTTTAACAGTATCAACAATCTAGTATTTTTAACAAAAAAGTGGAAATTCAATTGGACCTGTTCAGAATAAACAGTTGCCTTGGCAACCATGAATACCCATTATCACTGATTTTTGCGTGAGGGGGTTCCAAAGAATTGTTAGGAAAAGTCAGAAAAATTCAGTGTGACCGGACAAAGTCTGGAAATATAAAAAATGTCATTGGGCAAATAGATGTTAAAGATTTATCGCCCATGATTGGCTCAAGAGAACCCCAAAAGTAAAATTTAAACAGCGAACGAACTTTGAAAGATATATATCGTTATTAATTGGTCAAAAAATAAATAAATTTGGATGTTGGAAATTGTATAAAACGACATTTTCAAATTATTATTTCGTTTAAACGACTTATTATCTCGTTTAAACGAGATTATACGTCGTTTAAACGAGATAATATAGTCGTTTTAAACGAGATAATAAGTCAAACGTATGTGAGCAACAAATAATAATAACTAGCATTTAAATACGCTCTTTTAAGTATAAGTAATTCACAGCGCTTACAATGAATTAAATACACAACACAAAAAATAACTGTACATCCAAACATGAAATTTAAAATGAGCAAAATGTAGCAATAATTATTGTAACACTCCAACACCCCAGCTTTGTCATGAAATATATATGACTTATGGTAGTTACTTTAGAAATAAACAAAACAAGATGTTACCTACAAATCAGCTGACCACTAGAGTACAACTCTCAGATAATGTTATATCATAGAGCCTGCCAATGAATATGAAACCTCTTTGCAAATATTAAAACTAGTTCAGTTTGGGTGAAATGGACATCGTTTTAGGAAGGAGAACGAATTCAAAATGGACTCCTTCGCAATTACCAAACTGCGCAGGCGCAAGCCAATCTGCTGGTATAGCAAGCAACTCACAAAACCTACCTTACCACCACAGACATTGTTACAACCACACTGAACAAAAGTTACCCATGTTTTTCTTCTATATAGTTTCTGTTTAGTTTTAATAAAGCAGTTACGCACATGTAGACTATTCCCTTTGAAACCACACAGTAATTTGCGGGAATGTGAACACTAGTTATGGTGTGTAAACATGATGGCACATCCCACATAACCCCCCCCCCCCCCACGTAAACCTTTCTTTGGAAACATTTGGCAGTGTGAAAACACCACTAAGACTGTGGGTAATGGATACATTATGTGCATACAATTTTAGCACACGCAGCACCCCCATACAATACTGAGGTAAAACCCAAATTTCATTGAAAAAAGCTGGTGGCGCGATATCCCAGCCAAATTCAAATCTCTGGACGGACAGAGAGCTTTCTTGGTGAGACTTCTCAGTATAGATACTGTATGTTACTGGTGTCAAGGTGTCAAGGTGTGCTAAATTGTTTGCTGACCATTGTAAACCGATACGCAACGTGTGTGTATATTTTCTCAAGTAGTCTATATGAAAAGGCATATTGTATAATGTGATTCCAGCTGTTTTCATTCGGCAGAAACTTACCGTATTGTGCTTCTGTAGCGGCGGGAACACAACTGACGACAGACGAACTGAAACATTGTCGATGTTGTATAACTTCAATAACTGTCATATATATAAACAACTTAAGATATCAACCAGCTGCTATGAGCGAGAAATCTCAGACCTAGTGTTGCCAATCGAAAGTGTGTCTCAAATTATACTGTCAAATTGTCCGAATTGTTGTTAGACACAGTTGTTTTCCCGTTGCCTTATCAACTACTGATCGGATGACGCGTCAAGGCTTTGAAACTCCTCCTTTTTAATATAAATCGTGTTACGTATTTGGGCCAAGGTTTGTCACGTACCGGTAGTCGTTTTAAGGTACGTCATTCGTAAATGATAATGGGGAGCAAAACGTCATCTATGAGTACAAGCTTACTCTCTGAATCGAGATATATAATTAATTCACCGTCAAACTCGAGTGGCATGGTACAGTGGTCAGAACGCTCGCCTTGCATATAAAAGGTAACGAGTTCAAGAATTGGTTTTATACATTTTTTAACTACAAAATTAATTCAGAAGCAGAGCCTTTCAGAAACAAAGCCTCTCTTTGAATCAAGATATACATTAAAACAACCAATTATCTGTGGAAGTTTCAGTTCACAGCGAAGTTATGAGAAAATTATGAAAAATATTCATAAAATTGGTTACAAAATTGGAGCAAACATGTGCAAAGATTTCCGTAGTTTTTTCTTCTCTGAAACGAGAGCTGTCCTCATGCACTACTTGTCCTCATTTTTTCAGCATAATTGGTACCTTTAACTAACTTCACATCAACTTCACATTTCCTTTAAATGAAAAATAAAATTACCTGCGGATTATCATCTATATGTTACACCGCATAAAGCCTCCCAGACGCGGCACATAACCATAAAACAGTTATCGCGGATATATTGGTTACACCATACACGTAAATAAATCCCATTTTGTGGAGGATTCGTGCCAAGTAAAGCCAACTGGGGCTACAACCAAAGAAAATGATCGACTAGACATGTCTAGGTTACGCCAAAAGGATTAAAACTGGTTTCAATCTGTAGGGTATACATAAACGGGGAAAGACGAGGCAGCCTACGTAAATGAGTTGGGGTTTGTTGTCATACCAACCTATTGGTGGATTTAATTGATCCTGTTTATATATTTTTGATAATGATGAACAATTACTGTTTCCGGCAATTTTAAGAGTGGCCTACGGTGTACCAGTGCCAAGGTCTCACAAACAGTCGAAGATATTGACTTTTCTCTATGTAGAAGGTTGTCCATAGCCGAAATAGACAATGTACGATTTTTCACGGGGATTTTGGTCCCTCTACAAGAGCTATTTTGCTGAATGAAGATAGGCATATCGATCGGTCACTGGATTTGAAGCTCGTTTCTATGCCAAAATAATATAGAAGATGCCTTGACCGTTGAAAGTGATTTCTGTTGCGTCAACGACCAAGACACATACAATAAACCTTATATGCCTTTATACGTAGCCTATACTTGTCAATTTGTATTCATGCTGTCATATTTTATTTGTTTCAAGTGCAGATCCAGGAAGTTGGAGGAGGGGTCCAAATCTGGCACTGAAAGCGACAGCGCGTAGCGTAAAGCCTTCAGGCCCTGTCGAGGGTCAAGCAAACAAGCTCCTGCACATGGTTCAAATCTGCACCCATATCGTTGATACAATAGCAGCACCCCTGTAGGTGCAGACTTGGCACCCCCTGGATGTGTGCCTCCCCTACGGGTGCATATTTGCTCCTTTGAGGGTGTAAATTTGAGCCATTATTTCTTAGTGTGTAGAAGCTCTAAGTTTTTCGGCATTTTGGTGAAAGAAAATCAATTAAAGCCACCGTTATTATACTTTTTTGTATAATAAACAATATAATTTGTTGACAAAATAACCGGGTTGGGGTTGGCAGCAAAAGTTAGGTTTCAGCAGGAATTAACGCCGTGAAAGCTCTGCGTTTTAAGGTATTTTGGTGATACAAGGGCGTCTCGTGTTTCCCCAGACTTAAAAAATATTTTATTAACGCAAACTTATATAATATGATTCTGTAGTGCCAGTTGGTACGTCACCTGTATTAATCGATGTATTAGAAATAAGTAGTCACGTGACCAGTAATCAATGTATTAGTTTCACGTGGGTGCTGCCATCTTAGATCGGATCTTGTCGTACGTATGAATAAACATCACATGGTTGTTACCAGAACTCTTAAAAACTAGTGTTTCCGTGTTTCTACACAATTCGTCTTGTACTTTCGAGACTCAAGTTTGCCGGATCGGACCCCACGCCTGGGATTAATCAAGTAATCTTGCGGGCTTGTCTCACGAGGAATCCGGACCCGTGACATTTCAGCCAGGGCAGGCACCGTCTCAGCTCACGCTTGACGCTTACTTGTGGAGTAACACCGTAAAGCACTACATTGGCGACGAGGATAGTTCGGAGCGGCACAGCAAGTAGCCTTTGCCTTTTAAACTTGTTGCACATATAAAAGCTTGTTAGTGAGCCGTCTCGAAATTGTTTTGAAAAAAAAAATATATATATATATATATATATATATATATATATATATATATATATATATATATATATATATATATATATATATATATATATATATATATATATATATATATATATATATATAAATGAAAAATAAAAAGTGAGAGGGCAAGTGGTCAAGTGTTCAGCTATGTCCATGAATTTTTTCCAGTCTATGTCTATGATTTAGGCTTACATGTGACTGGTTTGCCCTCGCTTTGGTTATTCGTTCTGTTTGATTTTTATGACCTTGGGTCACAACAGCATTCAGTCAGCTAAAAACACCACAGTGGTACGGCTTTCCACGTACAGTTTTGAATCTCACTTCCATGTACTTTATTTGTTCTAAATTACATAGTCTGTTGTAATTTCGCATCTGATTACAAATAGACAGGGCTGATTTGTGGGCTGTGCTGTCGGGCTGTGGAGAGACGTGTGTGTGTTCCCTGCAGCCTACGGCACTGTTGATTATTCAGATTAAAACGCATCTGTTTGTTTTTGAAGACTCAATACCGCAATGAGTAGGCCTATTAGCCAGCAGTGTCACGCTACTGAATAATATTGTTCTATTAATTTTCATTGTGATTTCAAGTTTTGGTTTTCCAATATTTGTATTGCTTTTGTTAGTTAATAATAAAAAAATAAAAATAAAAAAAATTAGTAAATAAATAAATAAATAAATAGAAAGAATCAAATTTAGCAAAGGATACTGCTTTTCTGCATCAGTTTTACATGGGTTGGTAAAACATATTTGTTTTATTTCTTGGTAGAAACAACGCATCTGTTGTAAATTTGTTTTGTGATAATTTTTGTTGATGACTTGGGCATTCCGGAGCTATGTACATGCAATTTGTCGCAATGCCGAGGATTGTGCAATAAATGTTTTTAGGGTAGATTTCTCTGTTCCTCATGTGCACATTAGTTCCTATAAATTTCGCAGGGGAGGTGGAGCTACAGCAACTTGCCAGGGTAGGGTCTAGAATTGCGAGAAATATTGTCCAATACAGGGAGGAGAATTTTCCAATTACACCAGCTAATATTGAATACATATACACAGATTAAGACTCTCAGAGAAGCTATTTAGATCAATTGACTTTACCACAGACCCCCTACTGTCAACAGGCAAGCATGCAGCCAGATCAAGGCCCGACTAGGGAGCCGGTTGCACCCACACAACAGGACAACCGCATCGGGTCGTCCGGTAGGCAAAAGCCTACAGAACCCCCTCCAGGTTCTGCAGAAGCATTTGTGCAGAATATGTCGCAACACATTGACTCTGCCCAAGTACGAGGCAGACCTCATGGTTACCCATCACACAAACCTGGTAGGCCGGTACCTCAAGTCGTGCCCCCATGGTCTTCCTACACAGACAAATACACAACACCGCCCATGTACATGTATGCATACCCACCCATTCCAACCCAAAACCCGGATGTTGGTACTTACCCGTACTTACCACCGCAGTCGGTGGCATACCGCCCTGACCCATAACACCAATGGTATGGTCAAACTCCATATCCATCACCAGAACTTGTACCGCCACTCCAGTCTAGGCTACGCCCAGTGGTGACCCCACAGTCGGCTACCCATGCACCCAGGCTCGAGGTGTATCGCTAGATGACCGGAAACCACGAGTGCTCCCCAAGACGCTGGAGTTTGATGGCAAACTTGATTGGGCACTTTATAAGCAGAAGTTTGAAACCTGTGCAACGTCTGTGGGTTGGACGGAAGGTCAGAAGAAAGATATGTTGATTTGGGGACTAACAGGGAAAGCTGCAGACTTCTATGTCCTTCTTAGTAAGATGAATGAAGATTTGTCTTACAGCCACCTGATCTCAGAATTCAACAAGAGGTTTAAGAGAGAAGAACTTCCCGAGACCCTCCAGGCCCGTTTCCAATTTGAGTGCCAGGAAGAAAGCGAGACTCTAAGAGACTGGGCCGATAGGATTATCTCTTTGGCAGCCAAAGCCTACAAAGATCTGCCCGAGGCTTGGATCAGAAAACATGCTATCATTAAATTTTGCATGGGAAGGCTGGACCGTGAAGCTGGTCAGCATGGCTGCATACAGCAACCTAACACTTTTGATGAGGCAATGGACAAGATGGAGTGGTTCCACTGCATCAGCAAGTCAGCAGGTTCCAGACACCCTCCGCAAAAACCATCTAAGCCTGCACCCCCTGTTAGGGCGTATAAATGCGCATCTTACGAGTATTGTGAAAATGACCCTGGTTCTGGGGAAAAAGAGGACGAAGATGTAAGGATCAGAAGAATGGATGTGAGAAGGAAGCCGTCGACTCTCCAGCCCATTCTCAAGAATGAAATTGCCCCAGCGACGTGGCGCGACAACAAAACACCAGCGCCTACACAGGATGTAGAAGTGGCAGAGTTGGCTAACCAGATATCCCAAATGACAGTGGCAACATCAGCCTTGACCAAGCAGGTCGCTGTGTCCATCTCTGATCTAAGTATGGAGATCAAGGGAATGTTCCGGGAGCTGGGACGACAGAGGAGCACATCCCCAAGTCGACGCGCCTGCTATCTCTGTGGCGACGAAAGGCACTTCGCACGGGATTGCCCAGCAAAGGACATGAAGGGGAAAGAAACCAAGGTTCTCCGTTTCGAAGGTGAGCAGCCAAAAGCTCAGGGGACGAAGATGGAGGCTGGGTTTTCGCCCCAGTAGGTTACGGCCAGGAGAGCTCACCGCATCTGTGGAGCCCCCCTCTATGCCACATGTCTGTGTCCAAGGCAGATACCCAACCGCACCAGGTTGTTAGCCATTCACATCAAGATACAGAGTTTCCGCATCAGGTCACAACGGAGCCAGAATATCCGCATCAGGGTATTGCCAAAGTAGAAAGTGAAACTGTGACCATCGGGATTGCAAAGAAAGACTGCGCTGCCAATTTAGAACTTGCAAAGACACCTACAGAGACAACAGAAGACATCATCACTGTCAACCAAATCCAGTCAAGCGCAGTTTATCATGTACCAGTACAATTAGACGACCAGCATATCGAGGCAGTAATAGACACCGCGGCAGAATCTACTATACTGTCAGACCGGATTTTCAACAAATTATGTCCGAAACCAAAAATACTCTCTAATATGAAATTTCACATGGCTGGTAGAGACTCAACAATGAATGGGTACAAGAGTAGTATGTGTGCAGCAAATCTTACCCGGTTTGTGGAGGAGCAGTGTGCAATTTGTCTGCAGTGATTTTGTGCAGTTTGTAACGGCAAGAACCACATTCCACCACAGTGCAGTTTTGGAATGTGGAGGAGGTGTGCAAACTCCTCAGTTTGTGTGCAATTTGTGCGGTGGAGGGGTGGTAACACAATTTTTTGTTTACTTGGCCGAAATGACGTCATAAAAAAATAAACGGAAAAATTGCTCCAATCTGCTCCACAAATTGTACACAAACTCCATAGGAGTTCCCTCCACCCCTCCGCCGCACAAATTGCACACAAACTGAGGAGTTTGAACTCCTCCTCCACATTCCAAAACTGCACTGTGGTGGAATGTGGTTCTTGCCGTTACAAACTGCACAAAATCACTGCAGACAAATTGCACACTGCTCCTCCACAAACCGGGTAAGATTTGCTGCACACATACTACTTACAAGATAGGTCCAGTATCGTTCAGGATTGGCTCTACGTCATATCACGAAATAATACACGTCGCCCCAATTGAGGATGATATGTTGCTAGGGGTTGATTTCTTCCGGAGTCGAACCATGAAAATGGATATGGGGGCAAATCTTATGACGCTGGGAGAGGACACAATATCTATCCAATATGGGAACAAACCCAGGGAGACTAGGGTCTCCCGAGTGACTGTAGCAAAGAGGAGAGTTATCCCTCCACACTCTGTCACTGCTGTTATTTGTCAGCTTCGGGGGACAATGCCAGATTACGTCTTGGAGCCAGACCAGAACTCATATCTTGTAATCCCAAGATCTGCACACCGCAGCAAAGCCAGGCCGACATTATATGTCGCCAACGTCACAAACAGCTTTGTGGTGATGAAGCCTGGGCAGCGGTAGGAGAAGCTGTGGAAGCTGATTCGCTTCCCGAAATTCAGGACACCGCTTCTGGGTCAGAAACAGACTCCCAAGAAACCGATGCCGTACCTGGACCGGTGAGTGATGAACACAATCCAGACACTAGCTCCGCATCCGGGCTAGCTGATGATCCATTTGCGAATGTACCTGCACACCTGAGAGATATGCTGAAATTGTCCAAGGGAGAACTCACGGAAGAACAGTTCAGTAAGCTGAGAGATCTCATCTGTAGCTACTCCGACGTATTTGCATCTCATATATTTGATATAGGGACAGTCAAAGAGATTGACCATGGTATTGACACTAGGGATGCACCTCCAATACGACAACGTATGAGAAGGACTCCAGTTCAGTTTGCTGGTGAGGAAGAAAAAGAGTTGGACAAAATGCTGGAGGCTGGAGTTATCCAACCTTCGGTATCCGAATGGGCATCTCCACCTGTTCTAGTTAGAAAGAGGGATGGTACAGTCCGCTTTTGCGTTGACTATAGGGCGCTCAACAACATAACCGTTAAGGACGTCTACCCTCTCCCACTGGTCGAGGACTGTGTTGACACACTCTCGGGAAACCGTTGGTTCTCAAAACGTGATGCCATTTGGGGATACTGGCAAGTCAACTTACGTGAAGAGGATCGCAAAAAGACAGCATTCATCACTAAGTATGGCTTATTTGAGTTCACCAAAATGCCATTCGGCCTCTACAATAGTCCTTCTACATTTTCCAGAGTTGTCAATCTAGTCCTCAGGGGCTTGAACTGGAAAACTGCCTTGGCATTCGATGATATTGTCATTCTAGGAAGTAACTTTCATGAACATCTCCACAATCTAGCTGAGGCACTAGAGCGCTTCAGACAGCATGGACTCAAACTCAAACCCAAAAAGTGTGCTTTCTGTTCGAAGAAGGTAGAATTCCTTGGTAGAATTGTCGGCGAGGACTCCATTGGAATCTCGGATGCAGATATCCGTGCAGTGGGGTCCTGGTCGACACCTGAAAACACCAAAGATGTTGAGCGATTCCTTGGCTTTGTAAATTACCACAGAGCCTTCATCCCCGACTTTGCGGAACTTGCGGTTCCCTTGTATGCCATCACAGGACGCAAAGAATTTCGTTGGGAGGAGGAGCAGGAGACAGCCTTCAATTCCCTAAAAGACAAGATGACGCAACCGCCTGTCCTTGCTCTACCTAACGCGCACGATGAATTTATCCTGGACACCGATGCGTCAAACACAGCCATTGGTGGAGAGCTGACACAAGTCTAGGATGGCCAGGAAAGAGTTGTCGCTTATGCGAGTTACGCCTTAACTCCTGAGCAGAGACGCTACTGCACAACTCGTCAAGAACTCTTAGCTATCGTGAGGCTCACGCGTCAATTCCGACACCACCTTCTGGGAAAACCGTTCACCATTCGCACGGACCACAACAGCCTATTATGGTTGTTAAGGTTCAAGGAACCCCAGGGACAACTGGCCCGGTGGATTGAGGAACTGAGCCAGTACAACATGACACTGAAGCATCGCCGAGGGAGCTTACATAGCAATGCCGATGCACTCTCACGAACAGGAGATACAACAGAAGGTCACTACATCCACGGAGTAGAATTAAAGGACCTACCATGTGGAGGGTGCTCATACTGCACTAGGGCCCACATGCAGTAGTCAAGTTTCATCGAGGAGGTAGATGACGTGGTGCCAATCTCCCGCTGCCAACTGGCCACTCTCTCTGCATCAGAGGAGGGTGGCGACTCGGCAGCGTCGTCCCGCACCTGGGACCCTGGAGGCAAAATGCAACCAGAAACACCTACACTGGAAACAGTGATATACATATTTCCTGATGGTACCACAACCTCACAGGTGAACATCCTCTCAGATGAGGGAACAAAGATCTGCAGCAAGGGAAGCAGAGGTGTTTGTGAGGGAAAGTCTCCTGGATACCAACTGGGTGGACGCCAACATCTATTTTGTCAGACAGGTAGCCCAGACGGCGAGGAGACCAGTGGACTTCACCCATGCAGAGATTAGGAAGTCCCTCGACACCTCCGCGGAGACCTTCACAGTGGGCACCGCATCTGGGCCTCCTGTGAGAAGTTTTCCAACAGTGAGTTTGCCGCGTACCGCATCTGGTACCAGCACAGTAGATACCGCACCCGGTATCGAGAGACCTAGTTGGAACACTACGGTCGGCAAGCCTAGCTGTTGTGTGAAATATACTAGAGATGCTGTGGAGGTCTGTGTTTCCTCTCCGTCAGAGAGTGAGGACGAGCGTCCCAAGCATCAGTGGTCTCAGGAAAGAAACGCAGTAATTGCGACACTGGCAGGGTCTCACCAGAAGCTAGACAAGTCCTCACTAGGCCCCAGGGAGCCATGTGTAGAAAAGAGATCCAGACTGGGTGAAGTGCAGTCAGGGACCACAGCAGCAATGAAGGAAAGACATCGAGCGAGGGACCGAGGAAGGCCCTCCTACATCAGGGAACAACAGGGAGGACCATCAAGGAAACGGACTCCCCCAACACCGTCAAGCAGTAGGGAATGCCAAGCAACAGCAAATCAACCACGGCAACGCTGTGGGAAAAGAAGGCTAGTTGAATGCCAGTTCTCGTAGTGCTCCGCCACGACATTCTACATGAAGAAACACATCGAAGAGGAGCACGCACCAGCTGTGTTCGACTACTACCAGGCCGAGAACGATGGGCTTGCTCGCACTCGAGTGGAATGCCTCAGAGAGATGGTGCATGAGGCCTTGGGAGAGAGCAGTACTCTGCAGGATATGGTAAACCTAATCAACGATGGAGGTGCTATCAGACCTGGCTGGCACATTACACCGGAACAGAGGAGTGCCATGGTGGGAATGTGTAGATTGGCAGGATGGCCAGCTCCGGAGGAATTCTCTCTGCATCCTGTCAACAGTGTGGCAGCATTGTCCCACTGGAGATGCTTATCAGTATTCGCCGGAGAGATAACGCCGCAAGGGATGGAGAAGCTTCGACATCGGTACCCATCTTCTGGACTTCGCCGTTCTTCGGGAACGTCAACTATCAGCAGATCACCATTGGAGCAGATTCCCTTCAGCCCCAGACAGGAAGTCCTGCAGCAGGAAGAAAAACAGATTCCGCCTTCGAGATCCATAGGCAATGTCCCATACCCGGAGCCTGAGAATGTCCGAGAGGAAGTGGAGGTGACTGTCACTAGGGAGTCATCGAGTCTGGGGGAAGAGAAGACCATCGTCCACAGCTTCGATAGCCACTTCCATCTTGATAGGCTGTCAGCCAGAATTCCTGGAATCCAGTTGACCAATCTTGTAGCTGTCGAACAGGTGTTTCCCCAGAGGTCAGACAAGCACTATATGGTTCGGCTGTCAGGAGCTGCAGCTGTCTTCTGCGACCAAAAGACCCTGCCATTGGAAAAAGAAATACCAGCTCTCACTAAGCAAGGATTCAGCGTGATGATCGGTGCTCATCCGAAGACGATCTTAACAGATAAGGAGAGACAGAGGGTGAAGTCATTGAGCCAGCATCCTTCAGTCAGTGGACTGGGTGAGGTGGGTTTGGACCATTCTGTGAACTCTGACCTTTGGCACCTTCAAGAGAGACAACTCCGAGATCTCCTGACGGGCCTACATCCATCAAGGGTCCTGACTCTCCACATCCGTGGTATGCGAGATGATTTCACCGGAGTGAAAACCTACATGCGATGCCTGGACGTAATATCTCCTGTCATCAAGGGAAGTCAGAAGATCCAGCTGCACTGTTTCTCCAGCACCACAGAGGTAGTCCAGCAGTGACTTGAATCATTCCCCAATACCCACTTCAGCATCGGTAATATGGTGAACAGCTTCAACGGGCGACAGAAGGCTGCCCTGAAGTCGGTTCCGAGGAACCAACTACTTCTGGAAACGGATGCACCATACTTCCCCCCAATCGGCAGGAAACAGAACGCCCCATCTCTGCTGGACTACACAGCTGAGTCAGTGGCCAACATCCTGGGAGACATCTCACCGGAAGAAGTCCTGGACCTCACTGAGACAAACGCTACGGCATTCTTCAACTGACACAGGACATAGAACTCTATCGGCATAGAACTCTATCGGGTTTTACCGATTTACTAAGAGAGATACAGATCTCTACCAATGCTTTCCTTCGTTTTAGAGGGAATAGCAGTTATTTAGTTTTGGGTTTTGTATTGGTGTTGTTTTTTAGATATATTAATGTTCATTGTTTGTAATACTTGTACGTTTCATTAACTTGGGTTTATAGTCCACCCACACCAGCATCTAAAAGAGAAAAGTGGGAGGAGTGTAGTGCCAGTTGGTACGTCACCTGTATTAATCGATGTATTAGAATTAAGTAGTCACGTGACCAGTAATCAATGTATTAGTTTCACGTGGGTGCTGCCATCTTAGATCAGATTTTGTCGTATGTATGAATAAACATCACATGGTTGTTACCAGAACTCTTAAAAACTAGTGTTTCCGTGTTTCTACACAATTCGTCTTGTACTTTTGATACTCAAGTTTGCCGGATCGGACCCCAAGCCTGGGATTAATCAAGTAATCTTGCGGGCTTGTCTCACGAGGAATCCGGACCCGTGACATTTCGGCCAGGGCAGGCACCGTCTCAGCTCACGCTTGACGCTTACTTGTGGAGTGACACCGTAAAGCACTACAATTCTATCCGGTCAATCGTCAGAGAGCAAGCTTGGTGATCAAGAGGTTCGAACCCCGCCTGAGTTTTTTTCACAGACGTCTATTAATCTATACTGGGTACTGAAAGGATTAGTTGCCCTGCACTGGCATCCAAAAGAAAAAGAATCGAAAAGGGCTTAATGATTAAGTGTTGGACAAAGGGATGTATTTACTGCAACCGTATATTTTATATGGTTTTGTTACACATACTCAAAAATGAAAGAAAACGACTTGTATGCGGTTCCTCACTCGGTTTATTGCACGTCATTGGTCATTGGATCCAATTTGTATACAGATACTAAATGTATTTGGACTATCCAACATTTTCGACATGAGAGTACTCATTCAGGATACGTCTTCCATGAAATGGTGCGTTATTTGATGTTAATAATTTTCAAGAAACACTGGTTAACAAATACCCTATAAGCCTTCATGGATTTTATTAATTATTGTTTGTTTAACGTCTAGAACTGTGGATAGCCCTTAACAGCTAATTAACAATATTGTTGCGTTATTTACAGGCAATTTACTTTCAATTAAACGATTGTTCTAAAATATGTGTATTACATGCTCCAAATGATTTTATCTTGAAATATAATCGAAATTTTAATAGCTGTATTTGTTGATCAACGTAATAACAAACTTTAATTAATAATAATCAAAATCTTCAATAACCTTTGGCCTTGCGCGATAGTTATACATTACTATTCAAATTGAGTTTTAATTTTCAAATTGAGTTTTAATTTAAAATGCATCTTTAGTGGCTTACCAAAATAAGCAGACCTGTATTGATTTACATATTCAAGTTAACTATTTGTTCGAGCATGGAATATATCATAAATTATTTAATGACATAATTAATAAATTCTGTTCCTTTGTCAAGAAAGACGACATTTATTCTGCATGAATTCTGCAGACGTTATGGTTGTTATAAAGTCTGTTTAATAATCATTATACCCGAACACTCATGTGAAACAGAGATAAAAGAATTGCCAAGATCACATTAGTTAACAGGTCATTCGCCAATGATATTTTACAGTCTGCAAAATACAACAGATAGTAATTGTTGACAAGAGGTTAGGGTCAATATAAATTCTACAAATACATTAAAATATTCATTTAATAGATTTGGGGCAAGATTTCAAAACTTCAATATTCTATAAAAATAAAAAAAAATTAATAAAAAAAGGCATTTTGTATATCATTGTTTACACCATAATAGTAATAATCACTTGCATTTACAAAATGACTGGCTATAATGGAAAGTAAAAAAAAAATTAAAAATGTTAATAAGACTGTGTACAACAAAACGTATTGGTGATCATCTTTAAAAAAAATCAGATCAGGTTAAAGATTGTTATTTGAATATTGTTTTAGTTTTTAACACTACAGATCATAATGTAATCTTGTTTGGAAAACAAATTACCAGCCGGTCTGAGGAAAGTTATTTCTTAATTAAAATGTTGTTAAATATTCCGTGAGGGAGACACAATAGAAACTTCATAGCTAACTTTTTTTAATTACCGTACAATGATTGGATTAAGTGGATCTACAAAAGGTAATCACTCCTTTTCTAATGGTAATGTTATATTTTATTGTTTTAATGTCTAAAATTGCGTTATTTACAGGCGAATTATTGTTAATGATTGATTCAAAAGTCTTTGCCATATGTAATATTGAAATGAATGAGATTAAATTAAATGAAAAATATATCAAATGACAAGGATCCACATGTGAGTTAGGTTAAATGAATATAGAGTGCCTTTGAGTTGCACGTGAAGAAACTGTGAAGATTTGACATTGTTACATATTTTTACCAGTGCACTTTGAGGCACTCAATATTTGTATATTTCCACGGCTTAGCTTCGACACAAATCTAGCATGGAATATACATGTAAGTTGTTAGTGTACCGAAGTGTGCCGTCAAATTCCCACGACAGCATAGCGGTTGGTTTTACATATTCTTTGTTTCGTTTTTGTTCTTTGACGCAATGTTTGCATTGCATTACGAGCTGTGGTGTTAAAAATTAACACTCAATTCGTCCCTAATTTGCCATAGTGACCAATCCGACTTTTTTTTTAATTTTAAGTTTTCCCGCCCATTATTACATTCAGGAAGAGACCTACCATTGTATCTAATCCACATGCATGTATTCCTTATAGTTTTGGAGATAGAGCATGCATTCAAATGACGAATGCTCTAACTGGCTGTTTGTAATTTGACAAAGTGACCAATACCGCATTGGTCACTATGCCAACGTAATTCGGGATTGGTCACTATGGCAAATTAGGGACGAATTGTTATAAATTATTATTTAAATGTGTTGTAAAACGGTACACGTCTAATTTACAAAATGTTGCTTGACGGCAACAGTTTTTCCTTGTGTGGCGGTATGGATGTTCTCTTTAATACATTTACAGACAATTGCATGTGACCGGAGAGTATCACATAGCATGTCACTTACATGCGAGGTCTATGTAGTTCTTTAATTGTTTTCCATTCTCAATTTCACTGTGAGTTTTAAGTATATTAATTATCTAGATGTTTTCTGTTCATAAATTAAGTTTAATTAATGGAATACATTGAACAATACTTTGCTTATTTTGTTGTATACACAAAAAGTAATCCTCGCGGACTGAATTTGTGTAGAGTCTTTCGCCGGTTTTACGTGAAGTAATCTCTCTCTTTCTTGCTGTCGTTGTTTGTCACCAGTCACCAAACTATTTGCTGCGGATCTTATCACTTTTTGGAGCGTAATTCCTAGTCCATTTGACTACAGGCTTGGATCCTTTTCTTTATCAGTTTTCTGCAGTTTGCTGGTGAGTTTGATATATGTCCAGATATATTTGAAATTATTGTTTTTGCCGTTTTTATTGATTGAGCCATGTCAAGTTTTCCCCGTTGCACTTTACATGTAGACCATGTGGTCTATACGACGGCTGTTCGTTGTTTATTTTGTATATCTCTTTTACTGGACAGACTGGAGAGAGAGAGGTTGACTTCGTTTGGTGGCGCTCGGGGATTTGCTTAGGCTACATGGGATTACATTAGATCTGATTACATTGGGTTACACTGGATTTGATTTATTTTGAATTTGATCATTCAACTGTCAACAACTCTTATTGTATATTTCCAAATTAAACTAATTTTCTAATAATAAAATCAATCATTGTTATTTCCGAATCAAAGACAAAATTTACAAGTTTTTGTATTTTTCTTGTCTATTTGTCATGACATCCTAACTTTTACTAGTGGGCGGACTCACAGCAACTAGAGTAACACTACCGTAACCCTATCTGTGACACTTGTTTATCAAAACATGAGCACTTTTTTTATGTAACTTTCACAGGTTAGTTTTATGATATATTTCTTTAAAACTTACCAAATACCAATGTTAAATTTAAAGTTGAAATTTCACGTGGCTTGTTTATCGCTGTATAGACTAATGTACCAGCTATAACCCACCACAAGTGCAGATGGATCGGTGAAGTTAAAGGAGTATTCATTCATTTGAAAGTCAATATGGCCGCTATCTAAGGTTATCGTGAAGACTGATCCAGAGCCTCCGGTATAACCAGTGCTGTTAGGGATATTATTTAATTAACGGAAGCTGGGTCCACACCAGCCACATCTGAAAAAGAAATATTACCAAACAATAATTCATAAAAATCAAATCATTCAAGTTAAGATATAGAGGTAATAAGAACAAAATTGTATGATTTGAATGTAAAACGTATTTAGTGTAAAACTGATGATAGTCATCTGAGGTGTTGCCATCTTATATACACAACTGAAATAATTGCCAGTTCGAATTCAACAGTATTCTTGTTCGAAGTGAGGATACTTATAAAGAAAAGATTAAACTAAGCTACGCTTAATCTTATTGATGGGGAACGGATCAGGGTCCAATTTCATGGCACTGCTTACTGCGGAATTCTGCGCTTACGGCGCATAGAATCACACGCTTTTTATGGCGCCGTAAGCGCAGAATTCTGTGGTAAGCAGCGCCATGAAATTGGGCACAGTTGGTGCTCGCATTGTTGAACCCTTCGGCGCTAAAAGCTCAGCATTCCTTAAAATAGTTGGGTGTTCCTTACACCTAGAAATTTTTCACATGTTGTGTGTTCGCAAGAAGGCAGTCAAGAAGGTTGTGAGAAACACTTTGGCACACCCTATACTTTGCTTCGGCATGATACAACGGTTTCACATGTTGCGTGCTCGTACTAAGAAGGCAGTCAAGAAGGTTGTGAGAAACACTTTGGCATGATACAATGGTTTCACAAGTTGTGCGCTTGCAAGAAGGCAGTCAAGAAGGTTGTGAGAAACACTTTGGCACACCCTATACTTTGCTTCAGCATAATACAACTTGTTTGCAATGCATCAGACTGAGACATTTCTAACCAATGAGGTCAAACTACATTGATTGTCTTTCAATAAATGCTGTTATATAACAAACCTGTGAAATCTTTGTAGGTTTTTATAATGACCGGTACGACATACAAGATTAAGCATAGTTTAATATAAACTTTCCTGACCAATTCCAAAACATTTTCTTCATTTTCGTTAAAGAACATTCAAATTCACGCCGTTTTTACTGATCCGGTCAAATCAAGGTTTCTGGTTTTAGATTGTTACATTCAAATTAATTTCTAGGCAGTCATTATTTCGTTCCTGTCATTCACAATTATGTTTATTTAGTTCTGTTTCGTTTTTAGCGCACCGAACTCAAGTTCTGGTGTTGCCAGCAGCAGGGTGTGGGTTCGAGCCCCGGTCGTGACACTTGTGTCCTTGAGCAAGGTACTTAACCATAATTGCTTCGTCCTTCGGATGGGACGTAAAGCCGTAGGTCCCGTGTGTTGTGTAATGCACGTAAAAGAATGCGCCTTGAGCACCACTTCGTTGGTGGATACGTGCGCTATATAAGTCCACACATTATTATTATTATTATTATTATTCATGACTTCAATTATGTCATCTTGAAATTTGGATGTTTAGCATCTTTTCGCGATTCATGCATTCAAATTAACAATCATCGATTTTTGTTTCGCTTTCATTTATGGACAACTGAATTCACATAAAGAGTATTCAAATGCGCCCATGGCAAATTTTGGTAATTTGTTTATGATTCTTGTTGTGATTTATGAAAGTCACTAAGGCCTTTTGTCGGAACTTGTTTCATGTCGCTATCTAATTTCTTTATATTTAATGTCAATGTAAACAATTTGATATTACCCAACAGGAATCTGAGTATCCCTAAGGGGATCCCCGTCGCAATATTTCCATGTTATTCGTTCACATTTTCCCTTATGTCTTACTCCCCCTTTTTTTAGGGGGGTTGCTTCTCTTAGCCTGTAAATCTCCTGTCGTTTACGAGAAAATAGTGAAAATGCATTCAGATTATTCGTATTCATTCCAACGCAAATTGTTGTCTGGGGATGACAGAAATTCATTTTGGAAATCTTTTTTACTAATTTTACTCAAACAATAGCACCTCAGACATAACAATGGCACCTCAGAAATAACAATAGCACCTCAGACATAACAATAGCACCTCAGACATAAATATTTCAAGGAATGTTTGATACCATCATCAGCTTTACACCAATTAAAGTTTCATATAAATCAATGACCCTTTATATTTTTTTGAGATAATCAATAATATAAAGTGCCTCTAAATCAATGGTTTTCATGAACTTTCATTCGAAAAGTATTTACCTGTAGGGCTAGCTAGTCTTTGATCAACAAACCCAACAATTATTTCACCCCTTAGCTCTATTCAAACTATTAGGGACCAATAAAAGATAGGACGTAAACGTGTACATATACGAGTGTCACACGTATTGTTTTATACTATGAATAACATCCAGTCTTCGCGCAAATCCCCCAGTCGCAACAGCATCATCTCCCAGAATTTGGCATTCTCCTGAAAACGATCAGAGCATACTGATCGAAACGTCAAATTGTAACCAACCAGTTCTTTTCAGAACTATTTACAAATGATGTGGCGCCCTTTTCGGTTAACTAAGAACACCCCGCTATTCAAACACAATACGCTATTGTTTGGACCTCTTTAATACTGGATAACGCCTTGTGTCTTCGTGCAGTTGGTACCAGGGCGTTGGCTTCGACGCACGTACACATGTAAAACATTATGTTTTCTATGTTATGATAAGAAACCTACATTGAAGAATGTTAACTTAAGTTCTTTTGTGCTGTTGCTGTCTCCTGGGTTTTTCGTCTTTTTGATTTTTTTTTTAATTTAATGCAAAAGCATAAGACTACTCAAAAGAGAATTTTGACATAGTGTCACCGCAAACGGTTTTTACCTACTATGAACACATTACGTGTTACGTCACATTCGTATATGCACAAGTATACGTTCCATTTTCTAATAGTCTGTATTTACCTGTAATGCAGATATGGCTGTCCACGCCATCCACACAGGTTTGTATCATGTCACATGGATTAGGAGTACAGTCATCGATATCTGAATAAAATAAGTGATCACTGTAAGACAAATACGATTCGTCCATAATATTGTAGTCTGCATGCAATCAATAAACCACCATTTGTATATCCCCTTAGCACTAAGTATTTACCTATTTCGCAGGTATCTCCCGTGTAGCCAGCCACACATGTACAGGTAAAGCTGTCCGCGCCATCCACACAGGTTGCTCCGTTCATACATGGATTAGGAGTACAGTCATCGATATCTGAATAAAATAAGTGATCACTGTAAGACAAATACGATTCGTCCATAATATTGTAGTCTGCATGAAATCAATAAACCACCATTTGTATATCCCCTTAGCACTAAGCATTTACCTATTTCGCATGTATCTCCCGTGTAGCCAGCCACACATGTACAGGTAAAGCTGTCCGCGCCATCCACACAGGTTGCTCCGTTCATACATGGATTAGGAGTACATGTATCGATATCTGAACAAAACAAACGTGAATTGTAAGAAGCAGACGACATGATCGACAAACCAACATTTACTTCTCCCCTTAGCACTAAATATTTACCTGTAGCGCAGGTATCTCCTGTGTAACCATCCACACATGTACAGGTAAAGCTGTCCACGCCATCCACACAGGTTGCTCCGTTCATACATGGATCAGGAGAACAGTCATCGATATCTGAACAAAACAAACGTGAATTGTAAGAAGCAGACGACATGATCGACAAACCAACATTTACTTCTGCCCTTAGCACTAAATATTTACCTGTAGCGCAGGTATCTCCCATGTAACCATCCACACATGTACAGGTAAAGCTGTCCACGCCATCCACACAGGTTGCTCCGTTCATACATGGATCAGGAGAACAGTCATCGATATCTGAACAAAACAAACGTGAATTGTAAGAAGCAGGTGACATTATACGTCCTGATCGACAAACCAACTTTTTCTTCTAATGGTGCTTAGTGTTTACCTGTAGTACTTGTATTTCCCTTGTAGCCAGCCACACATGTACATGTACATGATTATATCCACGCAATCCACACAGCTCCGTTCATACATAGATCTGGAGTACAGTTTATATTGTGAGTTTTTGCGTGCACTGTATTGACTAAATTTAGCCTATAAAATGGTTACCAGAGTAAATTTTTCATTGAATTAAGTTTTTTGGCCATGGTCAAAAGAGGGCGCTATATACGCAAGCGCGGTTGCAATCAGATCGCTGATACTACAAGTGGGCGCTATTGCACAATTCAAGTGTAACGATTACTACCGCAGAGTATTTCGCTGTATAATTTTAACCCGTTTTCAGGTGAAAAATCCATTTCTTACTTAAGGATAAAGTCCAATAAGGTGTTCCGAAACAAAATGATGGCATTTGGACTGAAAGAATTGGGTGAGAAGATGGAATGCAGTAGTGACCATTTCTGGTGTGTACATAACATGAAGTGTTCAAGCGACAGTTATTGTGGTGGTATGATTTGCATACATTTGTATGGTATAACTAACAGGACCCACTAATCTGAGCCGCGAAATGCCCCGATCTCGTAACCGAAGTGTAATCACCGCTAGAGGGCTAAGACGTGCACATAATACCCAGACTGTGTTCACACCATAAATATAAATGAGTGACAAATCATGTTCACCGATAGAGGGCCGGCTACGATGAAGGTGCGGAGAGCAGTAAGGACCAGGCCGTTCAAATAATCGGGAAAATTAAGTTATCGGAAACCAAGGCTGGCTTTCTAGCCAGTACGGAGAGAGGATTTTAAAAAATCATTTAAAATCCCAATGGTTTTTTGATATTAATAACATTTCAAATGAATTCACTATATGCCACGTGAATTATACATTATAGTTAAATTTAAAATACATGAATATTTCAAAAGTTGTACAAATAGTGCGAATACATTTGTTCTGAAAAATTCAATCATATCTTACTTTCATTTTCATGAACGCCATCGTGAAATTCTTCATCAAAGTAGAGACATCCGCTAGATGGTTGCAATGCAGATTTATCATCGGAATACACTGCTGAGTTGAGCTGACAGAGCTTGTTATAATTGCAGTAGTTGAATGACTTACATGTATCTTCGTGTAGACAAAATACCGCACACGTCACGTATGATCGAGCCGTTTGGGTGCGGTAAACCTTACCTTTAAGTACATGATCTAGTATGGGGCCTGGATGAAATTGATGCGGGTTACCAGCACGCATTTGATACTCGCGTGATTGTGGTGGACATGTCCCGCCGATATCATCACATGCATTTACGGTTACGATGATCGTTGTCAACAGAGTGAGGGCGCAAGTTATCATTGTCATTGTGCTTTCTTTCATAACTGTAGTATAACAAAAACAAGAACAGGCCTATGTGTCATGTAAAATTAAAGACAGATTTGATTGCTCTCTAAGACAAGCATAAAGCTTCAAAATAAACGTGATATTTTTGTTTATTCGATGTATCATTTCAAAGTGCCTGAAAAAAGCAACAATTTAACCCGTCGCAGTAAGTAAACCCGTCGCAGCAAGAACGCTGATTGGCAGGATGACAACAAAAAGGCCTATAAAACATATCATAAGCGATTTTTTCCGAAACCTGCCGAGCTTCCACAAAAACGTCCGACATTGCTGGGAAAAAAGAACTAATTGTTTGGAGGATCTCCAAGTGTTTATGCAATGACGTATAATAACGTGTAACGCGCACTCTTCCCAAATACGCCCTATGTCGGCATTATTCGGATTCGAAAGTTAGCTTGAGAGTACGCCATTTTTATTGATATCATTATAACCGTTGTTACACATCGCTATAGTACGTGAGCCTAAATGCACGTAAATACCAGTGGGATGGGGGTATATACCCCACCCCCCAGTATTAACGGTTACCATTGTTTTTTATTTTTTAATATATTTTTCCTATTGGCCCAACATTTCAAACATTTCAATAACACGTCTATACATATTCAAATAAAAACTTCGGTTTGTTCTTTAAGTTCTTAAAATATTGTTGGGGGTAGAACGGTAGTTTACGGAGTGACTTTCACAACACAGTTGCTAATTGCAGTCTGACCTCAATAATATTCCTTACTCAGAACCAGTTTTCACCCCCAGCATAACCAAGTTATTTTTCTATTCCCACAGCGAATTGCTCAATATTACGTAGCTAAAAACGCTACCATGGTAACACTCTTTATAGAAGCTATACCTATTGCATGGATTTTAATTACAATTTACAGCGATGGGCACGAGTATTGACCAACGTGTTGTTATTTCCTGTTTCTACCTTCAAGTGACAGCTTCTTTTCAATTGTTGTTTTCCCAATCGGTCGAATGATAATTATAACCATCAACAGTATACCTAAATCATCATTACGTCTACTTAAACCATGGTAACACTGCTTGTATATTTAATACAACTGTAAAACAGCAGGTCAGCGTTGATTGGCTGACTTGTTGGTGAGTTGGTGGGAGATGATTAAATGATGCATTTTGACGCATCATTACGGTAACGTTGAGGTCTGTGATACCCAGCAGCGACGGCGATCATTTTATTGATCGACAAGTGGTGATTTCCTGTTTCTATGTTAACCCAGAAAAGTCTTCTTTGAAATTGATAATTGAATAAAATTCACTACAGTGGGGGAGCTGCCGCGCTTCACTGGTAACTGTGTTTATAAAACTACCATATAGCGGGGCAAATTTCCTGTGATGTTGCTGTGAATAGATTTCATCTTAATTAATTTTCTTCTCCAATATTGTTTACCACAGCCATTTTGCACACGATCTTACGTTTGGTTAGCTGGCGTTATTTGACAGGCTTATGTATTTTGGAACGAATATCATAAAAGTTTAGATAACGAGTCTCTAAGGCTTAAGTCTAAACCATGTAAATAAGTTACATGGTTACCGTACCGCTATCTTTCTTAAGCAACATGTGCGATGACATTAAATAAAACGAACATTGGCCCAACATTTTAAACATTTTAAACATGTCAACAATAAATATATAAAAAAATCAAATGCAAATTTCGAAAAAACAATTTTTGAAATGATTCTAAGTTCTTAAAATATTGTTTGGGGTAGGACGTAGTGATGTTTAGGTGCAAAAACGGATATTTATTTGCACGAAAATCAACCACTACTTCTAAACAACACAGTTGCCAGTTGCAGTCTAACCTCAACCATTGTCCTTACCCTGTACCAGTTTTCTCCTCGGCAGAACCGAAGTATTGTTGTTTCCCACAGCGAATTGCTCAACATTACGGGGCTAAAAACGCTACCATGGTAACATTGTTTAGAGAGGCCATACCTATGGCCCAAAAAAGTCTCCAGTTTCTGGTCTCCGCGCGCATCGCCTCAGATCCGCGCGCCAACATTTTTTTATTTATTTTATTTTTATTTTGTTTTAATTTTTTGTTTGTTGTTGTTATGAAACGATATTCAATTGCAGCCAAAATTGCTAGATTGACTGGAATTCTGCCGTGCTTTGTTTTAAACAACTTTTTCACATAGGTGGTATGAACGTTTGCCCGGTTTGTGAAGCTTCTCTTAGCTACCATACCGATACTTCGTATATGGAAAATTTGGTCCCCGCGTTCACATGTATCACGTATTTCCCTGTTGGGGAAAAAAAAAAGGGGAAAAAAAAGATTACCTAAAAAAAAAATTTTTTAAAGCGTGTCCCCGCCCCGATTTTGAACACGACTGACGACCAGACACCGGAGACTTTTTGGCCTATTGCATGGTTTTAATTAAAATTTACAGCGATGGGCACGAGTATTGACCAACGTGTTGTTATTTCATGTTTCTACTTTCAAGTGACAGCTTCTTTTCAATTGTTGTTTTCCCAATCAGTCGAATGATAATTATCACCATCAACAGTATACCTAAAGCATCATTACGTCTACTTAAACCATGGTAACATTGCTTGTATCTGTAATACAACTATAATGCAACAGGTCGGCGTTGATTGGCTGACTGGATGGTGAGTTGATGGTGCATGATTAGATGGTTTTGTGCGTTGATTGGCTGACTGGTTGGTGAGTTGGTGGTAGATGATTAGATGGTTTTGTGCGTTGATTGGCTGACTGGTTGGTGAGTTGGTGGTAGATGATTAGATGGTTTTGTGCGTTGATTGACTGACTGGTTGGTGAGTTGGTGGTAGATGATTAGATGGTTTTGTGCGTTGATTGACTGACTGGTTGGTGAGTTGGTGGTAGATGATTAGATGGTTTTGTGCGTTGATTAGCTGACTGGTTGATGAGTTGGTGGTAGATGATTAGATGGTTTTGTGCGTTGATTGGCTGACTGGTTGGTGAGTTGGTGGTAGATGATTAGATGGTTTTGTGCGTTTTTACTTTCTTCCTTTTTTGCATTCACTTTTTATTCTTTTAAAGTATTGAATATCTACATAAGCATTTTCAATAACGTGAATTTTGCATTAACTTGTATCACCTTTAAAATAGAATTTCAAGCTCCCATTTGGATGAATTATCATAAATTTGAATCTATCCATAGCCTATTTATTGATGCCAGTCAATGGATCAATCCAACAATCCAGATGTGCCAATATTCCCTTCCCTTCTGATTGAAAAAAACTCGGACACGACTAGTGGTAAAACGTCAACATTATACGAAACTATTGTCAAGAATAAGCCGTACGGCAATCACGTTCAACGTAATTATCAGACTGGCGAAAATGGAAATAAATAATAAATAAACTACAGCCCAAGTGTTTGTTGGAACAAACGCATGGTGTTCGTATGAACTTCCATTTCAATAAAATTATCATCGATGATCATGATGTCACAATCATAATTTGCAAAAGGTGTATAATCTTTTATTATGACAATATCAATTTCATATTTAAAAGACCTTTCAATTTTGTTTTAGAATGTGTTGAATTTGAATTTGAAGCTCTTACATGTGACATGATAAACCTTTCTCATCAGCATGAAAAAATAACGTTAGTTCCTGGTTCAGTTTCTGATATTGAAAAAAATGGCGCTCTGATATGTGATGACGTCATCAAACATTTTTTTTTAAAGATAAGAAGCGACTAGTCACTTTATTCACAGAAATCATATTCAAATTTCCTATCACATTGGCTGCAGACCCTATAATAGTGCTGCAGAATATTTTTTCTGTTAAACATCTGGTATCGACCGGAAGAAAATGTATAAATGGAGTCATATAGTGTACGAAATGTCACATAATTCGAGGTCTGTACGATGATGCAAAGATTGTTAATTTATCTATTGTGGTTCATGAGATATGAATTTTAAAATATTTAACCTCTATTTGATGTATTTCGATAACGTCATTGTGACGTCCCAACTTCATTATGACATCATTAAATATATCTACATTCATGTCAACGTCAAAGTATTTGTGAAGGTATACGTTAGTCTAAAATTTGCAACTATGGTTTCCTCATCAAAGAAGTTCCACGACACGACTTGACCAAAGGCCATGGCTACGTGGAGTTCAGTTCCGCGTGCGACTTGACTTAAGGCTATAACCATGTGCTATAACCACGTGCTCTGTGTGAGAAATACATGAAGTGCGAGCGAAATTGCCTACGATTTCCAATGTTTTAGTATGTGTTTCGTACTGTATGAAAATAAAGTATCGACGCGCTATTTCAAAAGAAGTGGGCATAACATGTAATACATTAAATTTCACAAAATGAAATTTCTCATGTGTTATAATATAATCAGTTCAATAGTAACTAGATGGAAGTGTTTGTGATATTACAAACACATAGGTGTTCGAGTTTTGTCAGGGCAGTGATGATGACGTCAGAATGTTTTTTAAAGAAACTTTGCATTATTATTTTTTTTTAATATTAAAGAGTACCCTGTAAAATATGATGTGGTTACCAACGATGATTTGTTTGAAGTCCATTTCAATGATTTGAACTTAATCACATTATTTATTCTTGAAAAAACAGATCAATTTAATGTGAAAAACAACTGTTCTGCTACATAAGGGTCAATTTTGGTACCGAAATTCTTTGAGAGAAGGCATTTATTTCTTTGGTGAGTTTTTACAACCCGTTTTCGTGTAGTTCCAGATACGAATTGTGATTTTGACGATAATATTAAACTTTGACTTCCGGTTTGGACAGGAAGTAAAGGTCAAATTGGGGTCACCTTTGTGTAAATATTTATTGACAATTAACAATCTAAACAATGGTGGAAAGATTGTGAATTTACCCCTTGTGGTTGTTGAGATATGATTTTTTTTATATTAAACTTTGACTTCCGGTTTGGACAGGAAGTAAAGGTCAAATTGGGGTCATGTTTTGTAAATATTTTTGAAAATTAACAATCTGTACATTGGTGCAAAAAAACTGTGAATTTACCTCTTGTGGTTGTTGAGATATGATTTTTTTCAATATTAAACTTTGACTTCCGGTTGGGACAGGAAGTAAGGTCAAATTGGGGTCACCTTTGTGTAAATATTTTTCGACAATTATTAACAATCTATACAATGGTGGAAAGATTGTGAATTTACCCCTTGTGGTTGTTGAGATATGATATTTTTAATATTAAACTTTGACTTCCGGTTTGGACAGGAAGTAAAGGTCAAATTGGGGTCATGTTTTTGTAAATATTTTTGACAATTAACAATCTGTACAAAGGTGCAAAAACTGTGAATTTACCTCTTGCGGTTGTTGAGATACGATTTTTTAAAATATTAAACTTTGACTTCCGGTTTGGACAGGAAGTAAAGGTCAAATTGGGGTCATGTTTTTGTAAATATTTTTGACAATTAACAATCTATACAATGGTGCAAAAAATGTCAATTTACCTCTTGTAGTTGTTGAGATATGATTTTTTTAAATATTAAACTTTGACTTCCGGTTTGGACAGGAAGTAAGGTCAGATTGGGGTCACGTCTGTGTACGAAAAATCACATAATTCAAGATCTATAACATGGTGTAAATATTGTGAAAATATCTTTTGTGGTTCATGAGATATAATTTTTTGAAATATTAAACTTTGATTGAGTGTAATTCGATATCTGATGACCTCACTATGACGTCACAACTTAAGATACAACTACATGTTAAGGTCTAACTATGTGTGAAGTTTTAAGGTTCTGTAAACTCTGCAACTATGATTTTTGCTCTGGATATTCACCGAGAAGAAGAAGAAGAAGAAGAAGAAGAAGAAGAAGAAGAAGAAGAAGGAGAAGAAAAAGTATAAAAACAAAAAACAGAACAATATCAAGAGGTGTTCGCGCTGTGGCTCGAACACCTAATAAGTTTTCATTAAATTAAAAATAAATGGTGTACAACTCAACACGACGCCGTAAGTAAGACTAATTGCGGTGACACCATGTGGAATCTCAATTGAGTAGTAATTAGTTCTGAAAAGAACTGGAGGTACAACTCGACGATTCGATCAGTATGCTCTGCTCGTCCTCAGGAGAATGCCGGACTCTGGACTGCTGGAGGATCATCCCATGAATGGATGCTGGAGGATTAGTTCGTTGAGGCGCGCAGGCGGGAACTGTTGAGACTAGGATCCTAGGGGTTGGGGGGAGAGGAGTGTGTGCTCACTGAACTGAATCAGTTGTTAACAAGCACAGGGGGATGGAGGGTGGTTGACTTAGGATATAGGAGATCCCTCAGTCTGGGGTGGGTTATGGACTTTGGATATAGAAGATCCTTCAGTCCGTAGTAGTGGTCGCCAAATGTCGCTGATGTAGAAGCCGATGTCCTGTGGCGCCGTAGCGAAGGCATAATCTTTTGGGTGTAGAAGGCATAATCTTTTGGGTGTAGAAGCCAATTTGCCGACTGACTTCAGCGGTGGTAAATCAATGTACATCTTTAAAACCGCTGGAAGAAGGGGGCAGTTGTGAACATTTTTGGGGGAGGGGCTGGTAGCCATGATAAATGTTTTTGAATGGAGTAGCCGTGAGAAATAATACTGGGGGTAGGCCTGAACAATTGTTTTCCTCCGAAAAAATCGCCGAACAAGTGGGGGTTGACGTTAGAAATTTTCCCCTGAAATTAAATCAGCTCGGTTACAGGTTTATTGACTTGATTTGGTGGCTTAATTGCCGAGGACTGAGGCACGATTTGCCTACTACAAAATTGATATCGTCACACCTCCACACCCGCCTTTGACTACGGCGCTGCCTCAAATCCATGGAAAGCCCGATAAAATGGCGGATAGTGATTGTCAGTCTGGTATAATCATGAAACTTTATTGTTCAATCCGTGTTGTTTTATTGACAAGCAGTATATGTGTACTGAGGGTTCTTTTGGTATCATACCTTGTACGAATTAATTCAAGATCGATGATAAAGTGCAGGGTTTTGCTTTCATCAAAGACTTCAAAGAATTTCTTACCTTCCGGAGAAGTTGTGTGAACGAGAACTTGAATCCACAGAACCAAACGTATTTGACGGGAAAACTATTATACGTGGCACAAAACTGATTGTACACAACTCAACTAGCACAGCCGAACACCGCGGTTACCAATTGCTGTCTGACTTCAATGTTACTGCTATGATTATTCTTCTCCCTACGAACACCATCCTCGGCTGTTGCTCATTAAAGATTCACAAATGACGTCATGGTATCATTGTTGATAGATGCCCTACCTACTGACTAATGTTTAATATTAATTTTCAGAAATGGAGAGTAATATCGATCCACCCTGATATTATTTCCTATTTCTACCTTCCAGTGAGGTCTTCTTTTCAATTGTTGTTTTCCCTGGCGCGTTTACAAAATTATTAAAATGAATACGGTCACAGAACACGAAGTTGGCGTCCATTGGTTGGCCGGCTGGTTGGCAGGTTGTTGTGTGTTGATTGGTTGACGTATGTTGGTGCATATTGAGTACAAAATACCTGAACTGTTTACATGTGTTACATTTGGAGGGTATAGGGTAACAACAGATATTAACGTGTGTTCTGTATTTTTTCGGGCTGTAAGATAAATAAGCCTCAAGAGATAAATAATAAGTGGGTTTTGAAAACAGAATCAGTTACGTTTTCAGTGGTTTGTGGATTATTACAATATGATTTATACATGCCGTCGCATCAATGAAAAATACAAACAAAAGACAAATAATGTAAATCATCAAATAGTGTTCGAATCCGCAACCTTTAAATAACAATATGCTGGCCTGTGTTTTTCGCTATTCTACCGAAAGATTTTATTGTCATTGGAAATTTGATGATATCCTTTAAGAAAGAGAAATTAAATACTTTAAAGTGATATTTCACAAATAATATAAATCATCATCTAGTGTTTTAATCCGTAACCTTAAAATAACAATATGCTTTTATTAAAGATGTACCGCCCGTGTTTTTTTTAATTTGATGATATATTTTAAGAAAGGAAAACAAATACTTTGAAGTCAGACATTTATTTGTCGAAAGCTCGGTTTAACATCAGGTATGCGTCCAAATGAATTATGGAGGGCCCACGATAACTACATTTTGGAAAATATTAACTTTAAAGCCATGCTTCTCGTGATCAATTTGAGAAATGTGTCATTTTAAAGCTTTTTTTCATGTCCTCATTTGTTTTTTAAATGATCTTCTGTACAGTCAGTGTCGCACTCCAAACAACCATATTATTTTTAAAAGGCGGGCAGTATATTGCATATAGTTAAGAAGTATAACACGCGTCTTGCCTTCAGATGCAGATATAACAACAAGGTACCAAGCATTAGTGATTATTGACAGATATAACAACAAGTTACCAAGCATTAGTGATTATTGACAGATATAACAACAAGTTACCAAGCATTAGTGATTATTGACAGATATAACAACAAGTTACCAAGCATTAGTGATTATTGACAGATATAACAACAAGTTACCAAGCATTAGTGATTATTGACAGATATAACAACAAGTTACCAAGCATTAGTGATTATTGACAGATATAACAACAAGTTACCAAGCATTAGTGATTATTGAACCAAATTAAAAATCGTCGGGCAAGCAGATTCCCTCGGATTTTTGTCACAACCTGAGATATTATTAAACAGATAAAGATAAGTAGTATAATTGACATGCAGTTGTCATCTGTCATCTGACAGTTGTCATCTGAGTAATGCTGCCTATATCCAATATACAAGTCTCCTCTCCATGAAGGCTGAGTTATTTACTATATTCCATGACGAGCTGTCCAGTTACAGATGTACCATGTGATATCATGGTAACATTGTTCGGTAAGGCCTTGACTCACTTTTGACTAGTTTTAATTAAAATGTAGAGGGATAGGTAGAATCAGCATCGATTGAATAGCGGTTATACTTCCTGTTTCGACCTTGTACTTGGGTCTGCTATTCAATTGATGTTTTTCCTTAGTTTATTGGTAATACCAAAGCAACCGCGCGCCTACAGAAACCATGGTAACTCGGCTTGTAGACATGTCGTATCTGTTGTCTATTTTTTAGTGATGTAACTGAGAATAGATTCCATAATTTTACATTTCTTTCTCACACATTAACGACGGTCGTAAAAAAGGGTCAGACGTTAGTTGGAGTTGTTGAGTTGATTATCTATTTTGTTATAATCTTATTTCTTTCTGGTAATGAAATCAGAGATAATAATAATATGAAATAGTACACCTTGCATAATTGAAGGAGATCTTATTTTTACAAATTATTATTTCTGGTAACACAGGCATACTTAAAACACTTGTGGAACTGTCTCAACTCCCCGGGAAGCATACAACTTCAATTCAGCGCTTAGTGACTACTCAAACACAATAACCATCTTCAAAATCCGTCAACATCGTTTCAATTCAAGATGTATCGCCTGTATGTGTTACCGGCAATTTCCAGATGTAATTTTGTTTTCATTGGAACATTGATAATTTTCTATAAGAATAAAACCCAAGTACTTTGAAATGAGATATTTCCCAAAACAGTTGTAAGAATCACTTGTTTTTTACAGTAAAAATGAAATTATGACTGGATCCACAATAAATTAAATACTGTACATATTTTCTGTAAAGCCATACGATTTTCTGGAAAAAATGTGTCAGTTTAAAGCATTTGTTTTTCTAGCTCCCTCCAGTAAAATAGCAATGTTCAGATGAAAAAGAACATCTCCAGATGTTGCCGTTAAAACAGCGTAAAACACGGATGATAGATTTTTAAGCCGTGCATGTGTAACTTGCTCCTGTATGGTTGAACATTATTCATAGTTAAGTGACACTGATACAACTATTGTTTAACCAAAGCTGACAAAAGAGACAATAAAACACACTGTTGCTGCTAATTGCTAATGTACTTAAGTGATTATAAAGTGCTATGAAATTAATTCAAGAGATGACATGAGGACATAACACTTAATGGGAAGGTACAACATTTGTATTTGGTAAGGTGCATTTACTTACAACCCTCAGTTTTCAGCAGATATATCACAAAACTAACCTGTGAAAGTTTTATCACAATACATACTCAAGTTTTTTATAGAAAACATCAAAAAATGTTACATGGTTTGTATGTTTTTATGTGTTACATAAAGGTGCTGGCCGGCAACTTTGTGTAAATTCAATCCAACAATTCTTCTTTTTTCTACGATGAACACACTTCAACCTGAAATAATTTATCACGTTATTTGATACCGTATGTGTACCACTGTTACCCCATGAACGTTTTAAAGTAATAATTATTTTGTTAATCTGTTACTCTGGTAATTACAATGTCTTCCCTTTAAATGATTACCTTTTAATTATAATTGTAAAGTAGTTTTACCCGAACGCTTTTCATTTGTGTTAATCTTTTCAGGGTTGTTAAGCCATAATTAAAATATAAACATTTTACCATTAACTGATGCATATGATAGTATACAATCCATATAGTGTATTGATAACCACTTGATATGATATTAATGAAACAATGTCCTGAGTTGATCAAAAGCACAACATAAATTAGTATTTATGAAATTACAACAAATACGATTCCATTAAAATACAATGACTATATCTGCAATTTACATAATAACTATATTTTCTTTATACATTTTGAGTTCATGTAGACGATTCTGTCGATTAAAGCATATTATTGTTGACACCTGATCAGTAAATCTTATTCCACTTGGCCTGTATAAATATGGAGAATAATGTTTCAGTACAAGGCATGGTTTACCTTTGGTGGAAATGTACTACAATAGACAAAGTAAACTATAATGCGTCGACAAGCCTGAAGTCATTTCACCTTTTCACATTTGAGTCGCAAATCGTTGATGAACATTTACAGTTCTCAGCAGTTCTCACTGTGGTTAGTATCCACAGATTGTTCTAACATTTACAATATATACTGAGGGAAGGCAAAATATATTAATTGTATATGAAGTGCAGCTTGTAAACACCTTTTTTGGTAAACCCTTACACAATAAAAATTGTTGTGATTTGTTTTGTTATGTTTTGTTTTGTTTTTGTTTGTTTTTTCATTATCTCTCATTTTAGTTTCACAAATGTATATTAAGTTAAACAAGTTAAACATTTCATTATCGGCCTACGTTGCTTGAAATATCTTTACATTGTCTTTACATATCTTTACATAGGTAAGTATACACTGTACATTTAAATATTTCACTTAAACTTTCACAGGTTGGTTTCTATACATATATCTTTATTCCTATGAAGTATGGATTGATTTATAAACTTTTTACCAATGTGTACAATCATTTAAAATAAATAAATAAGTTATGAACACAATAAATGATTGTGTATTCTTCACTTGTTTTGAAGTGGAATACATGGCTCGTAAAAATGCCATTCAACTGAATAGGAGCTTCCAAGACCTATGTACCATTCACTCGCCTCAGGAATAGACGGGCCGTTATCGATGAAGAAAGATTCCTCCATCCCTTTCAACCCTACTTCAACGTGGCTGCTATCGATCATGTTTATCACGACTGGTGAACCCACAAAGTTAAAATTAGATTTGGTGTTTAAGTTTGAAGAACCATCGTATGTTGTTGTTATACTGACTGTTGAATCTGCAGCCTTCAGTTCTACATAATAAATTATATAATATAACAAAATAAATTAAAGTGAAATTAGTGTGAACACCAGGCATTTGATTATTGTTGAAAAAATGAACTATAATGATGTTATGTTTACTGGGAAAAAAATAACACATACACATATCGTAATGAAACACTAGTAGATCTAACATTAGGCCCTCAAACTGGCTGATTCGGTTCAAGCTCCATGCTTTGAATCGAAATAATTAATACCCCTTAATAAAACGTTGTTAAAATAATAATAATAAAATCTTATAGCCCCTCCAATCCTTTTTAGGGGGCCTTTTTGGTCATCGTTTTGACCTGTAGTGTTCCCCTTCCCCTCCTAACTCATCAGCTTGGATCCTTCCCTGAAAATGGTTAATTATTAGGTGTTCGAGCTACAGCGCGAGCACCTATTGTTATTGTTCGGTTTTTTTTCTTTTTTTTTTTTTTTTTTCTTCTCCTTCTTCTTCTTCTTCTTCTTTTCCGGATCGATTGTCTACAAAAAAACACATACTTGCAAACTTCATATGAACTTGAAACTTGGCACATACTTAGAACATAACACGTAGATGAAACATAATTTGTCACGTCATTATTAGGTCATCAGATATCGAATTTCGATCAATCGTTCTTTATTAGTTAAAACGTTTTGATTACGTTGCAAATGAAAGATCTACACGGCTTTTTCAACGCTAAAAAAGTGCGCCCTCTGTTGGTGAATGTAAATCAGCTCTGGTCGTGCTAATTATGTATGCACGTAAAAATCATATCTCAACAACCACAACAGGTAAATTGACAGTTTTTGCACCATTGTACAGATTGTTAATTGTCAAAAAATATTTACACAAAGGTGACCCCAATTTCACCTTACTTCCTGTCCAAACCGGAAGTCAAAGTTTAATGTTTAAAAAAATCATATCTCCACAACCAATAGAGGTAAATTGAAATTTGTTGTATCATTGTATAGATTGTTAATTGTCAAAAAATATTTACACAAAGGTGACCCCAATTTGACCTTACTTCCTGTCCAAACCGGAAGTCAAAGTTTAATGTTTAAAAAAATCATATCTCCACAACCACAAGAGTTAAATTGAAATTTGTTGTATCATTGTACAGATTGTTAATTGTCAAAAAATATTTACACAAAGGTGACCCCAATTTGACCTTACTTCCTGTCCAAACCGGAAGTCAAAGTTTAATGTTTAACAAAATCATATCTCCACAACCACAAGAGGTAAATTGACATTTTTTGTATCATTGTATAGATTGTTAATTGTCGAAAAATATTTACACAAAGGTGATCCCAATTTGACCTTACTTCCTGTCCAAACCGGAAGTCAAAGTTTAATATTTAAAAAAATCATATCTCAACAACTACAAGAGGTAAATTCACAATTTTTGTACCATTGCACAGATCGTTAATTGTCAATAAATATTTACAAAAAGGTGACCCAATTTGACCTTACTTCCTGTCCAAACCGGAAGTCAAAGTTTAATATTAAAAATCATATCTCAACAACCACAAGAGGTAAATTGACATTTTTGTACCATTGTATAGACTGTTAATTGTCGAAAAATATCTACACAAAGGTGACCCCTTTTGACCTTACTTCCTGTCCAAACCGGAAGTCAAAGTTTCATATTTAAAAAATCATATCTCAACAACCAAAACAGGTAAATTCACAATTTGTTATACCATTGTACAGACCGTTAATTGTCAAAAGATATTTACAAAAGATGACACCAATTTGACCTTACTTCCTGTCCAAACCGGAAGTCAAGCATTTAATATTTAAAAAAATCATATCTCAACAACCACAAGAGGTAAATTCACAATTTTTGTACCATTGTACAGATCGCTAATTGTCAAAATATATTTACAAAAAGATGACCCCAATTTGACCTTACTTCCTGTCCAAACCGGAAGTCAAAGTTTAATATTTCAAAAAATCATCTCAGCAACCACAAGAGGTAAATTAAAAAATTTTGCTCCATTGTACAGATCGTTAATTGTCACAAAATATTTAAACAAAGTTGACCCCAATTTGACCTTACATCCTCCCGAACACCTTGAGTTTGTGTCGAGACAAACTCTGAATCTCTAGTATTCTGTTTGGTTTTGGTCATTAAAGTAAATAAAATCAAATAAACTTACCCACAGTATATACATCATTATTGAGCGAAAAGAACACTTTTACACGTATGTCTGCATAAGAATCCTCAACGATGAATTCAATGCGTATCGGTGCAGTTAGTGGCCCTGGTATCAGCACGCGTATGAACGGTTGCGCGGTGTAAATCTGGCACGGTGAAGTGGTCACTGAGATTCAATGCACACAAAATATATTATTTATCTAATAGTAATATTTGCACCGTTAAAGCCTCTATACACTATTGGTAATTTCTAAAGATAAATCAATGATCGCAGTTTACAACAATCTTACTTGGTGTAAATAAAACGTCTCTTGAAATCGTTCGGCTGAGTTGATTTCATTTAAGCAAACTTATTTCCTAACTAAACTTTCGGCTTCTGGAGATGTAAATTCCACGTTAGAATGAATACAGTACTTCTTATTGCATTTTCACTATTTTCTCGTTAACGAAATAAGTTGAAACTTCCATAGATTCGTTTGTGTATATATCCCCTTGATCATGGACGGATCATCATGAGCACAGGCCCTGGGCACAAATTCACCACGGGCCCATACACGCGCATAATACTACTAGTACTATGCTACTTAGCCTCCACGCGCACGCACACGCACTCACTGCATGCCCTCCCCCCAGATAGCCTACATAGTTTTGTTGCACAATAGCACAGAAACAACCACACAGCATAGGCCTACGTCACGCTGTAGGCTACGTGATTTAATTGGCTTTATTAAACACGTGATTTACATTCAAACAATGCCATAGTCATACATTTACAAAATCACATTTACTCCAATATTTTTAAAATGGGGGGCCTTGACATTTAATAGGGACCCGTGGCCCCCCTCCCTAAAAAAAACAAACTTCTTTTTTCTTTTTCTTTTTGAAAACCAAGGGCCCCTATTGGCTCCTGGGCCCGGGGCACGTGCCCAGTTTGCCCGTGCGGTAATCCGTGCATGCCCTTGATTCTTATTAAGTATGGATGCATTATGGATAGTTTATCAAAAGTGCGTAGCTGGGTTTAAACGCAGAATGTACTTTTTATTTGAATTCTTAATTTCTACTGAAATGTTTATGCAGAAATAAGGCCTACCTGATGTGTCGCAGGTATCTCCCGTGTAACCATCCACACATGTACAGGTAAAGCTGTCCACGCCATCCACACAGGTTGCTCCGTTCATACATGGATTATTACTACAGTCATCGATATCTGAACAAAACAAACGTGAATTGTAAGAACCAGAAGTCATGACAAAAAATATTCCTGATCGACAAACCAACATTTACTTCACACCTATAGCGCTAAGTATTATTTTACCTGTAGCGCAGGTATCTCCCGTGTAGCCAGCCACACATGTACAGGTAAAGCTGTCCACGCCATCCACACAGGCTGCTCCATTCATACATGGATCAGGAGTACAGTCATCGATATCTAAACAAAACAAACGTGAAATGTAAGAAGCAGAAGACATGATCGACAAACCAATATTTACTTCTCCCCTTAGCACTAAATATTTACCGGTAGCGCAGGTATCTCCTGTGTAACCATCCACACATGTACAGGTTAAGCTGTCCACGCCATCCACACAGGTTGCTCCGTTCATACATGGATTATGAGTACAGTCATCGATATCTAAACAAAACAAACGTGAATTGTAAGAAGCAGAAGACATGATCGACAAACCAACATTTACTTCTCCCCTTAGCACTAAATATTTACCTGTAGCGCAGGTATCTCCCGTGTAACCATCCACACATGTACAGGTTAAGCTGTCCACGCCATCCACACAGGTTGCTCCGTTCATACATGGATTATGAGTACAGTCATCGATATCTAAACAAAACAAACGTGAATTGTAAGAAATAGCCGACTTGACAGAAGACTAGTCTCTGATCGACACACCAACATTTATTTCAACTCTTATAACGATTAGTATTTACCTGTAGTACTGGTAAAGCTGTCCACGCCATCTAAACAGGTTGCTCCGTTCATACATGGATCAGGTGTACAGTCGTCGATATCTAAACAAAACAAACGTGAATTGTAAGAGGTAGCCGACTTGACAGAAGACTAGTCTCTGATCGACACACCAACATTATTAACTCTTATAACGCTTAGTATTTACCTGTAGTGCAGGTATCTCCCGTGTAGCCAGCCACACATGTACAGGTAAAGCTGTCCACGCCATCCACACAGGCTGCTCCATTCATACATGGATCAGGAGTACAGTCATCGATATCTAAACAAAACAAACGTGAAATGTAAGAAGCAGAAGACATGATCGACAAACCAATATTTACTTCTCCCCTTAGCACTAAATATTTACCGGTAGCGCAGGTATCTCCTGTGTAACCATCCACACATGTACAGGTAAAGCTGTCCACGCCATCCACACAGGTTGCTCCGTTCATACATGGATCAGGTGTACAGTCATCGATATCTGAACAAAACAAACGTGAATTGTAAGAAGCAGACAACATGATCAACAAACCAACATTTACCTCTCCCCTTATCACTAAATATTTACCTGTAGCGCAGGTATCTCCCGTGTATCCATCCACACATGTACAGGTAAAGCTGTCCACGCCATCCACACAGGTTGCTCCGTTCATACAGGGATCAGGAGTACAGTCATCGATATCTAAATCAACAACACAAACTTCAAGCAATGTAGGATTTGAGGCTTTGCGTAGTGGGGATAGAAGTTGTTGAGTTCTTTCTTTCGAGTATGTACTATGTAATGATCTCATTAGAGGGCTACGATGCGCACGGGGTGGATAGTCTGTTACACGGACTTAGTACACACCATATATGAGAGACGAATCATGTTTACCGATAGAGGGCCGGCTACGATTAAGGTGCACGGAGCAGTAATGAGCAGGCCAGTCAAATGATCGGAAAAACCATTATTGGAAACCAATGCTGACGTTCTAGCCTGAACGAAGAGAGGATGACTAAAAATTGTTTAAAATCCCAATGGTTGTTTGATAATAATATTGTATACAAAACTCTGCAAACGAGTATATGACATGTTAATTGTATATCAGTTAAATACATGAATATTTCAAAAGTAGTACAAATAGAGCAAATACGTTTGTTCTGAAAATTCCAATAATTTCTTACTTTTATTTTCATGAACATCTTCGTGAAATTCTTCATCAAAGTAGAGACATCCGCTAGATGGTTGCAATGCAGATTTATCATCGGAATACACTGCTGAGTTGAGCTGACAGAGCTTGTTATAATTGCAGTAGTTGAATGACTTACATGTATCTTCGTGTAAACAGAATACCGCACACGTCACATATGATCGAGCCGTTTGGGTGCGGTAAACCTTACCTTTAAGTACATGATCTAGTATGGGGCCTGGATGAAATTGATGCGGGTTACCAGCACGCATTTGATACTCGCGTGATTGTGGTGGACATGTCCCGCCGATATCATCACATGCATTTACGGTTACGATGATCGTTGCCAACAGAGCGAGAGTGTTTAAAGTAATGACAGCCGCTGTGTTCATTAATCTGTAATTACCAACAAATTAAGAATAGACATCACGACTCATCAACTAGTTTTGTTCTGTCAATATTTGTTATTATAATTAACTTACACATAGATCCTTTTCAGTTGATTAGTAAAACAGACATAATCACGTACTCTAATCAACATGCGTTCTGCAGAACATATATAATTATTCATGCAACGCCTGGCACCCAGGAAAGGAGCAACATTTCAACGCAGGGAACAGTGCACGAATCCATATGCATACTGCATACATGTACATGTACATACTTGTACATACAGTGACCATTCGTCGTTGCGCCTTGATCCTTCTGTAAATGCCAAAATTTAAGGTGGTGCTCATTATGCTAATATGTAAAACTAGTAGTTTTGCATGGTGAAGAGGATAAGTAAGACTAATTGAGGTGACACCATGTAAAATTCTCTATTGAGTGGTAATTAGTTCTGAAAACCTCCAGTTCTTTCAGAACTAATTACCACCCAATTAGTCTTACTTATTATGCTAATATACCAAATTAAAAATGAAGACTTATTTTCATTGGTTATTGGCTGGCCCACCAATTGCTCACTGTGCTTGATGTACATTGTACTGTACGTGTACAACGTGTATGCATGCACAGTGCAATGTGTATGAGATTAAACTGGGTCAAATCTAGGGACCTGTGATTGGCCATCCTTTAAAATAAACCACCCACAAATCAACAAACCGTGCTTATGACTTTCCATTGGAATTCCAATGGGAAAATAAAGAAACACATATAAAGCTTTCGATAAAGGCTGTATTGATTAAGTTCGAACGTACGACATCGCAATGCACAACCGTATCCACGACTCAATTATTGATCTTGCTGTACAGTGTACGTGTGTGGGGCCGGGGACGGCGCACCGGCCGTGTGTGCTGAATTTCTCGGGCCAGAAATCGATACAGGATGGGAATACCGTGGTAAGTGCACTCTGCAACACAAGCCTTGGTGGAGGCTAGGAATCGTTTCGATCAACCTCAGTCTGAAGGCTTTCCTGCAGTATCGACCCTACCCGATATCAATACATTGGGAAGGACATAATTGGAAGGAGGTGGGCGAGAGGATGAGATGCAGCTTAACCCTATCAAGCCTGGTTTTTTTGTTCTCAGACCTGGGGGGTGGGGCTCATTGTGCCCCCCTCCGTGTTTTCTGTATTCAACAGCCGATTTTCTTGAAACTTCGTAAAGATGTTCGGTTTGACGCGACCTATCAAATGAGGCTATGAAATTTTCATCGGTAAGTTAGGTGGCGCTATACCTATTTTTTGTTATTTTTCCAAGTTTTTGGTCAAAAATAATATTATTTGTTGTCCGTTGGCCATGACATTTGGCACAAATGTTGTCTTCAGTACGTGCAACAATGTGACAACATTTAAAATACCACTAGAAGGCACTATAAGCAATATTTTGGGTATTTTGTTTTACAAAAACGTGATTTTTAAATATTTTGACCAAAAATTGGGTTTTCTAAACCAAAAGTACAATAAAGGCCGATATAATAACATCCATGATACTACTGATGACATAAAATTGTACATTGACCAAAATAAATTGATAAAAACTTTTAAAAATCTGATTTTTGGGACAAAATGTAAGTTATTACATTTAAACGTAATGGCGGCCATATTGGATTCCCAGAATGCATTGGAAGTGGTCACATGACTCAATGTTGTCCAGAGTTCAGAGTTTAAAAGTTGACAACAAACCCAAAAACCCATATTGAATGTTTAACAGTATCAACAATCTAGTATTTTTAACAAAAAAGTGGAAATTCAATTGGACCTGTTCAGAATAAACAGTTGCCATGGCAACCATGAATACCCATTATCACTGATTGTTGCGTGAGGGGGTTCCAAAGAATTGTTAGGAAAAGTCAGAAAAATTCAGCGTGATCGGACAAAGTGTTCTGGAAATATAAAAAATGTCATTGGGCACATAGATGTTAAAAATATATCGGCCATGATTGGCTCAAGAGAACCCCAAAAGTAAAATTTAAACAGGGAACGAATTTTGAAAGACATATTATGTCGTTATTCATTGGACAAAAAATAAATAAATTCGGATGTTGAAAATTGTATAAAACGATATTTAAAAGTATATATTTTTGAAATTATTATTTCGCTTAAACGACTTATTATCTCGTTTAAACGACATTATAGGCCTACGTCGTTTTAAACGAGATAATAAAGTGTGATGGAACAGGGGCAAGTCTAGTCCAGCCTAGTGGACTGTTGCGAGTTTACTGCGTCTTTGGCCAGCGACGCTATGCGCCGGTCTGCGTCGCGTGGGGTCTGCGCCGGGCAGTTAAGCAGCAGCACTGGCGGGGTCAGAGGGCAGTTGGAGATTAGAGTTCAATAGGGGAACAGTGTTATATTGGTGCGTTTATCGCTGTGATTTGTCGCTTGACTGGCTGGGCCGTGTGCGGGATTGTGTGCGTTCAGTGTGTAGGCTGGAACTGCGGAACTCCCTGAGTCGCCAACAGCTAGCGGGTAGAGCGAGGTAATATAACTTTGTCTACGGGAAGTGTAGGAACGGGAGACTAGTTGAGTTGTGAAACCTTGAGTTGGGGACCACTGAGGTTTACTGAGGTCGTGTAAGGGTGAATGCCGTTTGTGATTCACCGTTGGTGTGATTGACGGCTGAGTGTAGCCCTATTGTAGAATTAACCAGTGTGGAGGTTTATTAGCTTTGTTGTGAGGTATACCTGTAATTGGGGCCGAGTTGTGTAATGCTAGATTTATTGAGGTATACAGTCAATCATTCAGTGGGTTAGGTTTACCACGAAGCAAGGAGGTTTATTGGTGAGATAAATGAGGTATAGTGTACTTAATTTCTAAGTTATCTTTCATTGTACTAAATGAAGGCAAGGGAGAGGTTTACCATTGCCTAGCCGTTGTAATTGATTTGTTGAATTGTTATAGAAATAAACCACATTGAAGGTGCCTTTGGAAACTTTGAATCCTCGTGAGGTATATTTAGGTTTCCAGTAATTGCTCTGACTCTGAGGATTAATCATGCTCTGGTGGTGGCATATTTCCGCAAACGAGCTGCTAGCTTAGCCGCCGTTCGTAAATTATTCCCCTTGTGTTTGAGCCTCACCCTTGTACAAGGCTATTAAATATTTTGGGGTTGGATAACTGAACTGGGTTGTCCCCGTCAAGTAAGACCAGACTCCAAGACCCCAAAAGCAAACGTATGAGCAAAAAAAATAATAACTACTTTTTAAACGCTCTTAAAAAGTAATTTAACGCCTTCAA
>CM055816.1:16250473-16498514 GCA_029582265.1 Zoroaster sp. YZ-2022
AGCCCAAGTACACACCGTTTATGAGAGATGAATCATGTTCACCGATAGAGGGCCGGCTACGATCAAGGTGCACGGAGCAGTAAGGAGCAGGCCAGTCAAGTGATCGTAAAAATCATTATTGGAAACCAATGCTGACGTTCTAGCCTGAACGAAGAGATGATGACTAAAACTTGTTAAAATCCCAATGGTTGTTTGATAATAATATTGTATACAAAACCTTGCAAATGAGTATATGACATGTTCATTTTATATCATTTAAATACATAAATAATTATTTCAAAAGTACTACAAATAGTGCAAATACATTTGTTCTGAATATTTCAATCATATCTTACTTTCATTTTCATGAACATCTTCGTGAAATTCTTCATCAAAGTAGAGACATCCGCTAGATGGTTGCAATGCAGATTTATCATCGGAATACACTGCTGAGTTGAGCTGACAGAGCTTGTTATAATTGCAGTAGTTGAATGACTTACATGCATCTTCGTGTAAACAGAATACCGCACGTCACGTATGATCGAGCCGTTTGGGTGCGGTAAACCTGCACCTTAAGTACATGATCTAGTATGGGGCCTGGATGAAATTGATGCGGGTTACCAGCACGCATTTGATACTCGCGTGATTGTGGTGGACATGTCCCGCTGATATCATCACATGCATTTACGGTTACGATGATCGTTGTCAACAGAGTGAGAGTGTTTAAAGTAATGATAGCCGCTGTGTTCATTAATCTGTAATTACCAACAGATTAAGAATAGACATCACGAGTCATCAACCAGTTTTGTTCTGTCAATATTTGTTATTATAATTAAATTACACATAGGTCCTTTTCAGTTGATTAGTAAAACAGACATAATCACGTACTCTAATCATCCTGCGGTCTGCAGAATATATAGACTCGAGGTTAATTATTCATACAACGCCTGGCACCCAGGAAAGGAGTGACTTTTCAACGCCGGGAACAGTTTAGCCTTGATCCCAGGCGCGTCGGTACTGTTTGGTCGCATAATTTTGTCCCACTTAGCTATCCGAACTCCAGCGCACATGCACACAATGCATATTGCATACATGTACAGTACATACATGTACATACACTGAAAAAAACTGTGGTGTTAAAATAACACTAGTGGTGTCAGCTTTATTTTCCATGGTGTTTATATTGTGCGAGTTGCCTGATATAAACACCAATGGTGTTGATTTTAACACCACAGTTTTTGCAGTGTACAGTGACCATTCGTCATCGCACCTTGATCCTTCTGTGCATGCCAAAATTTAAGGTGGAGCTCATTATGCTAATAAAAAATACCAAATTAAAAAATGAAGACTTATTCTCATCGGTTATTATTGCTCGCTGTGCACGTGTAAAACACGTGTACGCAGCATTGTGCAGTGTGTGTGAGATTAAACTGGGTCAAATCTAGGGACCTGTGATTGACCATCATTTAAAATATACCGCCCACAAATCAACAATCCGTGCTTATGACTTTCCATTGGAATTCCAATGGGAAAATAAAGAAACATATAAAGCTTTCGATAAAGGCCAGCTGTTGATTAAGTTCGAAAGTACGACGTCGCAATGCACAACCGTATTCAAGACTCAATTATTGATCTCGTTGTACAATGTACGCGTGCTGAATTTCTCGGGCGAGAAATCGATACAGGGTGGGAATACCGTGGTAAGTGCACTCTGCGACACAAGCCTTGGTCAAGGCTAGGAAGCGTTTGGATCAACTTCAGTCTCAAAGCTTTCCATCAGTATTGACCCTACTTGCTATCAATACATTGGGAAGGACATAAAGAGGAGGTGGGCGAGAGGATGAGATGCAGTTTAATCCTTGGTCAATCCATTGGCTCAAGCCTGGGATTTTTTTCTCAGACCTGCGGGTGGGGGTGGGTGTTCATTGTGCCCCCTCCGTATTTTCTGTATTCAACAGCCGATTTTCATGAAACGTCGTTGGAATGTTCGGTTTGACGCGATCTATCGAATGAGTTCGAGGCTATGAAAGTCGTTTTTGTTATTTTTCTTCATTTTTGGTCAAAATAGTATTTTTCCCATAACTTCCTTATTTTTTGTCCGTTGGCCATGAAATTTTGCAAAAATGTTTTCTTCAATACATGCAACATGACAACATTTAAATTACCACTAGAGGGCACTATTTTGGGTCAATTTGTTCGAAAAATGAGATTTGTAAATATTTTGACCCAAAATTGGTTTTTTTTTACCAAAAGTACAATAAAGGCTCATATAATAACATCTATGGTACTACTGATAACATACATTTATACATTGATACAATTATCATTGATTTTTGCGTGAGAGGGTCCCAAAGAATAGTTAGGAAAATTCAGAAAATTTCAGCGTGATAGAACAAAGCGTTCTGAACATATTATAAAAAATGTCATGGGGGGCACATTATGCCCCCAGGCCTAATAGGGTTAAGCATATAAGGTGTATCAATCACGTGACAATGTATTGACGACGTATTGCAGGAAAGCGAGTTTCTTGATTTATCACATAATAATAATAATAATAATAATAATAATAATAATAATAATAATAATAATAATAATAATAATAATAATAATAATAATAATAATAATAATAATAATAATAATAATAATAATAATAATAATAATAATAATAATAATAATAATAATAATAATAATAATAATAATAATAATAATAATAATAATAATAATAATAATAATAATAATAATAATAATAATAATAATAATAATAATAATAATAATAATAATAATAATAATAATAATAATAATAATAATAATAATAATAATAATAATAATAATAATAATAATAATAATAATAATAATAATAATAATAATAATAATAATAATAATAATAATAATAATAATAATAATAATAATAATAATAATAATAATAATAATAATAATAATAATAATAATAATAATAATAATAATAATAATAATAATAATAATAATAATAATAATAATAATAATAATAATAATAATAATAATAATAATAATAATAATAATAATAATAATAATAATAATAATAATAATAATAATAATAATAATAATAATAATAATAATAATAATAATAATAATAATAATAATAATAATAATAATAATAATAATAATAATAATAATAATAATAATAATAATAATAATAATAATAATAAGGACTTCTACAGCGCACGTATCCACCAAACTGGTGCTCAAGGCGCATTATATTATTACCTCTGCTCATCAGACTCATAAATCATTCCTGAAACCATCTCAGCTCCCTGGAGAGTATACAGCTCAATTGCTGCCATTGCAGCGCATATAGAGCTAATATAGAACAAACCAACTCTGCCCTCACAGGTACCCATTTACCCCTGGGTGGAGAGAAGCAATTATGGTAAAGTGTCTTGCTCAAGGACACAAGCACCATGGTCGCGGTTGGGATTCGAACCCACATTCTGACGACTCAGCCATCAGAACACAAATCCGATGCACTAAACCGCTCGACCATGGCACTCCATAAAATATTCACCTCGTTTACATATTATTCCCATTGCACTATGGGGTACTTATATACGTGGACGTATTGGAGGAAAGCGAGTTTCTTGATTTATCACATATGACGGTCAAGAAACAATCTAGGATAAACAAATGACGACCGTTTAAAAAAAATTATTGAAATTCGATCCAGAGTTAGTTCCTCGTATGAATAATGATATGCTGAGCCAAAACATTTCATATTTAAAATAATTCATAAAAACATCTCAAGCCGAACTCATTTCGACATCTGTCAACAAAGTTTCTGTATACCCCGTACCCACTGCTTTCTCGCCCTGAAACTGGACGATTTCAATATACAACAATCTTGGACATGCAACTATTAGGACTAGGCCATCTAATTTAGTTTATAATAATTTCGATAAAAATCACTCATATTATAGGCATTCATATAGGTACTATAGTGTGAAGAAGAAAACAATTAAAATATCTGATTTCCTCAATATGTTTTAAATAACCAATCGGGGTCTAGAAGTGAGAAAGAGGTAGACCCTAGGAATAAGGTTGATTGGCCATCAGGTGCAAGATGGCATACATCTATAGTGGCAACAATACTGGTATAGTTTTGTTGCTCACACAAATTCTGCAGATTTCAGAAATGTGTGATGGTAATTGTAAACGGGCACTGGCAGCTTAAGATGACTATTGCAATAATTGTAGCCGGAAATTTATTTCTTCTTTCAATATTAAACGCGTGGTATCAACTTTTACAATAATAGTGTGATAGTAAGAATGCCTGTTAATGTCAATCTCAATATATATATTGCATGCACGTAAAGTATATATTATGAGGGTTGTTTTGTAACAGATATATCGCCTATGATTGGCTCAAGAGACCCCAAAACAAATAAATAAAATTTTAAAAGCGAACGAATTTTTTGAAAGATATATATCGTTATTAAATGGACAAAAAATATAAATTGAGATGTCGGAAATTGTATAAAACGATATTTAAAATGCGCTTGATTCTGATTGACAGCCGTGCTGGCCAATCAGAAGACTGGCCACGCCCTCGTATAAGCTGAGGATTAAAACAGTGGGCAGCATTTTATAAATTTGAGTTTTTATTTTATTGGTGATAATCCTTGGTGGATGTTTTAGTTCAGTTTCTGAAATGAAAGCTTATAACTTCCCTAACCCCAAAAAATAGCAATTTAATATTTACATCTATTTTTACCGTCAAATCGACCCAAACATGCGTGATTTAAGTATATATTATTTGAAAATATTATACATAAGTCTTTTTACTATAACTAAATCACAGCGCTTACAATGAATTAAATACACAACTGTACAGCCAAACATGGGGTGTTAATGTTGCACCAGCGAAATTCAAAATGAGCGAAAGGTAGCAATATTGTAACACTCCCAACACCCCAGCTTTGTCATGAAATATATATGGTGGTTACTTTAGAAATAAACAAAACAAGATGTTACCAACGAATCAGCTGGCCACTGGAGTACGACTCTCAGATATTGTTAAATCATAGAGCAATGTCCTTGCTCAATTAATGAATTGAGCTGTGAATACCTCTTTGCACGATTGCTATATTAAAACTACTTCAGTTTGGGTAAAATGGGCATCGTTCCAGAAAGGAGAACGATCAAAATGGACTCCTTCGCAATTACCAAACTGCGCAGGCGCAAGCCAATCTGCTGTTATAGCAAACTACTTTTTAAAAAAACCTACCTCACCACCCCAGATATTGTTACGACCACACTGGACAAACATTTGCCATGTTTTTCTTTTATATATAGTTTCTGTTCAGTTTTAATATCGCAATTGCGCACATATAGATTGTTCCATTTGAAACTACACAGTAATTTACGTGAATGTGAACGGTGGTCGGTAGTTATAGTGTGTAAAACTTGATGGCACACTCCCACATAATCCCCCTCCCCCGTAAAGTTTTCTTTGGAAACATTTGGCAGTGCGAAAACACCACTAAGACTGTTGGTAATGGATACATTATGTGCACACAATTTTAGCATACGCAATACTGAGTTAAAACCAAAATTTCATTGAAAAAAAATGTAGTGGCGCGATATCCCAACCAAATTCAAAATTCTAGACGGTCAGAGAGAGAGCTTTCTTGGTGAGACTTCTCAGTATATATACGGTATGTTACTGGCGTCAAGGTGTGCTAAAATGTTTGCTCACCATTGTAAACCGAGACGCAACGCGCGTGTATATTTTCTCAAGTAGTCTATATGAAAAGGCAAATTGTATAATGTGATTCGAGCTGTTTTCATTCAGCAGAAACTTACCGTATTTTGCTTCTGTAGCGGCGGGAACACAACTGACGACAGAGGAACTGAAACATGTCGATGTCGTATAACTTCAAGAACTGTCATATACATAAACAACATAAGATATCAACCAGCGAATATGAGCGAGAATTGTCAGACCTAGTGTGCCGATCGAAAGTGTGTCTCAAAGTATACTGTCAAATTGTGCGAATTGTTGTTAGATACAGTTGTTTCCCCGTTGCCATATCAACTACTGATCGGATGACGCATCAAGGCTTTGAAACTCCTCCTTTTTAATATCATCGTGTTACGTATTTTGGCCAAGGTTTGTCACATACCGGTAGTCATTTTAAAGGGTACCTTTATTCATAAATGGTAATGGTGAGCAAAACGTTATATATGAGTACAAGCTTACTCTCTTTGAAATCAAGATATATAATTAATTCACCGTCAAACTCGAGTGGCATGGTATAGTGGTCAGAACGCTCGCCTTGCAAATAGAAGGTAACGAGTTCAAGAATTGGTTTTTTCAACAATTTAATACATTTTTGTATAGATTTGCTTAACTACAAAATTAATTCAGAAGCAAAGCCTTTCAGAAACAAAGCCTCTCTTTGAATCAAGATATTAAAACAACCAATTACCTGTGAAAGTTTCAGTTCACTGCGAAGTTATGAGAAAAATATTAAAAGCATTCATAAAATTGGTTACAGAAAACACGAGCAAACATGTGCAAACATTTCCATAGTTTCTTCTTCTCTGAAAAGAGAGCTGACTTCGGGCTATACTTTTTCAGCATAATTGGTACCTTTAACTAACTCCACATCAACTTCACATTTCCTTTAAATTGAAAAATAAAATTACCTGCGGATTATCATCTATATATTACCACATAAAGCCTCCCAGACGCGGCACCTACCAAAAAATAGTTATAGGGGATATATTGATTACACCATACACGTAAATAAATGCCATTATGTGGAGGATCCGTGCCAAATAAAGCCAACTGAGGCTACAATGAAAGAAAATGATCGACTAGACATGTAGGTTACGCCAGAAGGATTACAACTGCTTTCAATCTGTAGGGTATACATAGACGGGGAAAGACGAGGCAGCCTACGTAAATGAGTTGGGGTTTGTTGTCATACCAACCTATTAGTGGATTTAATTGATCCTGTATCTTTTTTATAATGATGAACAATTACTGTTTCCGGCAATTTTAAGAGTGGCCTACGGTGTACCAGTGCCAAGGTCTCACAAACAGTCGAAGATATTGACTTTTCTCTATGTAGAAGGTTGTCCATAGCCGAAATAGACAATGCACGATTTTTCACGGGGATTTTGGTCCCTCTACAAGAGCTGTTTTGCTGAATGAAGATAGGCATATCGATCGGTCACTGGATTTGAAGCTCGTTTCTATGCCAAAATAATATAGAAGATGCCTTGACCGTTGAAAGTGGTTTCTGTTGCGTCAACGACCAAAACACATACAATAAACCTTATATGCCTTTAAATACGTAGCCTATACTTGTCAGTTTGTATTCATGCTGTCATATTTTATTTGTTTTAAGTGCCGATCCAGGAAGTTGGAGGAGGGGGTCCAAATCTGGCACTGAAAGCGACAGCGCGTAGCGTAAAGCCTTCAGGCCCTGTCGAGGGTCAAGCCAACAAGCCCCTGCACACTAAGAAATAATGGTTCAAATCTGCACCCATATCGTTGATACAATAGTAGCACCCCTGTGGGTGCAGACTTGGCACCCCCTGGATGTTTGCCTCCCCTACGGGTGCATATTTGCTCCTTTGAGGGTGTAAATCTGCACCCGTAAGGAAGGCACACATCCAGGGGGTGCCAAGTCTGCACCCACAGGGGTGCTGCTATTGTATCAACGATACGCACCCCTATGGGTGCAGATTTGAACCATTATTTCTTAGTGTATGGAAGCTCTGAGCTTTTCGGCATTTTGGTGAAAGAAAATCAATTAAAGCCACCGTTATTATACTTTTTTGTATAATAAAAAAAAATATTTTGTTGACAAAATAACCGGGTTGGGGTTGGGAGCAAAAGTTAGGTTTCAGCAGGAATTAACGCCGTGAAAGCTCTGCGTTTTAAGGTATTTTGGTGATACAAGGGGGTCTCGTGTTTCCCCAGACTTAAAAAGTATTTTATTAACGCAAACTTATATATGATTCTAGCCGGTCAATCGTCAGCGAGCAAGCTCGGTGGTCAAGAGGTTAAGACGTCTGCACTAGTAACCAGGAGGTCGTGGTTTCGAACCCCGACTGAGTTGTGGATTTTTTTCACAGACGTCTATTAATCTATACAGGATAAAAATAAACGGGTATTTATATAGCGCCTTTAACAAGATCAAAGCGCTTAACAAATCAAGAAAGAAAGAAAACCTAGCAATGGCTACAAAGGAAGTAAAAAGAGAAAGATGTTGAGAAGTTTTTTTTTAAATGTGGATTGAAGAAGACTTTCTGATGTGAACAGAGAGTTTGTTCCATTCCTTAGGGCCGGCTATGGAAAAAGCCTTGTCACCAGTTTTGTGTGATTTTATATTAACATATAAACGGGATGTATCAGATGAAGACTGAAGCCCCTCCCTACCTGGGACATAGGAGGACAGTAGGTCAGTCAGGTAGGGAGGAGCTACGCCATGTTGGCACTTGAAAAGATTGAGAAGTAATTTAAAAAGGATGCGATGTTTAGCAGGTAACCAGTGTAGTTGTTGCAGAGGTTCCGGGGCATCAGAGAATCGGCCGACTGAGTATACCAGCCTAGCAGCTCGATTTTGTACTTTCTGGAGACTGTTGATCTCCGCTTGACTAACACCGTACAATAGAGAATTACAGTAGTCAAGGCGGGAGAGGATAAGAGAGCGTACTGCGTGGTGGCAAGTGGGTTGATCGATGTATTCGAATGTGATTTAAGTTGCGTAAGTGGAAGTTTAAGGATTTACAGACAGAGGTGATATGGTGCGACATGGACATGGTAGAATCAAATATGACCCCAAGGGTTCCTGACTGTGCTCGAAGGCTGAATTATTGTATCTCCTACCTAAAGTGTAAGACCCGACAATGAGTTGATGACACGAAGGGAAGCAGCGATAAAGAACTCTGTTTTACTGTCATTAAACTTAAGTAATGGGTCGGACGTAATGGTTCCGCGGACGTAATGGGTCGGACGTAATGGTTCCGCGGACGTAATGGGTGGGACGTAATGGGCCCGCGGACGTAATGGGCCCAAATCGGTTCGCGGACATAATGGTACTTGCGGACATTATGGTCCGGAACATGCGTGACTTGTGCAGACGTTATGATTGCTATAAGACTGTTTCATAGTAATTTTCCCCGTGCACTCATGTGAAGCAGAGATAAAAGAGGAGCTGATATCACATCAGTAAACAGGTGCTTCGTTAAGAAAATTTTCATAATCCGCAGATCCCAACATATAGGAAATTGTTGACAAGAGACTAGGCTATATGTAAATATTAAAAATACATTCAAATATTTAAAGATTTAAAGATTCCAATATTCTAAGAAAGATACATTTTGTATAGTTTCACATATTTTTTCTCAACACATATTAATTACGGTACCACTTGCACTGACAAAATCACTGGCTATAATGGAACGAACAATATGTGTTTTAATGTAAACGAAAGCGTGTAAAACAGTTAAGTAATCATCCTTAAAAACGAAAATCATGTCATATTAGAATGAATAAGAAACTTAGCTGATCGAAAAGTACACTGGTAAGGAATTTTCATAGTCCGCAGATTTCAACATATGTGTATGCCATATTTAAATATTAAAATACATTCAAATATTTATATAAAAGATTTGAGGCAAGATATTAAGATTTCAAGAGTCTAAGAAAGATTTTGTGCAGTTTGACATAATTTTTCACAACACGTTAATTACTACTTGGATTGACAAAATCACTGGCTATAATGGAACGTATGTTCCGGACCATAATGTCCGCAAGTACCATTATGTCCGCGAACCGATTTGGGCCCATTATGTCCGACCCATTACGTCCGCGGAACCATTACGTCCGCTGAACCATTACGTCCGACCCATTACGTCCGAGGAACCATTACGTCCGCGGAACCATTACGTCCGACCCATTACGTCCGCAGAACCATTACGTCCGCGGGCCCATTATGTCCGACCCATTACGTCCGTGGGCCCATTATGTCCGACCCATTATGTCCGACCCATTATGTCCGACCCATTACGTCCGCGGGCCCATAACTCAAATAATGTTTGAACACGTAACGTTTGGGAAGTTAAACCAATTGCTTAGAACAATTTCATGGCACAGCGCTCTACCTGCAAAATTGGGTTGTTAAAACCACTGGTGTTAATTTAATAAAGCGTCTGAATTATCGTTCTTCATATGAGCACCACTGGTGTACTATTTAACATACAAGTTTTTGCACTGTAGTACTTACAGTGCAAAACACTTAAATTAGCACCAGTGGTTTTTAACAACCCAATTTTGCATTTTTTAAGTAGAGCGCTGTGACATGAAATTGTTGGTTTTAACTTCCCAAACGTTACGTGTTCAAACATTATTTGAGTTATGGGCCCGCGGACGTAATGGGTCGGACATAATGGGTCCGCGGACGTAATGGGTCGGACATAATGGGTCCGCGGACGTAATGGGTCGGACATAATGGGCCCACGGACGTAATGGGTCGGACATAATTGACATGCGGACGTAATGGGTCGGACGTAATGGTTCCGCGGACGTAATGGGTCGGACGTAATGGTTCTGCGGACGTAATGGGTCGGACGTAATGGTTCCGCGGACGTAATGGGTCGGACATAATGGGTCCGCGGACGTAATGGGTCGGACATAATGGGTCCGCGGACGTAATGGGTCGGACATAATGGGTCCGCGGACGTAATGGGTCGGACATAATGGTCCCGCGGACGTAATGGGTCGGACGTAATGGTTCTGCGGACGTAATGGGTCGGACGTAATGGTTCCGCGGACGTAATGGGTCGGACGTAATGGTTCCACGGACGTAATGGGTCGGACGTAATGGTTCTGCGGACGTAATGGGTCGGACGTAATGGGCCCGCGGACGTAATGGGTCGGACGTAATGGGCCCAAATCGGTTCGCGGACATAATGGTACTTGCGGACATTATGGTCCGGAACAAACGTACAATATTTGTTTTAATGTAAACAATACCGTTTAAAAAGTGATAAGTAATCATCCTTAAAAACTAAAATCATGTCAGGTGAAAGATTATTTTGTTTTAATTATTTAGAGTTTTTCCAAAACCACGGCTTTAAATGGAATTTTACTTTGAGCAAAAATCGCTGCGAGGGAGACGCAATAAAAAACTTCACAGCTAACTTCTTTTTATTGAACAATTGTTGGAGTTAGTTTTTAATTTATTTCTTTTTTGATAACAAAATTCAGGTAAGGTAGGTGATCAAATTTGTTCAATAGTATTGTTACGTTTGTTCACATTTGTTGCACTTTTTCTGTTAGCTGCTGGAATCCACTGGGAAAAAAAGAAACATCGGATGGAGCGATACAGGCCCGTAGACTAGATCGTATAATTGGGAAAGGGTTGACTAAAGAGAAATCCATTGGACACTCTTCATCGCTGAAATTCTTGTTGTTTGAACTTTTTTCGTTTGCTCTTTTGCCCAGCTGCTGTAATTTGTCTGGTTTCAATTCAATGCCTTATATATATATTACTGCGTGTAACATTGATGGGCTGGGGTGTTGAAATTGCACCAAAGGTATAAATGTGTTCTTCCATGGTGTTCGTTTGGCCAAGTTTGATGCCAATGGATGAAAATAAAGGACAATAGCGTTGACCAAAAAGTACCCTAACGGTGACCAAAGGAATGTGTTTGACATCATCTTGTGGAACTCAACTTCCGCTAAAAACAGGCTTGATAGGGTTAATTTGTTATTGAGTGAAGGTAAAATATAATTTTTTTCAAGAAGTGTAGGATGCAAACACCTTACATAATCTTTTTTTTCTTTTGATTTCATTATCTCTTATTTTAGTTTCACAAATACACAAAAAACGATACGGCTAAGTTCATTTCACTGTGCAATGCTTTAAAATATCTTCACATTTTCACCGGCACACAAAGCAATGCAGTTATTTAATGAAGGGAAAATTTAATATTGAATTTTAAACATTTTATTTAATAATTAAAATTCACATTATCACAAAACAGCTGTTCACTCAACATTTCAAAATTGCGCTAAGGGATCATGTATGATTTGAAAGATAATTCTAGTTTCACATTATCACCACAACAATAATACACAGCTGTATCCTAAATAATTTACTAGACGTTAAACTTTACTTAACAATAGTTAAGACGGCGGCTAAGGATCGCTCAATTCGGGTATGTGTGGCATTGACCCGCGAAAGGATTTTCTTAGGGTGTCGACAAATGATGTGGTGATTAAGTTTCAAAGTGTCGAACCCTACAGTTTAAACTAACACTCTTAAATAATGAATGAATAAACGAATTTATTTCACAATACCGTTTCATCAACATTAAAGGAAATGTGAAATATTGGTAATCTAAAGCAAAACTTAGTGAAGCTTAGAATTGGTACCAGTATCAACCATCCTGAAATAATAACTGGTTTTTGACTGTCATTTTGGCCACCCTGAACAATACCAGACAATGCTTTTACCAGTCAAAAATGGTCGACTCATTTTGACCTGTAAAATGTACTTACTACATGTAAGGTTTGACAGTGTTTGACTTTTAAGTGCACTGGATCCTTGGCAAGTATATCAACATTTTGACTGATTTTGACCCTTGTAGTATTAAGATGGTTAATACTGGGCTAATGATGGCAATGTCAGGGTCAAATCCTTGGTTAAGTATGTGGCTGAAGGGGTCATTGAGATTGAGATTTCTTGGGTACCATTGGGGAGTAACCAAGGTGATAACGAACCTTTCTGCAAAAGTACGCATATAAACCAATGAACAAAATATAAAGTATATAATCCCATGAAATTTGAGCTTTGAGGTCAATGTTCAGCAAATTTACTTTGTGCAAAGTTGGTACACGTATCAATCATTATGTCAAAAATATTGAATTAACATTTTTATGTTTTATTTTTGTGTATTAACTTACTGTAACTTGAAACTACGGTTCTATTATTTCAATCTTTAAACTGAATTCATATTTTTATAAATCAAATTTCCAAGTTAGAATGAATAAGAAACTTAAGCGATCGTGAACGACACAAGATAATAAGTTGAAACTTAAACAGGTTAATTGTTTAATATTTACCTGGACTCAAAGATATTAAGCATATAGGGCCTACACATAGAAACAGTTTTGCCAACATTACCAATGTTGCACCTTCCTTAAAATGAGTACATTTTCAATATATAATTGTAAAGTTTGTCTTCATACGATCGAATGTTTTTATTACACAACAATATCGTGTTTTTTTAATCTTATTTTTCAAGGTTACTAATTCTAAATTCACAAAGGCGTCCAAAGCAATACGGCTAAGTTTCAACATTTCATTGTACATTGTTATAAGATATATTTACAATATCACCAGCACAAAAAGCAATGTAAAATATTAAGTTATAATAAGTTTACTAATTTGATAATTTAAGTTATTATAAGCGTACAATAAAGCAGTATAACACTATAGATATCAATATTGCACTCCTAAAGACAGCCAGAGCAAACTGATCAAAAACGTCGAGTTCTCAACCAACTGTTCTTTTCAGAACCAACATTAATTTTCAACTCATTGTACTATCCAAACTGTATTGTTTAAATGGCTCTTCAGGAGCACAATACTATCTGTCAATGACCTGCATGCTAATGAGGTCAAGGTCATGATCAATGTATGCAGCATGAATCAAACTTTATTTGGCAACATCACACTTATTAGATAATTTAAATGGTGCTACCGCAAACCTCTCGATTATACTTGCCAATCTTCAGATCTTGTTTAAATAAATACATTAAATAAGTAAAATATGAAATCCTGGATAACAGTATGTATTCTTCATTAGCTTTTAAAGTGGAACACATGGCTCGTTAAAATGCCATTCAGCTGGTGTTGTACTGAAAAGTGTAATGTAACATTCACTCATTTCAGGTATAGATGGACCACTATTGGTGAAGAAAGATTCCTGCACCCCTTTCATCCCTACTTCAATTTGGCCGTTGTTGATCATGGTTATCACGATTGGCAAACCGATGAAGTTGAAAGCAGGTACGGTACTTGAGTAGGAAACCGCGCCATTGTTGATTGTTTGTATTGCGATGGTTTGACTGTTTTTCAGATCTGAATAAAATATAATACAGTGCAACACAATTCAAATGAAATTAGTGTTCAAACAAAAACAAACAAATAAACAAATACGCCTACAGTGACGATACAATATTAGGACCCATATCATCAGACTTGACAGAGTATTGCACGTTTTGATGACAATTGATGATAATGAACCCAATGGCATGCTTGCTAATACGGTTTTAAGGGGCGTTGCGGCCAACTTGATCACGGCAAAGATCGAACCCTAAAGATGAATTTAATTGTTGATAAAATGTTCAGATTAATTACAAAAAATGTGGCGGAGGTATGCAATTTACAAACATGGTAGTTCCGTTTGTTTTTATAGTAAAAAAATTTAAATAAAACAAATTACGGAATTTCTTCGTCGGGGACAATGAATAATTTATATTAATTGTACCCATCACCAACGTAATTTCAGCACTGTTTATTCAGTGCTTCCGAGCGTCTGCGGAAACAAATCCACAGGGAACTTGGATTATTATCAATTGACATACCTACTCTGTATCCTTCATTGGTATTTGTGTTGGGAGAAAAGAACACAAACGCAAATAGGTTTGTATCAGAAGTCTGAATGGTGAATTCAAGGCGTATCGATGCTGTCAGTACCATCAAGGTTTTTGTCGGTGGCGTGGTGTAGTTCTGACAGGGTGAAGTCGAACCAGCAGGAGTTGTGGTCACTGAGATTCAAATACACACAGATTCATTATGACAGTGAAAGTCAGTATAAACGTTTGGTAAAATGTCTTTAAATGCAAACATACTTATTAAAAATCAAGAAATAGTATAGAGGAAGGTCAGCCTAGTTAATTGTAGCGGAGTGAGGGCGCGCGACTAGTGATCACTTAAAGGCCGGTTCATACTTCACGCGAAAGCGAATGCGAAGCGAAATTCGTGACGTCGACAATGGTTGAACACATTTCAACTTGCGCAAATCATTCGCCGCGAATTTGATGACGTAAAATTCGCTTCGCATTCGCTTTCGGGCTTAAGACAGTTGGAACATGTACGTAAGTGTGCGTAGTTCATGATTGAGATCGCCAGCAGTAGTGTGAGCCAAGCCCTTGGATAGGAAGGTACGTCCTGCAAGCGCGTTGGGCATACAAGCTTAGCTAGCGAAGCTGAGCTGGGGACTAATCAACGGAACCAAACTAAGGAGGCTACTGGAGGCGCAGTCACGGGGAATTACGGCGGAACACGCATAGCGTGGATAAGCCTTGGGACACCCGCGTCACAGCTACTGAGGAACAGCGAGACAGCCAGTACTGTTGGAATGGGCTGGACGCGTGGATCAAGGAGGCGGTCACGTTGGTCAATGGAAGGCTGACGGCCCCAGTGTAGCATAGTACGGATCACGGAGGATACAGGACCCCAGCAAGACGACTAGCAACGCCTTTGCGTGCGGCACGATATGCACATGTACTCCAAGGATTGGAGGATACAAATTAAGGTAATTGGAAGATACACATAATTAATTACAGTCACATTGGGTCCAATTATTATTCATGTTGGTTTATTAAATCAGAGAATCAATTCATTCAGTAATTGTCTCCTTTGTGGATTATTTTGTAAGTCTTTGCCAGCCCCAGCATTGAAGCGCGGGACAGTGTAAACTTGCGTATAGAGCGGTATATTTTGTGTGTGTGTGAAGCTTGTGGTTTTTAATTGAAAGTGTGTGAAAGAGGGAGAATTTCAAACGATCTGAGAGAGAACATCGGAGAAGAGTGTGATTATCTTGTAGGACCGGTATACAACTGTAAAGCAGATTCAATGATCTAACATTTCAGTAGGTCAAACAAACTATAGCTTTAAACAGTGAGATTTTGGCAGACAGGCGAAAACTCATCACCATTAAATGGTAGGCATAAAGCATTGCCTTACCGGTCCACATCATCCCAGAAGCACTCTTCCTCAACGTCAAAGATCCGCAGCAATACAATAACCGTAAGTTGTAATAATATATGTCACAACTCACAACTCTTCAAAGATGATGTATATTTGTAATTGCATTGTAGGTACATGTATCTCGGTACATAATTTGTTTTCCCTATGCTATCATTGTATATTGTTTGTATTAATGTTTTTTCTTTGTTTCCGCGCCTTGAGCGCCCAGCAGGGTGGATATGTGCGCGCTAAAAATCTTTATTATTATTATTATTATTATTATATATATAATTTAACAATTTAAAATTGTCAGACACTATTGACATCAATCAATGTTATTATGGCCTCTCTGAACATTCCTATAAGCGCCAGGGTAGCATGATAGACTTCTCAGGCAATAGGCTCCTGTGGTGGTGGATCGCAGCTTCCAAGTCGGTGAACGCAGCTCTGAGTTGTTCACAGTGAGGAGCTTCAGATACATACCTGTACATACATGCACTGCACATCAGACATTTCTGAACTCATAACAAAATGAGTTCGGAGAAAATGACAACATTAACCTAGGGTTTAGATAATAATATATATATATATATATATATATATATATATATATATATATATATATATATATATATATATATATATATATATATATATATATATATATGCTTAGATGTAGCGGTCTATCTTGAAGTAGAGTGCTCAATGCCACATAGACAGAGCGTATTATACTTGTAGTAAACTGGTGGAACGTTGGTGTTGTAACTCCGAGTTTCGCGTTATGCGATCATCAGACCGTCTGATGTCTGATGATCGCATAACGCGTGAAACTCGGAGTTACAACTACCAGCGTTCCACCAGTTTTACTACAAGTATATTATATATATATATATATATATATATATATATATATATATATATATATATATATATATATATATATATATATATATATATATATATATATATATATACATACATATATATATATGACATCTCTAACAATGGAAAGGTCAATAATTTATATTTGCTCAGAACCCCCACTTTAATGTAATTCAGAAATGAGGCCTACCTGATATGTTGCAGGTATTTCCGGTGTAGCCATCCACACACGTACAGGTAAAGCTGTCCACGCCATCCACACAGGTTGCTCCGTTCATACATGGATCAGGTGTACAGTCATAGATATCTGAACAAAACAAACATGAATTGTCAGAAGCACTGACGACATGATCGACAAACCAACATTTACTTCTCCCCTCAGCACTAAATATTTACCTGTAGCGCAGGTATCTCCTGTGTAACCATCCACACATGTACAGGTAAAGCTGTCTACGCCATCCACACAGGTTGCTCCGTTCATACATGGATCAGGTGTACAATTATCGGAATCTGAACAAAACAAACGTGAATTGAAAGAAGTAGGCGCTATGACAGGAGGCTAGTTTCTGATCGAAAAACCAACATTTATTTCAACTCTTATACTAGCGCTAAGTAGTTACCTGTAACGCAGGTATCTCCCGTGTAGCCATCCACACATGTACAGGTAAAGCTTTCCACGCCATCCACACAGGTTGCTCCGTTCATACATGGATCAGGTGTACAGTCATCGATATCTGAACAAAACAAACGTGAATTGTCAGAAGCAGACGACATGATCGACAAACCAACATTTACTTCTCCCCTTAGCACTAAATATTTACTTGTAGCGCAGGTATCTCCTGTGTAACCATCCACACATGTACAGGTAAAGCTGTCTACGCCATCCGCACAGGTTGCTCCGTTCATACATGGATCAGGTGTACAATTATCGGAATCTGAACAAAACAAACGTGAATTGAAAGAAGTAGGCGCTATGACAGGAGGCTAGTTTCTGATCGAAAAACCAACATTTATTTCAACTCTTATACTAGCGCTAAGTAGTTACCTGTAACGCAGGTATCTCCCGTGTAGCCATCCACACATGTACAGGTAAAGCTTTCCACGCCATCCACACAGGTTGCTCCGTTCATACATGGATCAGGTGTACAGTCATCGATATCTGAACAAAACAAACGTGAATTGTCAGAAGCAGACGACATGATCGACAAACCAACATTTACTTCTCCCCTTAGCACTAAATATTTACTTGTAGCGCAGGTATCTCCTGTGTAACCATCCACACATGTACAGGTAAAGCTGTCTATGCCATCCGCACAGGTTGCTCCGTTCATACATGGATCAGGTGTACAATTATCGATATCTGAACAAAACAAATGTGAATTGTAAGAAGTAGACGTCATGACAGGAGACTAGTTTCTGATCGAAAAACCAACATTTATTTCAACTCTTATAGCGCTAAGTAGTTACCTGTAACGCAGGTATCTCCCGTGTAGCCATCCACACACGTACAGGTAAAGCTGTCCACGCCATCCACACAGGTTGCTCCGTTCATACATGGATCAGGTGTACAATTATCGATATCTGAACAAAACAAACGTGAATTGTAAGAAGTAGGCGTCATGACAGGAGACTAGTTTCTGATCGAAAAACCAACATTTATTTCAACTCTTATAGCGCTAAGTAGTTACCTGTAACGCAGGTATCTCCCGTGTAGCCATCCACACATGTACAGGTAAAGCTGTCCACGCCATCCACACAGGTTGCTCCGTTCATACATGGATCAGGTGTACAGTCATCGATATCTGAACAAAACAAACGTGAATTGTCAGAAGCAGACGACATGATCGACAAACCAATATTTACTTCTCCCCTTAGCACTAAATATTTACCTGTACCGCAGGTATCTCCTGTATAACCATCCACACATGTACAGGTAAAGCTGTCTACGCCATCCACACAGGTTGCTCCGTTCATACATGGATCAGGTGTACAATTATCGGAATCTGAACAAAACAAACGTGAATTGAAAGAAGTAGGCGCTATGACAGGAGACTATGACAGGCTTCCCAATTCTCCGACTTTTTTGTTAACAAAATAGTTGGTATACGTAATGAGTTTTCTCCAGCGCATGGTCAAAATGTTCCTTCCTACGATGTAAATGAGGTCAGTCTCACAGGTTTTGAACCTGACAGCGAAACAGAGATCACGAAATTGCTTGCAAATTCTCCATCCAAATCCTGTGAGCTTGACCCCATACCCACCTTTCTTGTTAAGGAATGTTCAGAAGTTCTTACTCCATTAATAACAAATATTGTTAACAAATCCCTCAGTACTGGTGAATTCCCAAGTAGCCTTAAAATATCTCAAATTCGCCCTCTCCTTAAGAAAAGTGGTCTGGACAAGGAAGTGTTCAATAACTACAGACCCATTTCCAACTTGAGTTTTCTAGGCAAGACTATTGAACGCATTGTGTCATCTAGACTATGTGCTTTCATGCGTAACAACTGTCTCTTTGACCCATTTCAATCAGCCTACAGACCTAATCACAGTACTGAAACCGCCCTATTGCGCGTTCACAATGATATTCTGATTGCTCTAGATCAACAACAAATCACTGCTCTTATTTTTCTCGATCTGAGTGCGGCATTTGATACCGTGGACCACGCTGTGCTCCTGTCTAGACTCCGTAACACCATTGGTTTGCAGGATCATGCTCTGCAATGGTGTAAATCATACCTGGAGTCAAGACCGCAGTACGTGCGTGTTGGTAATGCCGCCTCGAACCCTGTCCATCTTGATTTCTCTGTTCCACAGGGCTCGGTTCTCGGTCCACAGTTGTTCACATTATATATATTTCCTCTTAAACAAATCATCCAGCGGCAAAACCTTCAATATCACATGTATGCTGATGACACGCAATTATATCTATCTTTCAATCACTCCTAACAACATGCTGAATCTGCTATAAATTGTATTGAGGCATGTATTGATGACATTCGCCAATGGATGAACGACAACTTCTTGAAAATCAATGACACCAAAACTGAATTCATGTTGATAGGTTCTCCACAGCAGTTGTCTAAAGTCTCCATTCCGTTTGTTAGTGTAGGTGATTCTCACATCAGCCCAGTAGACCACGCCCGTGATCTTGGTGTTATTTTTGACTCGTCCATGTCTCTAAATAATCACATTTCTCACACAGTTCGTTCTGCTTCATTCCATATCCGCAACATAGGAAAGATCCAAAAATATCTTGACCGCAGTTCTACAGAACAGATCGTCCACTCATTTGTTACGTCTCGGCTAGACATGGGGAATTCCCTTCTGTTTGGCCTTCCAGATAAACAACTTTCTCGTCTCCAACGCATTCAAAATACTGCTGCTCGCGTGGTCACTTTAACTAAGAAACATTCTCACATAACACCCGTCCTTTTAGATTTGCATTGGCTCCCTATATCATCTAGAATCATTTTCAAACTTATGCTGATGGTCTTCAACGCTCTCAATGGAAAAGCTCCTGCTTACATCTTGGACATGCTCAACATTTATAAACCTTCTCGCAACCTTCGCTCTGGCAGTAAATATCTTCTTCAAGAATCGAAGTGTCACCGCACTTGGGGGAAAGGTCTTTCTCCGTTGCAGCTCCACGTCTATGGAATAAGCTACCCATTCATATCAGAACCTCTAAGACCATTCTATCCTTCAAGAAATCTCTCAAAACTCACCTCATGTCAACAGCATTTTCTTAACTGTTTTTCTTTACAATTTTCTCTTTTCCTGCCTTTTGGTTTTGTTATCTTTTTTGTCTAAGCGCCCTGAGCACCATTTTTTGGTGGATATATGCGCTCTACAAGACCCCGTTATTATTATTATTATTAGTTTCTGATCGAAAAACCAACATATATTTCAACTCTTATAGCGCTAAGTAGTTACCTGTAACGCAGGTATCTCCCGTGTAGCCATCCACACACGTACATGTAAAGCTGTCCACGCCATCCACACAGGTTGTTCCGTTCATACATGGATCAGGTGTACAGTCATCGATATCTGAACAAAACAAACGTGAATTGTCAGAAGCAGACGACATGATCGACAAACCAATATTTACTTCTCCCCTTAGCACTAAATATTTACCTGTAACGCAGGTATCTCCTGTGTAACCATCCACACATGTACAGGTAAAGCTGTCTACGCCATCCACACAGGTTGCTCCGTTCATACATGGATCAGGTGTACAATTATCGGAATCTGAACAAAACAAACGTGAATTGTAAGAAGTAGACGTCATGACAGGAGACTAGTTTCTGATCGAAAAACAAACATTTATTTCAACTCTTATAGCGCTAAGTAGTTACCTGTAACGCAGGAATCTCCCCTGTAGCCATCCACACATGTACAGGTAAAGCTGTCCACGCCATCCACACAGGTTGCTCCGTTCATACATGGATCAGGTGTACAGTCATCGATATCTGAACAAAACAAACGTGAATTGTCACAAGCAGACGACATGATCGACAAACCAATATTTACTTCTCCCCTTAGCACTAAATATTTACCTGTAACGCAGGTATCTCCTGTGTAACCATCCACACATGTACAGGTAAAGCTGTCTACGCCATCCACACAGGTTGCTCCGTTCCTACATGGATCAGGTGTACAATTATCGAAATCTGAACAAAACAAACGTGAATTGTAAGAAGTAGGCGCCACGACAGGAGACTAGTTTCTGATCGAAAAACCAACATATATTTCAACTCTTATACTAGCGCTAAGTAGTTACCTGTAGCGCAGGTATCTCCCGTGTAGCCATCCACACATGTACAGGTAAAGCTGTCTACGCCATCCACACAGCTTGCTCCGTTCATACATGGATCAGGTGTACAATTATCGATATCTGAACATAACAAACGTGAATTGTAAGCAGACGTCATTACCTCTTACGGTGCTTAGTGTTTAACTGTAGTACTTGTATTTCCCTTGCAGCCAGCAACACATGTACATATACATGTAAAGATATCCACGCAATCCACACAGCTCCATTCATACTTAGATCTGGAGTACAGTTTATATTGTGAGCTTTTGAGTGCACTGTATTGACTCAGTTTAACTAAAATGGTTACCAGGATAATTTTTTTCACTGAATTAAAATTGTTGGCCATTGCTAAAAGAGGGCGCTATATACGCCAATGCGGTTGCAATCAGAACGCTGACACCTCAAGCGTGCACTATTTCTCAGTTCAAGTGTCACGGTTATTAAAGCAGAGTATTTCGCTGTGTAATTTTAACCTGTTTTTCAGGTGAAAAATCCATTTCTTACTAAAGGATAAAGTCCGATAATGTGTTCCAAAACAGAGAAAAAAATGTATGGCATTTGAAAGAATTGGGTGAGAAGATGGAATGCAGTAAGTGACATTTCTGGTGTGTACATAACATGAAGTTATTTCATTCAAGCGACAGTTAATGTGGTGATATTGCTGTCTTGCATACGTTTGTAAGTAAATGGACCCAAACAATGAACCGCGAAATGCCCTGATCTCGTTACCAAAGTGCAATCACCGATAGAGGGCTACGATGAGCACGAAGCGGATAATTTAATACACACCATAAATGGGAGACGAATCATGTTCACCGATAGAGGGCTACGATCACAGTGCACAGAGCACGAAGGAGCAGGCCAGTCATGTGATCGGGAAAATTATTATCGGAAACCAAGGTTGACGTTCCAGCGGGAACGAAGAGAGGAAAAAAATCGTTTAAACTCCCAATCGTTGTTTCATAAGATTTCATGCAAAACCTTGCAAATGAGTTAAGTATATGCCACATGAATTGTATATCAGTAAAAAATACATGAATATTTCAATAATGTCTTACTTTCATTTTCATGAACATCTTCGTGAAATTCTTCATCAAAGTAGAGACATCCGCTAGATGGTTGCAATGCAGATTTATCATCGGAATACACTGCTGAGTTGAGCTGACAGAGCTTGTTATAATTGCAGTAGTTGAATGACTTACATGCATCTTCGTGTAGACAAAATACCGCACACGTCACGTATGATCGAGCCGTTTGGGTGCGGTAAACCTTACCTTTAAGTACATGATCTAGTATGGGGCCTGGATGAAATTGATGCGGGTTACCAGCACGCATTTGATACTCGCGTGATTGTGGTGGACATGTCCCGCTGATATCATCACATGCATTTACGGTTACGATGATCGTTGTCAACAGAGTGAGAGTGTTTAAAGTAATGACAGCCACTGTGTTCATTAATCTGTAATTACCAACAAATTAAGAACAGACATTACGAGTCATCAACTAGTTTTAGTCTATCAATATTTATTATGTTATTATAATAAACTTACACATAGATCCTTTTCAGTTGATTAGTAAAACACAGATAATCACGTATGTGACATCGATTAATATTCCCATTATCATCCTGTGCTCTGCAGAATAGACTTGCAGTTAATTATTCATGCAACGTCAGGCGCCCAAGAAAGGAACGACATTTCAATGCCGGGAACAGTTTGTATCAACCTCGGCCTCAAGGCTTTTTTCAGCAGTATCGACCCTACCCGCTATCAATACATTGGGAAGGACATGATTTGAAAGAGGTGGGCAAGATGATGAGATGCAGGTTGAAGCAAGGTGTATCAATAACGTGAAGGATATATGCAATTATATTATTTTGTACTGTTGTCAAACTGTTATTATATATTATATAGGCAGTTATATAAAATATATTGGTTTAGAGCGTTTTCCATTTGCACAACGATACAAAATATATCATTACAGTACAATTTTCGCCGTTCCATTACTTGGCTTCGCCTCGTGAAACGGAACGGTGAAAATGTTCACCTCGTTTAAATATGACGGTCAATAACCAATCTGGGATGAACAAAATGACGAAAATTTCATCAACATTTCTGAAATTCGATCCAGAGTTAGTTCCTCGATCCAGGGTTAGTATGAATAACATACTGAGCCAAAACAATTCACATTTAAAGTAATTCATTAAAACAACTCAAGCCGAACATCCGACATCCGTCAACAAACTTAGTCCATGGGCCATCAATCTCGTCCCCAGGACTTTCCAGCAATATCCAACAATCTTCAATATCAGGACTAGGCCATCTAATTTATTTTATAAAAATTTCGATAAAATCACTCAAAATAATAGTCATTCATATAGGCATTATAAATATGAAGAAGAAAACAATTAAAATTATTTTTTTAAGTAACCAATCGGCGTTGGGAAAACATTTTCCCACCAGCGTCTAGAAGTGAGTTAGAGGTACACCCTGGAAACAAGGTTGATTGGCCATCATGTTTAAGACATTTACCTCATGGTATACATCTATAGTGGCAACAATACTGGTACAGTTTAGCAAATTCTGCAGATTCCAGAAATGTGTGATGGTAACTGTAAACGGGCACTGGCAATTTAAGATGACAGTATTGCAATAATTATAATAGTAAATTTATTTCTTCTTTCAATATCGACTTTTACAATAACAGTGCGATAGTACGAAAACCCGTTATTATAAAGTATTATGTTATAAGGGCTGTTTAAAAAAAATTGTTATAAAAATTATAATATGTTTAAGATATCTTGCCCGTGTTTGACTCAAGATACCTAAAAAATAGAAGTTAAAAAGCGAACAAATTGCGAATGATAATATCATTATTAAATGGTAACAAATATAAAATTCGGTAGTTGGAATCTTTACACAAGCGATATTTAAAATGCGCTTTTATTCTGATTGACAGCCACGCTGGCCAATCGGAAGACTGCACATGCTCTCATGTAAGCTGAGGATTAAAATAGTGGGCCAGCATTTTAGTAAATTCGGTTTTTAAGTTACTGGTACTGATCCTTGGCGATTTTTTTCATTCAATGTCTCAAATAAAAGCTTATAACTTCCTCAACTTCAGAAAACAGTAATTCAACATTTAAATCTATTTTTTACCTCAATATCGGCCCAAACTTACCTTACCACCTCATATATTGTTACAACCACACTGGACAAAAGTTAGCCATGTTTTTCTTCTATATACAGTTTCTGTTCAGTTTTAATAATGCAATTACGCACATGTAGATTGTTCCATTTGAAACTACACAGTAATTTACGTGAATGTGAACGGTAGTTGGTAGTTATGGTGTGTAGGCCTAAATCGTGATGGCACACCCCCATTATAACCCTCTGGACGGACAGAGAGAGCTTTCTTGGTGAGACTTCTCAGTATAGATACGGTATGTTACTCTGTCAAGGTGTGCTAAAATGTTTGCTCATCATTGTAAACCGAGACATAACGCGCGTGTATATTTTCTCAAGTGGTCTATTAAAAAATGCATATTGTGTAATGTGATTCCAGCTGTTTTCATTCGGCAGAAACTTACCGTATTTTGCTTCTGTAGCGGCGGGAACACAACTGACGACAGACGAACTGAAACATTGTCGATGTCGTATAACTTGAAGATCTAGCTGTCATGTACATAAACAACTTAAGATATCAACAAGCGACTATGAGCGAGAAATCGCAGATCCAGTGTGCCAATCGAAAGTGTGTCTCAAAGTATACTGTCAAATTGTGCGAATTGTTGTTAGATACAGTTGTTTTCCCGTTGCCATATCAACTACTGATCGGATGACGCGTCTAGGCTTTGAAACTCCTCCTTGTTAATATAAATCGTGTTACGTATTTGGGCCAAGGTTTGTCACGTACCGGTAGTCGTTTTAAGGTACATCATTCATAAATGATAATGGTGAGCAAAACGTCATGTATGAGTACAAGCTTACTCTCTTTGGAATCAAGATATATAATTAATTCACCGTCAAACTCTAGTGGCATGGTATAGTGGTCAGAACGCTCGCCTGGCAAATAGAAGGTAACGAGTTCAAGAATTGGTTTTTTCAACATTTGTAATACATTTTTGTATACATTTGCTTAACTACAAAATTAATTCAGAAACAAAGCCTTTCAGAAACAAAGCCTCTCTTTGAATCAAGATATGCATTAAAACAACCAATTACCTGTGAAAGGTTCAGTTCACTGCGAAGTTATGAGAAAAGTATTCATTATGTGGAGGATCCGTGCCAAATAAAGCCAACTAAGGCTACAACGAAAGAAAATGATCGACTGGACATGTCTAGGTTATGCCAGAAGGATTAAAACTGGTTTCAATCTGTAGGGTTATATAAGGACGAAGAAAAACGAGGCAGCCTACGTAAATGAGTTGGGGTTCGTTGTCATACCAACCTATTTGGATTTAATTGATCCTGTATCTTTTATATAATGATGAACAATTACGGTTTCCGGCAATTTTAAGAGTGGCCTACGGTGTACCAGTGCCAAGGTCTCACAAACAGCCGAAGATATTGACTTTTCTCTATGTAGAAGGTTGTCCGTAGCCGAAATAGACAATGTACGATTTTCCACGGGGATTTTGGTCCCTCTACAAGAGCTATTTTGCTGAATGAAGATAGGCATATCGATCGGTCACTGGATTTTTAAGCTCGTTTCTGTGGCAAAATAATATAGAAGATGCCTCATGCAATCAAACCTTGACCGTTGAAAGTGATTTCTGTTGCGTCAACGACCAAGACACATACAATAAACCTTATATGCCTTTATACGTAGCCTATACTATACTAGTCAATTTGTATTCATGCTGTCATATTTTATTTTAGTGTTTCAAGATCCAGGAAGTTGGAGGAGGGGGTCCAAATCTGGCGCTGAAAGCGACGCACAGTGGGCCAGAATGAGATCAAAGTGCGCCAAAATTATATTTCAACTTACTTTTTGATGTAAATTATACTCTAAGGGTTTTCCGACCCGTAGAATTCGATGGTAATGTTTTTAAACGCATATGACGTCATCTTAATGCTGAGTTATGATTGGTCTGTGGTAGTTTAAATAAATATAATGCAATTGATGTCATCCAGTACAGATATCTGGTTCATATAGCTTATCAATCAAGTCTTGGAATGTTCGTTAAACCTTGGCCTCTATACCATTTTTTTGTTATTTTGTTTGTTTGTTTGTTGGGTTGTTTGTTTGCTTGTTTTTTGTTTTTTGTTTGTTTGATTTTATTTGAGATGCGAAATTTCCAACTTAAAAAAATGGATTGCGTTTGCGATGCACCCGGGACTGATGAGGCACAAGGATCATCTATGGTAGCACTCTGCATCAACAAATGCTCAACTTCATCAGGGAGTGATATGTTTTTGGTCAAGCCACTCTGAGTTCTTGCTCAGAAACAATGCTTTAACACGCTTACTTCTGGTCCACCTTTCTTTCACTCGATAAAGAAATCTCTTAATTGCTTTGATCGTCTGCTGTTTGAGGCAATCAGAAACATTTGACGTAAACTCAAGAAGAAAATCGAAACATTTGTTACAAGACAGTTCGATATTAGTGATTGAACCAGAAGAATGCACCAGTTCAAACAATTGTCATCGTGATATACGTGAAGATGCCATCTTTGCCGGAAAATGTTTCTTAGACTTGTCTACATATGAAGACGCACTGACTGATGTAGTTGACAAAAATAAGCTATAGCTTAAACCAAAACCAACTGCACATATATTTTCCCACGAAGGCCAGGATCAAAGACAATGCGCGTATCGAGTTTCACGTAGCTTCTCAGTGCGTGATGACAAATAAAGCCGATACAGCCGCTCATAAATCAGAACGTATCTTAAAGAGTTGCACAAACTAGCAGCCAAATCTGGTATCAACGTGAAGGGGAGACTATGGGGATCACGCCAGTATAAAAATTAAGGCGGGAATCCACGGGAATCTAAACTTGTTTTGTTATATTTTAAAACATACTGTTTTTTGTGGTTATTTTGACAGTTTTTACCCTCTAATGGGATTAATTTAAATTTTCAAAATTAAAAAAACCTAACATTGTTGAAGTATGGCTTATGGACAGTAGATATACACATTTTTAAGTAAATACTTTTTTTCTAAAATACCCTTATTATGGTTTAAACAAATAAAGCTACTTTTAGCCTTTTAGCTTCATTTAGGCACTTTTTTGTGTTCAAAAATAATTTTAAAAAATACTTTTAAAAATGTCTAAAGAAAAATATTCTCAAAAAGTGTTCGTGGGAGTCTGACCTTTCGAAAAAACCTTTTAAAAAGTGGAACCGTCACACACCCCAAACCACTATTTTGGCGCACTTTCATCTCCCCCTGGCCCACTGTGCGACGGCGCGTTGCGTAAAGCCTTCAGGCCCTGTCGAGAGTCAAGCAAGCAAGCCCCTGGAAGCTCCCAGTTTTTGGCATTTTGGTGAAAGAAAATCAATTAAAGCCACCATTATTATACTTTTTTGTATAATAATAAAATATATTTTGTTGATAAACTAACCGCGTTGGGGTTGGGAGCAAAAGTTGGGTTTCAGCAGGAATTAATGCCGTGAAAGCTAGGCGTTTTGAGGTATTTTGGTGATACAAGGGGGTCTCGTGTTTCCCCAAACTTATATATATATAAATATATATGATTCTAGCTGGTCAATCGTCAGCGGGAAAGTTCGGTGGTCGAGAGGTTAAGACGTATGCACTAGTAAGCAGGAAGCCTTGGGTTCGAATCCCGCCCGAGTTGTTGTGGATTTTTCAAACAGTCGTCTATCAATCTATAATAAAAGGTTTAGCTGCCCTGCAATGGCATCCAAAAGAATCGAAACAAGGGCTTAACGATTAAGTGTTGGACAAAGGGACAATGTATGTGGTCACAAACTCCAACCATAAACTTTAGATGGTTTTGTTACACATACTCAAAAATTTAAGAAAACAGTTTAATTCAGTTTCTCACTCGGTTTATTACACGTCATTGGTCATAGGATTCAATTTGTATACAGATACTAAATGCATTTGGGCTATCCAACATTTTCGAAATTTGAGTACTCGCTCAGGATATCCCTGCCTTGAAATGATGCATTATTTGATGTTAATAATTTTCAAGAAACACTGGTTAAAAATACCGTATAAGCCTTCAAGGATTTTATTAATTATTGTTTGTTTAATGTCTAAAACTGTGGATAGCCCCTCATAGCTAATTAATTAATACCGTTGCGCTATTTACAGGCAATTTCTTTTCAATTAAAACGATTGTTCTAAAAGATCTATATTCCAGGCTCCAAAGGATTTGATCTTGAAATATAATCGAAACATTTAATGGCTGTTGTTGTTGATCAACGAAGTAAGGAACTTTAATTACGATATCAAATGAAAATATCAAAAATCTTCAATAAACTTTGGCCTTATGCATTACTATTCAAATTGAGTTTTAATTTAAAATTAAAATTTAGTGGCTTACCAAAATAAGCAGACCTGTATTGATTTACATTTTCAAGGTAACCATTTGTTCGAGCATGGAATATATTATATTTGATTATATAATTAATAAATTATGTTCCCTTGTCAACAAAGACCACATTTATTCTGCATGAATTCTGCAGACGTTATGGTTGTTATAAAGACGGTTTAATAATAATTTTACCCGAACACTCATGTGAAACAGAGATAAAAGAAGGGCTAAGATCACAATAGTTAACAGGTGCTTCGCCAATGATATTTTACAATGTGCAGAATGCAACACATAGTAAATGTTGACAAGAGACTAGGGTATGTAAATTCTACAAATACATTCAAATATTCATTTAAAATATTTGGGGCAAGATTTCAAAACTTCAGTATAAGAAAACGAAATTTTATATATCATTGTTTACATAGTAATAATCAATTGCATTCACAAAATCACTGACTATAATATAATAAAGTAAAAGAAATCGAAATATTAATAAGACCGTGTAAAAATAACTGATTGATGATCATCATTTAAAAACAAAAATCATGTCAGGTTAAAAATAGTTATTTGAATATATTTTAATTTTTAACACCACAGCTCATAATGCAATCTTGTTTGGGAAACAAATTATCGGCCGGGCTGAGGAAAGTTATTTCTTAAAATGATGTTAAATATTCCGTGAGGGAGCCGCAATTGAAACTTCACAGCTAACTTTGTTTCAATTACCGTGTGATAATTCGATTATTTTTCCCCTTATTTCATTTTCTAAATATTTTTAGGTCAAGTGTTATAATGATCACCCTTTTACTAATGGTAACGTTATATTTCATTGTTTCAATGTCTAAAATTGAGGATATCACCTCAAAGCTTGTTAACATATTTGCGTCATCTTTGCGTTCGTAAAGATCACTGATGAGAGGAATTTTTAATAAGATAGCAAATAAAAAATATCAAACAAATTAATCATTCGTTTAAAAAATCGCTTTGGTAGCTTACCATAAAAAATTAAATGAAACAATTTGTTTGAGCATGGAATAAAGAAATAAAGTAAATTGTAAACAATGTTCCCTTGCCAACAAAACCGAAAATTTTTCTGCATGAACTCTGCAGACATTTTACCCGAACACTCATGTGAAGAAGAGATAAAAGAAGGGCCGAGATCACGTCGGTTAAGAAGTGTTTCGCAGTATGCAGAATACAACAGATATTTGATATGTGTTCATTCTCAAACCTTAAAAACATTTTTTGTTTCGTTTTTGTTCTTTGACGCAACCCTCACGAAACGGTTCGGTGGTTTTCTTTACATCACGACATTACTTGTACACGTTATATTCTATGTTTCTACTTTAGTATACAACAGATTACGAAATTACCAAATTAACACAATATTATTATCTAAAACTGGTGTAAAGTTGGTACACGTAATGTTGAATTTACACAAAAGTTGCAGGACGGCAACAGTTTTTCTTTATTTTATCAAAAACATCAGCACTTATTTTGATAAAACTTTCAAATATTAATTTTATAACATATTTCTTAAAAACTAGAGGGTTGAACAGAACGTCAGTTACTTAATACCAATGCTGTCCTTTAACTTTAAAGTTAAATGCATGGCTCATTGAAATTCCATGTGGCGGCTTTATCGCCGTGTACACTAATGAACCAGCTACTCGCCACAGGCGGAGATGGATCAGTGAAGGTGAAGGAGTATTCATTCATTTGAAAGTCAATACGGCCACTGTCTAAGGTTATCACGACTTGAGATCCGGAGCCTCCACTAATGATTTTCTCGGTATAGCCACTGCCGATAGGCATATGTACACGGACGTCTACATTGCCCAACGCTGCATACAAAACAATACAAAACATTACATAAAGGAAAGGTATATATAGAGTTGGTATGTAATGTAAAACTTTGTGTGTATTAAAAGATGATGATTTTGCCATTTTATTAATAAAATTGAAATAATTTCCAGTTCAAATTTAGGAAAGAGTATTCTTTCAGAGCTCATTATTTTGTTCTCCTTTTTTGTCATACGATATGTGTGCTTTATAAGAACCTCCATGATTATTATTATCAACTGGACAGTATACGTTTGTGTGTCAATTAACGTGGTTTAAAGGCAATTTAGTATTCTCAAAAACAAATCATATTTATTACAGTTTTATCAAAACATTTACTTGGTGTAAGATATATGATGGAAAAACAGTTCTTGGTATCTGTCTGTCTGATATGATTTCTATTAAATCTAACTGGAATACGGGGAATAGCAGGAATCAGTGGGCGAAGGTGGTACTTTTAAGTACATAAACAGGTTATTTTTGATTTCCAAGCTTCAAATTCACGTGATCACCAGGTCCTCGCAAAACATCTGCAAATACTGGGAACATCTCTCTCGGAAAACTGGTTGATGTATTTTATTGTCTCTGGATGAAAGCAGATCCAGTGATTTGTTCATTTCGCCTCGTTAACAATTGCACATTATATACTATTACAGTGATCATCGCGTGCGTTTGTATCCTAGGAAGAGGGCTAATTTTGGAATACATATTGAGGATGAACTATTGCATTTCTTCCTTCAGTAGATCAAGGCATTGATTAATCAAGGGTGATTTCCCAAAATTTCTGTGACATTTTATCCAAATGGATTTCACTCTTTCCTAATAAGTCGGAAAGGTGATGTCGATTTGTATCTTTCTGAATGTTGGGCTGCCTGTCTCTCCGAGTGTCTGAATGCTTTTTTACTTCTCTATTCTTTAGAATGAAACAAATATTTTGCAAAAGCTTCTCAGTCGCGAAATAATTGAGTCATGTTATTATGGTCCAACTTTATTTTCAAGTAGGACGTTATATGCACCACAGGACAATTATAGTCAACAGAGGGCGCTATTGAAAATAATGATTTCTTACAAATATTTGCAGTTTTTTGACGAAAAAGTACATTTTTATAGTCAGTCAAGCTGTAAGTGAATGCCAAGTAGTTTTCATTAAAAATGTGTACCGTTATTTTGATAAACTTTGCTGATGTCTGGGTCACATATGGTTTTAAACCACTGTGCACTAGTCACTTTATTCTGGTTTCAAACGGAAGAAAAGGTAAACACGGGGTCATGTTTGTGTACGAAATGTCACATAATTCGAGATCTGTACGATGATGCAAAGATTGTTAATTTATCTGTTGTGGTGATCTGATGACGTTATTGTGACGTCACAAGTTCATTATGACATTAAATACGCTATATTTACCTTCATGTTAACATCAAAGTGTTTGTGAAGTTAATAGTCTGAATTTTGCAAATATAGTTTTCTCTTCATAGAAGATCCACGACAAAACTAACACCCGGGGCGACTTGACCAAAGGCTATAATGATATTTGTTAAAGTTCTGCGAACTTTGGAACTATGTTTTTGTTCGCAAAAACCACTATTGATGGCCCATGACATGTAATGTCCTAAAACATTATCCTGAATCCTGAGGAGTATGTTACATTTTTTTCTTGCAACCCCATAAAACGTAAAAGAAGTCATCATGAAGCGCTCAGAATGCACTATTTAGCATCTTGAATAAAACAATTTCCAGTGTCCGTAAGGCCTTCCCTCCCCGAAGTTTACACATGCAGAGTGGCGGACAAGGGTGGATCCAGGAGGCTAAAGGGGGCGATGGACCCAAAACTTTTTTTTTCCAAATCGTTGGTTGGGTTGAGATTTATATCTGCAAGAAATATTACCAATTAGCAATTGTTTTGCCCCAAATATGATGTCTAAAAACGGGGGGAAGCTGTGCGACCCGGGTTGCGCCCCAACATTGGCTAAATCCTGGATCCAACACTGCCAGCCTGTCCCATCCCACCACTTCCTAGTAAAGATTGACGCCCTTGGAGAACAGTGACTGTCATCTGCCAAAGACGAGATCAGTACTTACTCACTAGATAAACGTCATTGCCAGGTGTGTCTGCAGAAAAACGCACATCAACATGTTGGTTAGAAAACTGAACAGAGAATTCAAGGCGTATCGGCAACGAAAGTGCACCTGGAATATCTACCCGTTCTCCATTTCCTGTGGCAATCTGGCAGGGTAAGGTTGTAACAGTAGATGTCACTACTGAAATTCAAATGTATAAATATTCGGAACAATTAAATACACAGCGGTAATAAGTAACGTTAAAATGTTTCCAGGATTAAATATAGTGTACCGTTGGAAATGATAATAATAATAATAATTCAAAGGCAAATAATAACAGTTTTACTTCAAATTTTCTTGGTGTAACGTTGATGATGGTATCAAACATCCCTTAAATATTTTTTATCTGAGGTAATATCATTAAGTAAATTAGTCAAACTCACTAATTCCACGTTATAATTAATACAAAGTTTGTGTTTTTAAGTAATTCCTGGATCATTCTCAACTATCTCGGAAGTAACGGCCTACATGTATATCAGCACTCAGTATACAGTGCTATACACACTTCGGTGTAGGGCAGAACTAAATCAATTCTATAGGCCTATACATGGGCGGATCCAGAACATTTTTTAGGGGGGCTGAGAATCAAAAACAATTATTTTTCAGTAGCCTACTACAAAAATTACAATGAAATAATCAAAGGGAGAGAAAAACAAAGCACAGTGAGGGAATGGGAGTGCGTTCTCCCCTCCCCTCCCCTCTCTCTCTCTTTCTCTCTTTTTTTTACGATTTTAGGGGGGCTACAGCTCCCTTAGCCGCCCCCTGGATCCGCCAATGCTATAGGCTTGTATGTTTTTGTTTTGCTATTTTTTTCATTTGTATGTCAATGCAGGAGTGAGCCTGTCCACTGAAGGGACCTCTGCAAGGAAGGGTTACATCAAATACAATGTACAAGTATCTTCATGTATATGCATACATGAACTACACATAAAGCTTTTCTGAATTCATAACAAAACGGGTTTGAAAAAATGACAATACTAACCTAGGGTTTAGATAATACAAACATATATATGTTGTATATCTTCCTTTTGATACCTCTAAAAATAGAAAGGTAAAAAAAAAGTTCTTAGAACCCCTCTTTAATTCAGAAATGAGCCCAACCTGATGTGCAGGTATTTCCTGTGTAGCCATCCACACATGTACAGGTAAAGCTGTCCACGCCATCCACACAGGTTGCTCCGTTCATACATGGATCAGGAGTACAGTCATCGATATCTGAACAAAACAAACGTGAATTGTAAGAGGTAGCCGACTTGACAGAAGACTAGTCTCTGATCGACACACCGACATTTATTAACTCTTATAACGCTTAGTATTTACCTGTAGCGCAGGTATCTCCCGTGTAGCCATCCACACATGTACAGGTAAAGCTGTCCACGCCATCCACACAGCTTGCTCCGTTCATACATGGATCAGGTGTACAGTCATCGATATCTGAACAAAACAAACGTGAATTGTAAGAAGCAGACAACATGTTCAAAAAACCAACATTTACCTCTCCCCTTAGCACTAAATATTTACCTGTAGCGCAGGTATCTCCCGTGTATCCATCCACACATGTACAGGTAAAGCTGTCCACGCCATCCACACAGCTTGCTCCGTTCATACATGGATCAGGTGTACAGTCGTCGATATCTGAACAAAACAAACGTGAATTGTAAGAGGTAGCCGACTTGACAGAAGACTAGTCTCTGATCGACACACCAACATTTATTAACTCTTATAACGCTTAGTATTTACCTGTAGCGCAGGTATCTCCCGTGTATCCATCCACACATGTACAGGTGAAGATGTCCACGCCATCCACACAGGTTGCTCCGTTCATACATGGATCAGGAGTACAGTCATCGATATCTGAACAAAACAAACGTGAATTGTAAGAAGCAAACGACATGATCGACAAACCAACATTTACCTCTCCCCTTAGCGCCAAATATTTACCTGTAGCGCACTTATCTCCCGTGTAGCCTTCCACACATGTACAGGTAAAGATGTCCACGCCATCCACACAGGTTGCTCCGTTCATACATGGATCAGGAGTACAGTCATCGATATCTAAATCAACAACACAAACTTCAAGCAATGTAGGATTTGAGGCTTTGCATAGTGGGGATAGAAGTTGTTGAGTTCTTTCTTTCTTTGAGTATACTATGTAATGATCTCATTAGAGGGCTACGATGCGTACGAGGTGGATAGTCTGATTCACAGACTAAGTACACACCGTTTATGAGAGATGAATCATGTTCACCGATAGAGGGCCGGCTACGATCAAGGTGCACGGAGCAGTAAGGAGCAGGCCAGTCAAGTGATCGGAAAAATCATTATTGGAAACCAATGCTGAGGGCGCCATATAGGCAGCCGCTCCCTTTTAAAGCTCCCGTTAATGACTGTCTTTTTACTCGTTTTACGAGTTGTTAATCTTGTTTAGTTGTTCATATAGTGCATTGTCTTTCGTATAGGGTATACCTGGGCAATTTTGGTGAGTTTATAGATCACTTTTGAGAGCATTTGATGTGAACTTTGTTTGTACTTTTCGTCTTATTTTATACTGTACCACCATATTGGCTGTGCATCAATGATTTATTGGTATGTGCCGCACAATGTCTTCTTAATGCCCGAACAATGGCGTCTTGGTGGTTCATCACCGTGCTACTCATGCTGGGTGTTAGTCACCCTAAAAGTGTAAATGCCTTGACAAGGACTAAAAATATCTACAATCATCGAAGTCCTATTGGACATCATAACTTTTCCGGGAAAAGAATATCATACTACACGAATTCGTGTGCCACTTTTCAACAAGAGTTGCTCGTTTGTGGAGACATCAACCCTAACCCAGGACCCGACGTAAGTGAAGAACATAACCATTATGTGGTGAGCAACCAATCATCTAATGAACATAATAGAGTCAAGTATTCTAGAAATGAACTTATGGATCTCAGGGGAAATTGGCTTCTCCCTACCACAGTATGGGCGAGAGTGAAATTTTTGAACATTTGCAACAAACAACCCACCAAGAGGGGATGCCGTGCTGGATTGAGGAGCAGGAGTCAACCTATTCCAATTTTGATTCTGCCCAGAGCCCAGACAAATGTAGAACGCAAATAAAGGGAGAGAACCATTTCCAATTTGGTAAATATTCCTGTGAGTAACAGTTATTTATCAGACAATTTAGAGCTTTCACGACACACACAGCCAAGTAATGAACACTGTGATCGAAGCCTTCAATCAGCAAAAGGCATGAAATTAATATGCTTTAATGTTCGATCGTTTTTTCCTAAATTGGAAGAAATACGATTGTTAGCGGTCGACACAAAACCCCATCTCATTGGCCTTGTTGAAACATGGCTTAATGATTCAATAGATACCCAGGAACTTGAAATACCTAATTATAAACTTTACAGGAAAGATCGGAATCGCTTTGGAGGCGGAGTTGCAGTATTTGTCAGGGATACAGTTGACCACAAGATACTTCTTACTGACAGTATGAACAAAGTTGAATCAATATGGTTGGAGATTAAGCTGCCATCAACAAGACCACTAATTATCAGCTATGTTTATCGACCACCAGACAATGAGGCATTCTTCGAGGATTTTCCAGCTATTCTTGATGACGTCACGAATATGTATAACTCAAGAACCCCACTGGAAATAACCTGCATGGGAGATTTGAATGCTGATTATTTGACTCCAAGTTCAAGCCATTGGACAAAATTGAAACAGTTTTTTAATAATCACGAACTGAATCAATTAATTACTTGTCCTACAAGAATAACTCAGCATAGTTCTACCTGTATAGACCATGTCTGGACCAATCAACCATCTATGTACACTAATTCAGGAACAATAGAGGTTAATCTTAGCGACCATCTATTGATTTATGCTGTTCGAAAGTCTGTGAAAATTTCCGAAGGTCATAAATATATTCGGGCTCGTTCTTTTCGAAACTTTGACGAAGAAGCTTTTAATCACGATCTTAAACATCAACCATGGGATATACTGGAACTATTTTTTAGATATAAATACAGCATGGAATGTTTTTAAGGATATGCTAATGAGTGTTTGTGATATTTACAGCCCAGTTAAAAGTCTAAGAGTTTGCACAAAGAAAGCAGAATGGATCAATGATGAATATTTGGAACTCCGACGAAAATCTATGAGGACCAAACATCTTGCTAACATAGCCAAGAATGATGAGCTTTATGGAACAGCAAAGGTTCTTCGAAATAGATTGAATAATCTGGGTGTTAAACTTAAAAAACAGTATTTCAACAAAATTCTTTACGACAATAAAGGGAATATTAAAAAATTGTGGACCACTCTTAAAAGCCTGCTTCCGAGTAAGAAATCAACTCATACTTACACTCATACTGGAGACAAACAAAAGATTTACGATGTTGCAAATCGTTTTAATGAACATTTTGCTAGTGTGGGCCAAATTCAGGACGACCAGTTTGACACTATTTTCGAAGTTGATACAGAATTGAATGAGAACAGCGGTCTGATTAACGACCAACAAAACTTTAAATTTTGCCCAGTTTCTACTGGCGAAGTATTGAAGCTTCTTAGGAAAATACCTGCTGGGAAAGCCTTTGGTATGGATGGGATTAACGGCCGTTTTTTAAAATCTGGTGCTAATGTTCTTGCCAAACCGCTTCCGTTTATTTTTCAATTAAGTTTGCACAGTGGTATTGTTCCCGATGAATGGAAACTGGCCAAGGTTACTCCAATCCACAAAGGTGGTGTAATTCATGACCCTAATCAATACAGACCTATTTCAGTTATATCTACTGTTATGAATATTTTTGAGCGTATTGTTCATAATCAGTTTTCTCATTTTCTTACAGTAAATGATTGTTTAGCACAGGAGCAGTCGGGCTTCAGACCTCTTCATTCCACACAAACAGCACTTCTTGATGTTTCAGATTTTTTACTCAAACAGATGGACAATGGTAAATTTGTTGGAGCAGTGTTTTTGGATCTTCGTAAAGCTTTTGACACTGTCAGTCATACAATCTTGCTTAACAAATTACACAATGTGGGTGTAAGAGGTCTGGAGCTCGACTGGTTCCGGTCCTACCTTTGTGGGAGGACACAGGTAACTAAAATTGGGAATGTCTTATCGAACAAATCCAATGCTATCAATTTTGGAGTCCCACAAGGAACTATCTTGGGCCCATTATTATTTTCAATATTTATTAATGATATCACGTCTGTGACTGAGCATACTAAAATTGTTCTTTATGCTGATGACACTTCTATTTTTTATTCAAGTAAAGATATTCATCAGATTAACTTGTATCTAAACCATGATCTACAGAAAATATCCAACTGGCTCAATGACAATAGATAAAATTGAATACTACTAAGTCAAAAAGCATGTTGATTGGTTCAGCCCAAAAACTTGCCAGATGTGAACATCCCAATATTGATGTTTTTGTAAATGACAATTGCCTGGAACAAGTCACCACTTATAAATATCTTGGTGTTCATATTGATTGTAAGTTGAAATGGATAGAACATATTGACCATGTAGCATCTTCTGTCTCTAAAAGAATAGATATTTTGAATAGACTTAAAAATGTCTTGCCTACACAAACCCTTAACCTTATTGTGAAAAGTCTTATTTTCCCTCAGTTTGATTATTGTGATCTTATATGGAGTAGTGCTTCCAAAACCCTGATACAACGGCTTGATGTACTTTTGAATAGAGCAGGGCGGACTATTCTTAAGGTCCCATCTAGAACATCAGCACCAGCTGTACGTAGTGAACTAGGTTGGAAAACTCTTCAGGAAAGAAGAGACATTCATATTAATACCATGGTTTTTAAGTGTTTAACAGGCAATGTTCCAAGTTATCTTAGCGATATTTTTGTTCCAGTCAGTGAACTACATTGTCATCGAACTAGGAATAGCACTGTTGGCAATGTGGTGCTTCCACACCCCAGAACAGAAAGTGGAAGAAGAACTTTTAACTTCAGGGGTGCCCAGGCTTGGAACAACTTGCCGCAACATTTGAAATCTCTGCATCCAACAAGTTTTAATCACTTCGTCAAACAACTCAAACAGCTCAGTTAATGTCATTTTCCAGTGATGTTTTGTATCGTATTGTATTGGTTGATTTCCTTCTGTGCATTTTTCTTTTGTTTTTAGTTACTTTCAATTAATTTTTAATATTTTTACATTGTATTTAATATTTGTATCTTAATTTATAACATTACTGTACTTTTTATGTAAGCTGGGATCCATGGGAGATCAGTGAGTTTTTCTCACTGAATGGATCACCCAGGATAAATAAGAAATAAATAAAAATAAATGCTGACGTTCTAGCCTGAACGAATAATAATAATAATAATGTATAGATTTATATAGCGCACGTATCCACCAACTAAGTGGCGCTCAAGGCGCATTATATTATTATCCCTGCTCATAAGGCTCATAAATCATTCCTGAAACCATCTCAGCTCCCTGGGGAGTATACAGCTCAATTGCTGCCATTTCTAGCGCATAGAGAGCAAACCATCTCTGCCTTCACAGGTACCCATTTAACCCCTGGGTGGAGAGAAGCAATTATGGTTTTGTGTCTTGCTCAAGGACACAGGTGTCACGGCCGAGGCTCGAACCCACACTCTGCTGCTGCCAACACCAGAACTTGAGTTCAGTGCGCTAGACCACTCGGCCACGACAATCCACTTTTCGTGCATTATACAACACACGGGACCTACGGCTTTACATCCCATCCGAAGGACGAAGCAATTATGGTTAAGTACCTTGCTCAAGGATACAAGTGTCACGACCGGGGCTCGAACCCACACCCTGCTGCTGGCAACACCAGAACTTGAGTTCGGTGCGCTAGACCGCTCGGCCACGACACTCCATGAGAGAGGATGACTAAAACTTGTTTAAAATCCCATTGGTTGTTTGATAATAATATTTCATACAAAACCTTGCAAATGAGATTATGACATGTTCATTTTATATCATTTAAATACATAAATATTTCAAAAGTACTACAAATAGTGCAAATACATTTGTTCTGAATATTTCAATAGTATCTTACTTTCATTTTCATGAACATCTTCGTGAAATTCTTCATCAAAGTAGAGACATCCGCTAGATGGTTGCAATGCAGATTTATCATCGGAATACACTGCTGAGTTGAGCTGACAGAGCTTGTTATAATTGCAGTAGTTGAATGACTTACATGCATCTTCGTGTAGACAAAATACCGCACACGTCACGTATGATCGAGCTGTTTGGGTGCGGTAAACCTTACCTTTAAGTACATGATCTAGTATGGGGCCTGGATGAAATTGATGCGGATTACCAGCACGCATTTCATACTCGCGTGATTGTGGTGGACATGTCCCGCTGATATCATCACATGCATTTACGGTTACGATGATCGTTGTCAACAGAGTGAGAGTGTTTAAAGTAATGACAGCCGCTGTGCTCATTAATCTGTAATTACCAACAAATTAAGAATAGACATCACGAGTCATCAACCATGTATATACATGTACATACAGTGACTATTCATCGTTGCGCCTTGATCCTTCTGTAAATGCCAAAATTTAAGGTGGTGATCATTATGCTAATATGTAAAACTAGTAGTTTTGAATGGTGAAGAGGATAAGTAAGAGTAATTGAGGTGACACCATGTAAAATTCTCTATTGAGTGGTAATTAGTTCTGAAAACCTCCAGTTCTTTTCAGAACTAATTACCACGCAATTAGTCTTACTTATTATGCTAATATACCAAATTAAAAAATAAAGACTTATTTTCATTGGTTATTGGTTAGCCCAGCAATTGCTCACTGTGCTTGATGTACATTGTACTGTACGTGTACAACGTGTATGCATGCACAGTGCAATGTGTATGAGATTAAACTAGGTCAAATCTAGGGACCTGTGATTGGCCATCCTTTAAAATAAACCACCCACAAATCAACAATCAGTGCTTATGACTTTCCATTGGAATTCCAATGGGAAAATAAAGAAACACATATAAAGCTTTCGATAAAGGCTGTATTGATTAAGTTCGAACGTACGACATCGCAATGCACAACCGTATCCACGACTCAATTATTGATCTTGCTGTACAGTGTACGCGTGCAGGGCCGGGGACGGCGCACCGGCCGTGTGTGCTAAATTTCTCGGGCCAGAAATCGATACAGGGTGGGGAATACCGTGGTAAGTGCACTCTGCAACACAAGCCTTGGTCGAGGCTAGGAACCGTTTCGATCAACCTCAGTCCGAAGGCTTTCCTGCAGTATCGACCCTACCTGATATCAATACATTGGGAAGGACATAATTGGAAGGACGTGGGCGAGAGGATGAGATGCAGCTTAACCCTATCAAGCCTGGCTTGTTTTGTTCTCAGACCTAGGGGATGGGGCTCATTGTGCCCCCTCCGTATTTGTTGTATTCAACAGCCGATTTTCTTGAAACTTCGTAGAGATGTTCGGTTTGTCGCAATCTATCGAATGAGGCTATGAAAATTTTTATCGGTCATTTTTTTGTCATTTTTCCTCATTTTTGGTCAAAAATAATATTATTCCCATAACTTCCTTATTTGTTGTCCGTTGGCCATGAAATTTGGCACAAATGTTGTCTTCAGTACATGCAACAATATGACAACACTTAAAATACCACTAGAAGGCGCTATAAGCAATATTTTGGGTAATGTTTTTACGTGATTTTTAAATATTTTGACCCAAAATTGGGTTTTCTAAACCAAAAAGACAATAAAGGCCGATATAATAACATCCATGATACTACTGATGACATACAATTATATATTGACCAAAATAAATTGATAAAAACTTTTAAAAATCAGGTTTTTGGGACAAAATGTAAGTTATTACATTTAAACGTAATGGCGGCCATATTGGATTCCCAGAATGCATTGGAAGTGGTCACATGACTCAATGTTGTCCAGAGTTCAGAGTTTAAAAGTTGACAACAAACCCAAAATCCCATATTGAATGTTTAACAGTATCAAAAATCTAGTATTTTGAACAAAACAGTGGAAATTCAATTGGACCTGTTCAGAATAAACAGTTGCCATGGCAACCATGAATACCCATTATCACTGATTTTAGATTTTTGCGTGAGGGGGCTCCAAAGAAAAAGTCAGAAAAATTCAGCGTGATCGGACAAAGCGTTCTGAAAATATAACAAATGTCATTGGGCACATAGATGTTAAAAATATATCGCCCATGATTGGCTCAAGAGAACCCCAAAAGTAAAATTTAAACAGCGAACGAATTTTGAAAGATATATATCGTTATTAATTGGACAAAAAAATTATAAATTCGGATGTTGGAAATTGTATAAAACGATATTTAAAAGTATATATTTTCAAATTATTATTTCGTTTAAACGACATTATACGTCGTTTAAACGAGATAATATAGTCGTTTTAAACGAGATAATAAGTCAAACGTATATGACCAACAAATAATAATAACTAGCATTTAAATACGCTCTTTTAAGTAATTCACAGCGCTTACAATTAATTAAATACACAACACAAAAAATAACTACATCCAAACATGGGGTGTTAATGTTGCACCAGTGAAAATTAAAATGAGCAAAATGTAGCAATAATTATTGTAACACTCCAACACCCCAGCTTTGTCATCAAATATATATGACTTATGGTAGTTACTTTAGAAATAAACAAAACAAGATGTTACCTACAAATCATCTGACCACTGGAGTACAACTCTCAGATAATGTTATATCATAGAGCCTGCCAATGAATATGAAACCTCTTTGCAAATATTAAAACTAACTCAGTTTGGGTGAAATGAACATCGCTTTAGGAAAGAGAACCAATTCAAAATGGACTCCTTCACAATTACCAAACTGCGCAGGCGTAAGCCAATCTGCTGGTATAGCAAGCAACTCACAAAACCTACCTTACCACCCCGGATATTATTAAAACCACACTGAACAAAAGTTACCCATGTTTTTCTTCTATATAGTTTCTGTTGAGTTTTAATAAAGCAGTTACGCGCATGGTAGACTATTCCCTTTGAAACCACACAGTAATTTGCGGGAATGTGAACACTAGTTATGGTGTGTAAACATGATGGCACACCCCACATAACCCCCCCCCCCCCCTCCCCACGTAAACTTTTTTTGAAAACATTTGGCAGTGTGAAAACACCACTAAGATTGTGGGTAATGGATACATTATGTGCACACAATTTTAGCACACGCAGCACCCCCATACAATACTGAGTTAAAACCAAAGATTTCATTGAAAAAAATGTGGTGGCGCGATATCCCAGCCAAATTCAAAACTCTGGACGGACAGAGAGAGCTTTCTTGGTGAGACTTCTCAGTATAGATACTGTATGTTACTGTGTCAAGGTGTGCTAAAATGTTTGCTCACCATTGTAAACCGAGACGCAACGCGCGTGTATATTTTCTCAAGTAGTCTATATGAAAAGGCATATTGTATAATGTGATTCGAGCTGTTTTCATTCGGCAGAAACTTACCGTATTGTGCTTCTGTAGCGGCGGGAACACAACTGACGACAAACGAACTGAAACATTGTCGATGTGATTGTCGATGTCGACAGTTCAAGAACTGTCATATACATAAACAACTTAAGATATCAACCAGCTGCTATGAGCGAGAAATCTCAGACCTAGTGTGCCAATCGAAAGTGTGTCTCAAAGTATACTGTCAAATTGTGCGAATTGTTGTTAGACACAGTTGTTTTCCCGTTGCCATATCAACTGCTGATCGGTTGACGTGTCAAGGCTTTGAAACTCCTCCTTTTTGATATAATCGTGTTACATATTTGAGCCAAGGTTTGTCACGTACCGGTAGTCGTTTTTAAAGGGAATGTATACATTATTCTTAAATGGTAATGGTGAGCAAAACTTCATCTATGAGTGCAAGCTTACTCTCTGAATCGAGATATATAATTGATTCACCGTCAAACTCTAGTGGCATGGTATAGTGGTCAGAACGCTCGCCTTGCAACTAGAAGGTAACGAGTTCAAGAATTGGTTTTATACATTTTTTAACTACAAAATTAATTCAGAAGCAAAGCCTTTCAAAAACAAAGCCTCTCTTTGAATCAAGATATACATTATTTAAAACAACCAATTATCTGTGAAAGTTTCAGTTCACTGCGAAGTTATGAGAAAAGTATTAAAATCATTCACAAAATTAGTTACAAAATTGGAGCAAACATGTGCAAAGATTTCCGTAGTTTTTCTTCTCTGAAACAAGAGCTGACCTCATGCACTACTTCTTTAAGCATGATTGGTACAATTAACTAACTCCACATCAACTTCACATTTCCTTTAAATGAAAAATAAAATTACATGCGGATTATCATCTATTATGTTACACCGCATAAAGCCTCCCAGACGCGGCACATAATCATAAAACAGTTATCGCGGATATATTGGTTACACCATACACGTAAATAAATCCCATTTTGTGGAGGATTCGTGCCAAATAAAGCCAACTGGGGCTACAACCAAAGAAAATGATCGACTAGACATGTCTAGGTTACGCCAAAAGGATTAAAACTGGTTTCAATCTGTAGGGTATACATAAACGGGGAAAGACGAGGCAGCCTATGTAAATGAGTTGGGGTTTGTTGTCATACCAACCTTTTGGTGGATTTATTTGATCCTGTTTATATATTTTTGATAATGATGAACAATTACTGTTTCCGGCAATTTTAAGAGTGGCCTACGGTGTACTAGTGCCAAGGTCTCACAAACAGCCGAAGATATTGGCTTTTATCTATGTAGAAGGTTGTCCATAGCCAAAATAGACAATGCACGATTTTTCACAAGGATTTTGGTCCATCTACAAGAGCTATTTTGCTGAATGAAGATAGGCATATCGATCGGTCACTGGATTTGAAGCTCGTTTCTATGCCAAAATAATATAGAAGATGCCTTGACCGTTGAAAGTGATTTCTGTTGCGTCAACGACCAAGACACATACAATAAACCTTGTATGCCTTTATGCGTAGCCTATACTTGTCAATTTGTATTCATGCTGTCATATTTTATTTGTTTCAAGTGCAGATCCAGGAGGTTGGAGGAGGGGGTCCAAATCTGGCGCTGAAAGCGACAGCGCGTAGCGTAAAGCCTTCAGGCCCTGTCGAGGGTCAAGCAAACAAACCCCTGCACACTAAGAAGTAATGGTTCAAATCTGCACCCATATCGTTGATACAATAGCAGCACCCCTGTAGGTGCAGACTTGGCACCCCCTGGATGTGTGCCTCCCCTACGGGTGCATATTTGCTCCTTTGAGGGTGTAAATTTGAGCCATTATTTCTTAGTGTGTAGAAGCTCTAAGTTTTTCGGCATTTTGCTGAAAGAAAATCAATTAAAGCCACCGTTATTATACTTTTTTGTATAATAAACAATATAATTTGTTGACAAAATAACCGGGTTGGGGTTGGGAGCAAAAGTTAGGTTTCAGCAGGAATTAACGCCGTGAAAGCTCTGCGTTTTAAGGTATTTTGGTGATACAAGGGGTCTCGTCTTTCCCCAGACTTAAAAAATATTTTATTAACGCAAACTTATATAATATGATTCTATCCGGTCAATCGTCAGAGAGCAAGCTTGGTGATCAAGAGGTTCGAAACCCGCCTGAGTTTTTTCACAGACATCTATTAATCTATACTGGGTACTGAAAGGATTAGTTGCCCTGCACTGGCATCCAAAAGAATCGAAAAAGGGCTTAATGATTAAGTGTTGGACAAAGGGATGTATTTGGTCACAAACTGCAACCGTAAATTTTATATGGTTTTGTTACACATACTCAAAAATTAAAGAAAACAACTTTTATGCGGTTCCTCACTCGGTTTATTGCACGTCATTGGTCATTGGATCCAATTTGTATACAGATACTAAATGTATTTGGACTATCCAACATTTTCGACATGAGAGTACTCATTCAGGATACCTCTGCCTTGAAATGGTGCGTTATTTGACGTTAATAATTTTCAAGAAACACTGGTTAACAAATACCCTATAAGCCTTCATGGATGTTATTAATTATTGTTTGTTTAACGTCTAAAACTGTGGATAGCCCTTAACAGCTAATTAACAATATTGTTGCGTTATTTACAGGCAATTTACTTTCAATTAAAACGATTGTTCTAAAAGATGTATATTCCATGCTCCAAATGATTTTATCTTGAAATATAATCGAAATTTTAATAGCTGTATTTGTTGATCAACGTAATAACAAACGTTAATTACGATATCAAATGAAAATAATCAAAATCTTCAATAACCTTTGGCCTTGCACGATAGTTATGCATTACTATTCAAATTGAGTTTTAATTTTCAAATCGAGTTTTAATTTAAAATGCATCTTTAGTGGCTTACCAAAATAAGTAGACCTGTATTGTTTTACATTTTCCAGGTAATTATTTGTTCGAGCATGGAATATATCATATTTAATGACATAATTAATAAATTCTGTTCCTTTGTCAACAAAGACGACATTTATTCTGCATGAACTCTGCAGACGTTATGGTTGTTATAAAGCCTGTTTAATAATCATTTTACCCGAACACTCATGTGAAGCAGAGATAAAAGAATTGCCGAGATCATATTAGTTAACAGGTCATTCGCCAATGATATTTTACAGTCTGCAAAATACAACAGATAGTAATTGTTGACAAGAGATTAGGGTATATGTAAATTCTACAAATACATTAAAATATTCATTTAATAGATTTGGGGCAAGATTTCAAAACTTCAATATTCTATAAAAAAAATAATAATTTAAAGGAAAAAATGCATTTTGTATATCATTGTTTAGATCATACAGTAATAATCACTTGCATTTACAAAATGACTGGCTGTAATGGAAAGTAAAAGACATTTAAAATGTTAATAAGACTGTGTACAACAAAACTTATTGGTGATCATCTTTTGTTTAAATCAGATCAGGTTAAAGATTGTTATTTGAATATTGTTTTAGTTTTTAACACCACAGCTCATAATGTAATCTTGTTTGGAAAACAAATTACCAGCCGGTCTGAGGAAATTTATTTCTTAAAATGTTGTTAAATATTCTGTGAGGGAGACACAATAGAAACTTCATAGCTACATTTTTTAATTACCGTACAATGATTGGATTAAGTGGATCTACAAAAGGTAATCACCCTTTTTCTAATGGTAATGTTATATTTTATTGTAATTTGCCATATGTAATGTTGAAATTAATGAGATTAAATTAAATGAAAAGTATATCAAATGACAAGGATCTACATGTGAGTTAGGTTAAATGAATATAGAGTGCTTTTGAGTTGCACGTGAAGAAACTGTGAAGATTTGACATTGTTACATTGTTACATATTTTTACCAGTGCACTTTGAGACACTCAATATTTGTATATTTCCACGGCTTAGCTTCGACACAAATCCAGCACGTAATATACATGTAAGTTGTTAGTGTACCGAAGTGTGCCGTCAAATTCCCACGACAGTATAGCGGTTGGTTTTACATATTCTTTGTTTCGTTTTTGTTCTTTGACGCAATGTTTGCATTGCATTATGAGCTGTGATGTTAAAAATTAACACTCAATTCGTCCCTAATTTGCCATAGTGACCAATCCGACTTTTTAAAATTTTAAGTTTTCCCACCCATTAGTACATTCAGGAAGAGACCTACCATTGTATCTAATCCACATGCATGTATTCCTTATAGTTTTGGAGATAGAGCATGCATTCAAATGACGAATGCTCTAACTGGCTATGTTTGTAATTTGACAAAGTGACCAATACCGCATTGGTCACTATGCCAACTTAATTTGGGATTGGTCACTATGGCAAATTAGGGACGAATTGTTATCAATTATTATTTAAATGTGTTGTAAAACGGTACACGTTATCAATCCTCTTGAGAAATAATTCAGTATTGTCACGTCTAATTTACAAAATGTTGCTTGACGGCAACAGTTTTTTCCTTGTGTGGCGGTATGGACGTTCCCTATCATACATTTACATACAATTGCATGTGACCGGAGAATATCACAGAGCATGTCACTTACATGCGAGGTCTATGTAGTTCTTTAATTGTTTTCCATTCTCAATTCCACTGTGAGTTTTAAGTATATTAATTATCTATGTGTTTTATGTTAATAAATTAAGTTTAATTAATAGAATACATTGAACAATACTTTGCTTATTGTGTTGTATACACAAAAAGTAATCCTCGCGGACTGATTTTGTGTAGAGTCTTTCGCCGGTTTTACGTGAAGTAATCTCTCTCTTTCTTGCTGTCGTTGTTTGTCATCAGTCACCAAACTATTTCCTGCGGATCTTTTCACTTTTTGGAGCGTAATTCCTAGTCCATTTGACTACAGGCTTGGATCCTTTTCTTTATCAGTTTTCTGCCGTTTGCTGGTGAGTTTGATATAATGTCCAGATATATTTGAAATGATTGTTTTTGCCGTTTTTATTGATTGAGCCATGTCAAGTTTTTCCCGTTGCACTTTACGAGTAGACCATGTGGTCTATACAACGGCTGTTTGTTGTTTATTTTGTATATCTCTTTTACTGGACAGACTGGAGAGAGAGAGAGGTTGACTTTGTTTGGTGGCGCTCGGGGATTTGATTACATGGGATTACATTGGATTTGATTTATTTTGAATTTGATCATTCAACTGTCTACAACTCTTATTGTATATTTCTAAATTAAACTAATTTTCTAATAATAAAATCAATCATTGTTATTTCCGAATCAAAGAAAGAATTTTTTATTTTTTTATTTTTCTTGTCTATTTGTCATGGCATCCTAACTTTTACTATTGGGCGGACTCACAACAATTAGAGTAACACTAACCCTAACCTTGTCTGTGACACTTGTTTATCAAAACATGAGCACTTTTTTTCATGTAACTTTCACAGGTTAGTTTTATGATATATTTCTTTAAAACTTACCAAATACCAACGTTCCATTTAAAGTTAAATGCATGGCTCATTTATCGCCGTATAGACTAATGTACAGCTATTCGCCACAGGTGGAGATGGATCGGTGAAGTTAAAGGAGTATTCATTTATTTGAAAGTCAATATGGCCGCTATCTAAGGTTATTGTGAAGACACATCCAGAGCCTCCGTATTAGCATCTGAATACGAAATATTACCAAACAATAATTCATAAAAATCAAATCATTCAAGTTAAGATTTGGTAATAAGAACAAAATTGTATGATTTGAATGTAAAACGTATTTAGTGTAAAACTGATGATTTTCATCTGAGGCGTTGCCATATTCATTCCAACGCAAATTGTTGTCTGGGGATGACAGAAATTCATTTTGGAAATCGTTTTTACTAATTTTACTCAAACAATAGCACCTCAGACATAACAATAGCACCTCAGACATAACAATAGCACCTCAGACATAACAATAGCACCTCAGACATAACAATAGCACCTCAGACATAACAATTGCACCTCAGACATAACAATTGCACCTCAGACATAACAATAGCACATCAGATATAACAATAGCACCTCAGACATAACAATAGCACCTCAGACATAACAATAGCACCTCAGACATAACAATAGCACCTCAGAAATAACAATAGCACCTCAGACATAACAATTGCACCTCAGACATAACAATAGCACCTCAGACATAACAATAGCACCTCATACATAACAATAGCACCTCATACATAACAATAGCACCTCAGACATAAATATTTCATGGAATGTTTGATACCATCATCAACTTTACACCAAGTAAAGTTTCATATAAATCTATGACCCTTTATATTTGTTGAGATAATCAATAATATAAAGTGCCTCTAAATGAATGGCTTTCATGAACTTTCATTCGAAAAGTATTTACCTGTAGGGCTAGCTAGTCTTTGATCAACAAACCCAACAATTATTTCACCCCTTAGCTCTATTCAAAGTATGAGGGACCAATAGAAGATAGGACGTAAACGTGTGCATATACGAATGTGATGTCACACGTATTGTTTTATACTATGAATAGCATCCAGTCTTCGCGCAAATCCCCCAGTCGTCTACTTAAGCAGCAGCATAATCTCCCAGAATTTGGCATTCTCCTGAAAACGTTCCATTTTCTAACAGTCCGTATTTACCTGTAGTGCAGGTATAGCTGTCCACGCCATCCACACAGGTTGATCCCTTCATAGTACATGGATTAGGACTACAGTCATCGATATCTGAATAAAATAAGTGATCATTGTAAGACACATACGATTGGTCCTTAATATTGTAGTCTGCATGCAATCAACAAACCACCATTTTGTATATCCCCTTAGCACTAAGTGTTTACCTGTAGCGCAGGTATCTCCTATGTAGCCAGCCACACATGTACAGGTAAAGCTGTCCACGCCATCCACACAGGTTGCTCCGTTCATACATGGATTATGAGTACAGTCATCGATATCTGAACAAAACAAATGTGACCTGTAAGAAGCAGATGACATTACACGTCCTGATCGACAAACCAACATTTTCTGCTTAGTATTTACCTGTAGTACTTGTATTTCCCTTGTAGCAAGCCACACATGTACATGTGAACCAAACAAACGTGAACTGTGAGAAGCAGACTATGTGACAAAATACTAGTCTCTGATCGACAAACCAACATTTACTTCTCCCCTTAGCACTAAATATTTACCTGTAGCGCAGGTATCTCCTGTGTAACCATCAACACATGTACAGGTAAAGCTGTCCACGCCATCCATACAGATTGCTTCGTTCATACATGGATTAGGAGTACAGTCATCGATATCTGAACAAAACAAATGTGAATTGTAAGAAGCAGATGACATTACACGTCCTGAAAGACAAACCGACATTTTCTTCACCTCTAATGGTGCTTAGTGTTTACCTGTAGTACTTGTATTTCCCTTGTATCCACACATGTACATGTACATGTAAAGATGTACATTTATCGATATCTGAGCAAAATACACGTGAATTGAAAGAAGCAGACGGTGTGACAAAATACTAGTCTCTGATCGACAAACCAACATTTACTTCTCCCTTTCGCACTAAATATTTACCTGTTGCGCAGGTATCTCCCGTGTAGCCATCCACACATGCACAGGTAAAGCTGTCCACGCCATCCACACAGGTTGCTCCGTTCATACATGAATTAGGAGTACAGTCATTGATATCTAAAAAAAAAACTAAAAAACGTGAATTGTAAGAAGCAGATGACATTACACGTCCTGATCGACAAACATTTTCTTCACCTCTAATGGTGCTTAGTGTTTAACTGAAGTACTTGTATTTCCCTTGTAGCCAGCCACACATGTACATGTATCATGTAAAGATATCCACGCAATCCACACAGCTCCGTTCATACATAGATCTGGAGTACAGTTTATATTGTGAGTTTTTGCGTACACTGTATTGACTAAATTTAGCCTATAAAATGGTTACCAGAATAAATTATTTTATTTTTCATTGAATTAAGTTTTTTGGCCATGGCCAAAAGAGGGCGCTATATACGCAAGCGCGGTTGCAATTACTACCGCAGACTATTTCGCTGTATAATTTTAACCCGTTTTTCAGGTGAAAATTCCATTTCTTACTTGAGGATAAAGTCCAATAAGGTGTTCCGAAACAAAATGATTTTGTGGAGTGTCGTGGCCGGGCGGTCTAGCTTACCGGACTCACGTTCTGGTGTTAGCAGCAGAATGTGGGTTCGAATCCCAGCCGTGACACTTGTGTCCTTGAGCAAGACACTTAACCATAATTGGATCTCTCCACCCAGGGGTTAAATGGGTACCTGTGAGGGCAGAGTTGGTTGATTAGCCCTATATGCGCTGTAATGGCAGCAATTGAGCTGTATACTCCCCAGGGAGCTGAGATGGTTTCAGGAATGATTTATGAGCCTTATGAGCCTCATGAGCAGGGGTAATAGTATAATGCGCCTTGAGCACCACTCAGTTGGTGGATACGTGCGCTGTATAAGTCCACACATTATTATTATTATTATTATTATTATTATTATTATTATTATTTCCCACTCACTGTGCTTTGTTTTCCTCTCCTTTTGATTATTTCATTGTAATTGTTGCAGTACTGAAAAATCGTTCTTGATTCTCAGCCCCCCCCCTAAAAAATATTCTGGATCCGCCCATGATTTTGTGGAGGATCCGTGCCAAGTAAAGCGAACTGAGGCTACACCGAAAGTGAATGATCGACTAGACATGTCTAGGTTACGCCAAAAGGATTAAAACTGGTTTCAATCTGTATGGTATATACATAGACGGGGGAAAACGAAGCAGCCTACGTAAATGAGTTCGGGTTCGTTGTCATACCAACCTATTGGTGGATTTATTTGATCCTGTTTATATATTTTGGATAATGATAAACAATTACTGTTTCCGGCAATTTTAAGAGTGGCCTACGGTGTACCAGTGCCAAGGTCTCACAAACAGCAGAATATATTGACTTTTCTCTGTGTAGAAGGTTGTCCATAGCCAAAATAGACAATGCACAATTTTTCACGGGGATTTTGGTCCCTCTACAAGAGCTATTTTGCTGAATGAAGATAGGCATATCGATCAGTCACTGGATTTGAAGCTCGTTTCTATGCCAAAATAATATAGAAGATTCCTCATGCAATCAAACCTTGACCGTTGAAAGTGATTCTGTTGCGTCAACGACCAAGACACATATAATGAACCTTATATACCTTTATACGTAGCCTATACTTGTCAGTTTGTATTCATGCTGTCATATTTTATTTTAGTATTTCAAGGGGGAGGGGGTCCAAATCTGGCGCTGAAAGCGACAGCGCGTAGCGTAAAGCCTTCAGGTCCTGTTGAGGGTCAAGCAAGCAAGCCACTAAGAAATAATGGTTCAAATCTGCACCTATATCGTTGATACAATAGCAGCACCCGTGTGGGTGCAGACTTGGCACCCCCTGGTGTGTAGAAGATCTAAGTTTTTCGGCATTTTGGTGAAAGAAAATTTAAAAAGCCACCGTTATTATACAACTTTTATGCGGTTCCTCACTCGGTTTATTGTACGTCATTGGTCAATGGATCCAATTTGTATACATATACTAAATGTATTTGGACTATCCAACATTTTTGACATTAGAGTACTCACTCAGGATACCTCTGCCTTGAAATGGTCGGTTAATTGATGTTAATATTGTTTGTTTAACGTCTAAAATTGTGGATAGCCCTTAACAGCTAATTAACAATATTGTTGCGTTATTTACAGGCAATTTATTTTCAGTTTAAACGATTGTTCTAAAAGATGTGTATTCCATGCTCCAAATGATTTGACTTTGAAATATAATCGAAATTATAATAGCTGTATTTGTTGATCAACGTAATAACAAACGTTAATGACGATATCAAATGAAAATAATCAAAATCTTCAATAACCTTTGGTCTTGCGCAGAAGTTATGCATTACTATTCAAATAGAGTTAATTTTCAAATTGAGTTTTAATTTAAAATGCATCTTTAGTGGCTTACCAAAATAAACAGACCTGTATTGATTTACATTTTCAAGGTAACTATTTGTTCGAGCATGGAATATATCACATTTAATGACATAATTAATAAATTCTGTTCCTTTGTCAACAAAGACATTTATTCTACATGAATTCTGCAGACGTTATGGTTGTTATAAAAATGATTTAATGATCATTTTACCTGAACACTCATGTGAAGCACAGATAAAAGAATTGCCTGGATCATATTAGTTAACAGGTGTTTCGTCAATTATATTTTACAGTCTGCAAAATACAACAGATAGTAATTGTTGACAAGAGATTAGGTCATATGTAAATTCTACAAATACATTAAAATATTCATTTAATAGATTTGGGACAAGATTTCAAAACTTCAATATTGTAAGAAAAAGAACAAAAGGGCATTTTGTATATCATTGTTTACATCACATAGTAATTAGTAATAATCACTTGCATTTACAAACAAATGGCTATAATGGAAAGTATGAGAAATTTAAAATGTTAATAAGACCGTGTACCAAACTTATTGGTAATCATCTTTTAAAAAACTTAAGATCAGGTTAAAGATTGTTATTTGAATATTGTTTAAATTTTTAACACCACAGCTCATATAAATGCAATATTGTTTGGGAAACAAATTACCAGCCGGTCTGAGGAAAGTTATATTTTAAAATGTTGTTAAATATTCCATGAGGGAGACACAATAGAAACTTCGTAGCTACATTTTTTAATTACCGTACAATGATTGGATTAAGTGGATCTACAAAAGGTAATCACTCCTTTTCTAATGGTAATGTTATATTTTATTGTAATTTGCTATATGTAATGTTGAAATTAATGAGATTAAATTAAATGAAAAGTATATCAAATGACAAGGATCCACATGTGAGTTAGGTTAAATGAATATAGAGTGCCTTTGAGTTGCATGTGAAGAAACTGTGAAGATTTGACATTGTTACATATTTTTACCAGTGCACTTTGAGGCACTCAATATTTGTATATTTCCACGGCTTAGCTTCGACACAAATCCAGCATGTAATATACATGTAAGTTGTTAGTGTACCGAAGTGTGACGTCAAATTCCCACCACAGTATAGCGGTTGGTTTTACATTATTCTTTGTTTCGTTTTTGTTCTTTGACGCAATGTTTGCATTGCATTATCCGATTCCCTACAGTAAAGGTGTACAGTCATTGATATCTGAACAAAACAAACGTGAATTGTAAGAAGCAGACGACATGATCGACAAACCAACATTTACTTCTCACCTTAGCGCTAAATATTTACCTGTAGCGCAGGTATCTCCCGTGTAGCCATCCACACATGTACAGGTAAAGCTGTCTACGCCATCTACACAGGTTGCTCCGTTCAAACATAAATCAGGAGTACAGTCATTGATATCTGAACAAAACAAACGTGAATTGTAAGAAACAGACGACATGACAGAATACTAGTCTCTGATCGACAGACCACCATTTACCATGGTACTACCATGGTAACCATGGTTTTGTGATGGTTACCATGGTAAATGCACGGTATAACCATGGTACTTATTCCATTGGTTGTACTCCTATGGTTATACCATAGATGTACCATGGTTTTACCATGGTTGTGGTGGTAAATCGATGGTATATGGTACATCTATGGTACTTGTGTTTTGTCATGGTATTTTCATGGTTATACCATGGTTATACCATGATATCACAGAACATGTGTTAGCAATGTATGGTGATTTTTGTGCTCGTAGAAATTTAACAGCAAAATCCTACTTTATTTAAAATAGGTTTTTTCCCTATTTTCATTCAAAAATAGGGAAAATATGTTGTATTCCTATTGCAATAATAATAATAATAATAATAATAAAGATTTGTAGCGCGCACATATCCACCCTGCTGGGCGCTCAAGGCGCGGAAACAAAGAAAAAACATGAATACAAACAATATACAATGATAGCATAGGAAAAAAAATATGTACTGAGATACATGTACCTACAATGCAATTACAAATATACATCATCTTTGAAGAATTGTGACATAAGATGAGTTTTAAACATCGACTTAAATCTAGTTATACTTTGACAAGATTTGAGTTTAGTTGGAAGATGATTCCAGAGTCTCGGAGCTGCGACAGAAAAAGACCTATCACCCCAGTTCCGTTTTGAAGTTGGTTCCTTTAGGAGTGACATGTTGCTGGAGCGCAAATTGCATGATGGAGTGTAGACTTTAAGCAGTTCAGAAATATAAATTGGAGCAATGTTATTAAAAGATTTGTGAACAATTAGCATAAGTTTAAAAACAATTCTCTGTGAAACAGGAAGCCGCTGCAGTTCTTTCTGGACAAAGTTACAACACGAACTGCTGTGTTTTGTATGTGCTGAAGACGAGATATTTGATTCTGCGGGAGACCGTAAAGGAGAGCATTCCCGTTATCGAGCCGTGATGTGACAAACGCATGTATAATTTGTTCAGCAGCACTTTTATTCAAGTATTCCCTTATTCGGCAAATATTTCTGATATGAAATGAGGATATGCGAACAATGTTGGAGATATGAGGTTTTAAAGTCATTGTCGAGTCAAATATAACACCCAAATTACGTGCTTGTGATGAGGGGGTTATCTGCGAGTCACCAATTGTAATAAATGGAAGAGAAACTTTAGATAATTGCTGACGTGATCCAAATAGAACAAATTCTGTTTTTTCGTCGTTCAATTTCAAGAAGTTTTGTCTCAACTACGAATCTCTTGAATACATTTCTCCAGTGTTGTAATGCACGAATCGGCAGGTTCTTGAGAAGATTTAAAAGTAATGTAAAGCTGCGTGTCATCAGCGTAGACATGATAATTTAAATTATACTTCAAAATTATATCACGAACTGGAAAGGTATAAACAGTAAACCACTGTGGGCCGCCAGTACGGAGCCTTGGGGTACAGAATAGTCAAGAATAACAGGCTCGGAGATAACGTTACCAATACAAACATGCTGAGGCCTATTTAAAAGGTAGGACTTACACCAATCCAGGGCTGTGTCATGTATTCCAAGATGATATTGAAGGCGGGAGAGAAGGATTTTGTGATCGACCGTGTCAAAAGCGGCGCTTAAGTCTAACAAAACTAATGCAGTGATTTTTCCATCATCCATCATTTGCTCTTTTCACTGAAATACAAACACGAAAGGGTATAGCAAAGGGTATCGCAAATGAGCAGCGAAATGAGCAAATGAGCAGCGAAATGAGCAAATGAGCAGCAAAATGAGCAAATGAGCAAATGAGCAGCGAAATGAGCAGCAAAATGAGCAGCAAAATGAGCAGCAAAATGAGCAGCGAAATGAGCAGCGAAATGAGCAGCGAAATGAGCAGCAAAATGAGCAGCGAAATGAGCAAATGAGCAACAAAATGAGCAGCGAAATGAGTAGTTATAGGCCTATATATAAACTATTTCTTCCGTTTCTTGTCAATCGGAGATTAAGCATCAGAGATTCAACATGAATGTTATTTCTGCTGTCAAACCCCATGCTTGTCACCAGTGCGGCAAAAGCTTTGGACGGAGATATAACCTACGGAGGCATGCAGAACATGTACATAATGAAGAGAAATCTAAAATGGATGAAGTTGACGATGATTCTGAAATTAAAGCTATCCAATCTGACAATTCTGACGTCGATAATTCTGAACCCGATTTTGAAAAGCGTAGATTTGAAGATTCGGAAATAGAAACTTGTGAAACTGAATCTACGCAGGATGAAGACGAAGATTTCGAGGAAGATGATTCAGAATCCGATACGGAGGTGGAATATGACGAATCATCGGAAGAGGATGAGTCTAGTTCTGAATTGGAAGACAATGCCACTTTTCGAGATTGGTTGGAAGAGGCTAAAGAGGCTACTGACGAGATGTGGTGTGAAAAATATGAAAAGTACGTCAACGGGGTATGAGTGAAGATCAAGCCAAGGAAAAAGCCAATAGGAAAAGCCTTTGGGCAGTCAAGCGAATCTTTTTCAACAAATACAAGGATTTTTTGTCAAGTTACCTACATCTGAAAGATAATGGCACTCATCAGGATATTGCGGAAGATCTCGAAGAAAAAGTAAATAAAGGCATGGAAGTAAACAAAGCTCGGAACAGAGTAATGCCTAAACTCCATACCAAATTTGACGGACTACTTCAACTAAATGAGGATGAAGAGAACGAGGAAGAGTGATGATGAAAGACCAGATGTTTCAGAAAGACTATTGTAATTTAAAAAAAATAAATTAAAAAAAAATCATCTATAGGGGCCTAATAGTGTTTTTCTGGTAGAAAAAAAATCTATAAAATAGCCACCTCTGTTAGTCTTACAGTAATCCTTTATGGTTATTTTACACTATTACGTTACATCAAGGGCAGTGACAACTTAATTTCGAAGAAAATGAGTGCCTCTGCATGGGTTCTAAACTTCTGGGTGACTTTCTATTCATCTTTAAATAGACAGTGTATTGTGAACTACAGGCCTGACATTCTAAAGCGGGCCGTTGTTTCATGTAAGATAGACAACTGTATTATGAGCCCTAATGTAGTGCCCCTCCCAGAGACCTCCCAAAAGGAGTTAGTAAATACCACCCCCCTAAAAAAATACAAGTTCCCATTTCCAAGGTCCAAGAGTGTACATGTGGCAATCCTCCAAGAATGTCCATGTGGCACTCCTGGTAGCCCACACAGCTGATTGGTTTGGGTGTGAACCAGTTGCCATGGTCACTTCCTTCTGATTGGTTAAGGCACCCAGTAGGAAATGCAACCTTATCCCAGTAGGTTTCATTGCTGTCATTCTTATGTGAGCAGTGAAACAATAAACATCGTTTCCACATCCTCCAGTCAACAAATACTGATGTGTTCTCCTTTTTGCTCCTTTTATCAGGTATGTTCATTTCATTTATTTATCTCACATTTCAGACTCCATTGTATTTTATTGGCATTGTTTTATTAGGATTATTATTATATTTGATTGTATTTAAAAGAGACAAGTGTTTCTTTCTACTTTAAATTCATGCTTTCACATTTAGCTTGAAATCAGAAAGCTGAGCAAGTTAACATTGTAGAATTTTTATTTTGTTTCTTTGAAACTTCTCAGTCTTTGTTTCACTTGAAACAGGAGAAGTGAAGACTTTAAATACAGTTTACAGATTTAGTTTTTAGAAGGAAATGTTAGGTTTTTCTATGGGTTTGTGAACTGTTTAGAAAACTGATTTTGTTCAAGAAAGAAGTTTGGAAATAGGTTTTATTCTAGAAGATGCAGATAGATTATGTTGTGAGTAGTTACTCAAACATTTAATTCATCTGATCATAGAATACGCAAGAAGGTATAAATTAGTAACTTTTCCACTCATTCTGAACTATGGGTAATGTGAATTAATTGTTCCCCATAGCCACTGCACTTAAGCTAAATTCTTATAAAACTTGGTACAGTTTGACCATTTTATAATGAGATGCGGACAAGTGGTTATGGATACCTATACTTTAGTACATGGCACAGGAAAGGTCCTGCTGTGGATTAGTGATGACTTGGCCAGAGAGTGGTCATGAGATAAACAATGACTTAATCCTCTAGATTAGACTTGTACTAGCCAAGTGAATGTTTACTCATTGCAGAATTTGGTTTGGTCATTTAAGTAAGTTAAACCATGGAGGTAGAAATTAAGTTGATTTGATTATTTAGTGATATTATTGATTAAATGCCTTTTTAAATTTAATTGTAAAGTTGATTGATTTAAGTTGAGTTTTATTGTTAATTGTGTTAATGCAATCAATGAGTGATTGCATCATTGCAAGTCTTTCTTATGTGAGCAGTGAAACAATAAACATCGTTTCCACATCCTCCAGTCAACAAATACTGATGTGTTCTCCTTTTTGCTCCTTTTATCAGAATTAACCCACCCCTCCGGGGCTGGACCTACATTTGGCGATCTTGCCAGGACAGGTGCATCTGGTGTAAGCAACATGCCCAACTAGACGATGTGCGCCTGTTCTGAGACCACGAACCTTGGATGAAGAGCGAGACGACGTTTCCCCGTTAACCAGTTGTCCTTCCGGTGTTCAAGATGGCTGCCCTTGATGAAATCCACAGCGTAGTACATGCCCTACTGCAATCTGCAACGAGAGAGAACTTGCTAAAGGTATGCGCTGTAGCCGAAATCGAGGGTGAGGGCAAGACAACCCATGCCCTCCTCCGCCAAGTACGTCGGTATCTTAGTAGTGATGAAGTCGAGTTGAGTGAAGATGAAGGCCTATCAGTTTTGCAACAGATGATGCAAATTCTGAAGGCGACCCTTAGCCCTGAGCCTGCAGAGATACCAACCAACAGCCAGCAGAGCGCATCAACGACGACAACGGATGTGACAACTGGACCCATCTTTCGGCGGGAATTCAAGATCTTTGGACAGATCGGAGATCTGGGGCAGAAAGACAAAATTACCTTTTTGTCTCTTATGCACCAGATTGAGGCTGGTTTAGCCAAGGGCTACAAGGAGAGAGAGGTGGTCGAGTCGGTGATTCGGGCGATAAACCCAGCATCACGCCTGAGGAGCTACCTCGAAGGAAAGCCGGCCCTTGCACTCATAGACGTCCGACGCGTCCTGAGATCCCACTACCGAGAGAGCGATGCCACGGAGCTGTATTACCAGTTATCCAGAGCCCGCCAAGAAGTAAAGGAGACCCCCAAGAATTCCTCATCCGAACCATGGACCTGCAGCAGAAAGTTCTGTTCGTGTTAAAGGAGGTGACGGCAGGCCCAAGGTACGAAGCAGAACAGGTGAGGGCGATGTTCCTCCACTCACTACAAACAGGGTTTCGGAGTGAAGGAGTGCGGATGGACATGCGTCCTTATCTTCAAGATCCAACAGTCGTGGATGAGGAGTTTTTGGAGAAGCTTAATATAGCAGCCAGTCACGAGGCCGAGCGTCAGCAAAAGATGAATCCCTCAAGACCTCAAGACCATAGTATGTCCTACAACACGACAGAACCCGAACCACCCAAACCCCCAGCATCGAACCCCCAGAAGTCCAACCCACTGGCCGATGATGTGAGGGAGTTGAAATCACAGGTCGCTGCTCTCGTCTGTGCTCTGCAAACGAGAGGCAACATCTCATCGGGCCAGCAGAGAACACCCCATCCCAGGGGCCCCACTCGGAAATGGGGTTGCCAAAGATGTCAAGAACAAGGTGTAGGTGACCAGTGCCGCCATTGTTTCAGATGTGGATCGCCGGATCATTTCATCCGTCAATGCCCGTCGGGAAACGACAACGGGTTACTGCCAAGGGACGGTCAGTAACCACCCCAGCGAAGGAGTCCCAGCAACAGGAAGAAACCACGAGCAGGAAGACGACGAAGAATGAAGCGAGAGCCCCAGCACAGGTATGTGCACACCTAACCCCGCAGCAACACCATAAAGTGAGCCGACTGATCGGAAACAGATGTATGGTGCAGTGCTGCATAGATGGGAAGCAGACGGAGGCAATTTGGGACACAGGGTCCCAGATTTCTCTTCTTCCTCGTTCGTGGCTTCATCATAATCTTCCAAATGTCTCTCTCCGGCCTATTCAGCAGTTACTGAATGAAACTCCGTTAGACGTGAGAGCTGCAAATTCTACTCCAATCCCATTTGACGGCTGGATCGAAGCACAGTTCTCACTGAGTGGAAAGGGAGGAGACCTGCCAACATCCTTGCTGGTACCGATGCTAGTTACATCGGACGCCCTAGCTGAACCAATCATCGGGTACAACGTGATTGAGAGAATTTCAAAAGATCATAAAGGTGACATCAAAAATATCCTACGTGGAGGATTCCCCCGTCTGAAATCTTCTTCAATCAATGCTTTGGTAAATCTACTTCACAGCGCAAGTCCTGATAACTTGTGCACAGTTCGAGTAGGGAAGAAAGACGTGCCGATACCAAAGGGTACAACCAAAGCAGTAATCTGCATAGTGAGGACGGGACCAGTCAGTGAAAACACCCCTGTACTGTTTGAGCCAAACATCAGTACGCCCTGGCCAGAAGAAGCAGAGATAGGAGAGTGCATAGTGACGGTAAAGGAAGGTTCTTCTTCACGCATTCAGGTGCCAGTAACGAACCGGTCCCAGCGTGACATCTCCCTCAGAGGCCGTACCATTCTTGGTGGACTCCAACAAGTCAGAGCAGTCCTCCCTTGTTCCAATGAACGTGCCCCTACTGATGACACCCTACCCGCGTACAATACACGGGTCAGTAATGTTACAGCTCGACCCCGCCCAAATACATCAGGATGGACCCCACCCGTAGACCTGAGTCATCTGACAGATGAGCAGAGATTGGCTGCAGAGAAGATGCTCAAAGAAGAGGCTGGAGCTTTTGCGAAGGATGACCAAGACATGGGTTGCATCAAAAATCTTAAGATGGACATCCAACTCCATGACGACAAGCCAGTTCAAAAGAGCTACATCTCGGTGCCCCGCCCCCTTTTCAAAGAAGTCAAGGAATACCTTCAAGACCTGATGGAAAGAGGATGGATCGCCAAGTCTTCGTCGCCCTACTCTTCCCCTATAGTCTGTGTCAGGAAGAAAGATTGCAGTCTACGTCTCTGCATAGACTACAGAGAACTCAACAACAAGACAATAACAGATCGGCAACCCATCCCTCGCATACAAGATGTTCTTGATGGTTTAGGTGGAAACTCTTGGTTCTCAACTCTGGACCAGGGTAAAGCCTACCATCAAGGATTTATGTCTGAAGAAAGCCGACCTCTGACAGCGTTTGTAACACCATGGGGATTGTATGAGTGGCTTAGAATTCCATTTGGCCTCACAAACGCCCCCGCTGTGTTTCAACGGTGTATGGAAACCTGCCTAGAGGGACTGACTGGTGAGATAGCAGTAATCTACCTTGACGACATACTGGTGTATGGAGCATCCTTTGAAGACCACTTAGAAAATGTCCGCAAAGTACTCCACCGTCTACAACAACATGGCATCAAGCTGAAGCCCAGTAAGTGTCATCTCTTCCAGCATGAAGTCCGCTACCTTGGCCGTGTTGTTTCTGCAGAGGGACACAAGATGGACCCCGCCGAGACAAGTGCTGTTCAAGCCCTGAAGGAGAAGATACCAAGCACGGTAGGAGAGGTAAGAAAACTACTTGGTTGTCTGGGTTACTACAGACGGTACATCCAAGATTTCTCACGAGTAGCGAAACCCCTGTACGACCTCCTCGCCATTAGCCCGGAGAACCGAGAGAAACTTGAACGTGACACTAGACAAAGAGGCAAGACAAAACCAGCCAGACGAGGCGCAGGACAAGTCCCTTCCAAACAACCAATCACATGGACCAACGAACACCAGCGCATCTTGAATTCTATTCTGGACTGTCTGATGAATCCACCTGTGATGGCCTTTCCTGATTTCTCACTCCCCTTCATCCTACATACTGATGCCTCCAACGAGGGCCTTGGTGCTATTTTATACCAGCGACAGCAAGGCAAGCTGAGAGTCATCAGTTATGGCTCACGGACCCTCACACCAGCCGAGAAGAACTACAACTTACACTCAGGCAAGTTGGAATTCCTACCAATGAAGTGGGCTGTCTGTGAAAAGTTTCGTGATTACTTATATTATGCGAAATCATTCACAGTTTACACCGACAACAATCCCCTGACCTATGTCCTCACCTCTGCCCGATTAAATGCTGCAGGATACCGCTGGGTGGCAGAGTTATCTGACTTTAACTTCACTATCAAGTACAAGCCAGGTAAAGCCAATGTCGATGCCGATGTACTGTCCCGATTGCCACTCGACTTCGAGAAGTACATGGCCGGATGCACCCTAGGGACAAACCCCAATTCGATCAGTGCCACCATCAACGCTGTCAAAGCCCAGCAGACCGGTCTTCCCTGGATAGCAGCCATTACATCCCCTATCCCTGAAGACGACGCAGAGTTATCCCCAGACGTGACACAACAGCAGATGTCCGATGCTCAACGAGCTGATCCCGGTATTGGACCAGTCCTTGAGTACATGACCAGACAACGGAGACCCCACAAGCGTGAAAGAGGAGGCGAACTCCATGAAACTACGGCTCTCCTTCATGAATGGGATAAATTCCAACTTAAGCAGGGGGTACTTTACCGAAAGAGAGGACACCAACATCAGCTTGTGCTACCTCAAGCACACAGAAGAAGAGTCCTCCATGAGCTGCACAATGAGATGGGACACCTTGGGGCCGACAGAGTAGTGAACCTGGCTCGAGACCGTTTCTACTGGCCACACATGCAGAGGGATATCGAGCACTACGTCTCCGAAGAGTGTCCTTGCAGGAAACAGCGACGACCAAACAGACCAACTCGAGCCCCGATGCAAAGTATCAAAACAACAGAGCCATTCGAGTTGGTGTCCATAGACTTTGTCCATCTTGAGCGAAGTAAGGGCGGCTACGAGTACATATTGGTCGTGGTAGACCACTTTACTCGTTTCACCCAAGCTTACGCTACTACTAACAAGTCGGGTAAGACTGCCGCAGATAAAATCTTCAATGGTTTTGCCCTGAAGTTTGGCTTTCCTCGGCGACTCCACCATGACCAGGGAAGGGAGTTTGAGAACCAGTTGTTCCACCGACTTCAGCAACTCTGTGGCATTGAACGATCCCGGACGACACCCTACCATCCCCAGGGAAATGGACAAGTCGAGCGATTTAACCGCACCTTGCTGTCCATGCTACGCACTCTGCCGGAAGAAGACAAAGCAAACTGGAAGCAGTCCCTTGGCAAAGTTGTTCATGCATACAACTGCACCCGCAGTGAAGCCACTGGGTACTCCCCCTTCTTTCTTCTGTATGGCAGACCCCCCAGACTCCCCATTGATATCTCCTTCCAACCAGTACTGAGGGTACGACCACAAATCACAAGGACTATGTCAACAAATGGAAGACCCAGATGGAGCAAGCATATGCTCTGGCCTCCAGACATAGTTCCAAGACAGCACATCATAACAGGGACCAGTACAACAAAAAGGTACATGGCATTAGCTTACAGCCAGGAGACCGAGTACTTGTCCGAAACTTGAACGAGACGGGTGGACCAGGGAAGCTCAGGTCGTACTGGGAAGAGAAAATTCACATTGTCATCAGACAGATGCAGGATGGCATGCCAGTGTATGAGTTGAGGCCTGAGAGTGGGGTTGGCAGGACCAGGGTCCTTCACCGGAACCTCCTCCTCCCCTGTGACCACCTACCTGCGTCCGAGACAGCACCAGCAGAACTACCAAAGACACGAGTGAAGAAACAACTGTGGTCTACAACGACACACGTCACTTCCCCCAACCCCACTAATGACGACAGCAGCTCCGAGGAAGAATTCTATCTTCAACGTCCCCTATCCCCCACTTCAGAGCACTTCACACCAGAAGTGCATGATGTTCCCGCTGAGCACCAGACTATGGAGAATGAAGATCCCCCTACGCCGGACCTCCCTCTGCTAGAGCCTCAACATGATGAGCCACAGATACAGGCCCAACATGAGGATGAGCAGACTTGGGAAGGAGCGATGCAGCAGGAGGAAGCAGTGCCACCAGAACAACCCCAGATGGATGCAGTGCCACCGGAACAACCCCAGCTGGATGAAGCACCACCAGAGCAGCATCAGATTGATGAGGCGCCTTCAGACGGACGTGATGACCCTACCATAGAGAACGAAGCTCGCTATCCCAGCCGGAGCAGACAGCCCCCTGACACTCTCACCTATGATCAACTTGGTGGATCAAACCATCAATGTGTTGCCCCGGTGATGACATCAATGATGAACACTGCTGATGTTCCTGCTACACAGGTGAACTCTCCCTATATCCAAAGCCCCCCTTATGCCCAGGCACAGCAGATGAGCTTTGCACGTCCCCCACATCCACAACCAATGCTCCAAGGAAATTATGCGTTTCCACAACCCCTACCGATGTATCCAGCTCCACCGATGGGTTACTATCAGCCGTCTCCATATCATCCCCAGCAGTTTGTTCCAGGATGGCAACCAATGATGACTCCACCATACTTCTACCAGCCGAGAGTAGCGTCGATGTGATGTGACGATCAGAAAATTTTTACAGTTTGTGCTTTGACAAATTTTGTTTTCTACTATTTTGCCTTATAGCACGAATGAAACTGCAGTAGATTGCATTACGTTTTTTAAGGTTCTAGTTTTTGATCAGGTTTCAGATTTTCAAATTGGCTGATCACTACTGCAAATTTTGTTTATGCCTGTTCACTTGAGGAGATGTGTTTTTCTACTCATAGCGGGAGTGATTCTCCATTTTTTTTTGCATTTAACGCTCCTCAGTTTCCAAATGCTCGACTTTGATTTTTTCTTTAGAGCGTTTTTTTAAGGATGGTTTTAGTCTGCAAATGTTGAGACAACATTTAATTTTTCGAGGGAGTATGTAGTGCCCCTCCCAGAGACCTCTCAAAAGGAGTTAGTAAATACCACCCCCCTAAAAAAATACAAGTTCCCATTTCCAAGGTCCAAGAGTGTACATGTGGCAATCCTCCAAGAATGTCCATGTGGCACTCCTGGTAGCCCACACAGCTGATTGGTTTGGGTGTGAACCAGTTGCCATGGTCACTTCCTTCTGATTGGTTAAGGCACCCAGTAGGAAATGCAACCTTATCCCAGTAGGTTTCATTGCTGTCATTCTTATGTGAGCAGTGAAACAATAAACATCGTTTCCACATCCTCCAGTCAACAAATACTGATGTGTTCTCCTTTTTGCTCCTTTTATCAGGTATGTTCATTTCATTTATTTATCTCACACTTCAGACTCCATTGTATTTTATTGGCATTGTTTTATTAGGATTATTATTATATTTATATTGGTACAGTTTGACCATTTTATAATGAGATGCGGACAAGTGGTTATGGATACCTATACTTTAGTACATGGCACAGGAAAGGTCCTGCTGTGGATTAGTGATGACTTGGCCAGAGAGTGGTCATGAGATAAACAATGACTTAATCCTCTAGATTAGACTTGTACTAGCCCAGTGAATGTTTACTCATTGCAGAATTTGGTTTGGTCATTTAAGTAAGTTAAACCATGGAGGTAGAAATTAAGTTGATTTGATTATTTAGTGATATTATTGATTAAATGCCTTTTTAAATTTAATTGTAAAGTTGATTGATTTAAGTTGAGTTTTATTGTTAATTGTGTTAATGCAATCAATGAGTGATTGCATCATTGCAAGTCTTTCTTATGTGAGCAGTGAAACAATAAACATCGTTTCCACATCCTCCAGTCAACAAATACTGATGTGTTCTCCTTTTTGCTCCTTTTATCAGAATTAACCCACCCCTCCGGGGCTGGACCTACACTAATATCCGACTTCATTTACAAATTCCAAGTTCCTGAGCAGTTCATTGAAGCGGAAATATAATCCAAAACACTTCGTCCCATGTGCTCGGTATGAACGAGTGAGATGTGTAAATCTATCGTGTTACATTTATTGCAAGGAGTGTAGACTCTTAATCCCTGTAAAATTCAGTGTGAGTTGACTTTCTTTTAATTCTGTTATATTCCTTATAATTCACTTGACTATCTATTGATTACCCTAGTCCTATACATCCCTCATCATTTCCTCTCCCCAAAATCACCATATAACGTGTACAAAATTGACAAGCTAAGTCCAATAGATATTTGATTTACATTGTTTTTATATAGGGATTCTTGTTTAATGTGTATTTTTCTTGGTAATTATTAATACTTTGAGTTATAATAATTTTGAGTTTCTTTTATATAGTGATTTGTATCGGTAATCCATTCATTGTTACGTGAATTTAAAATAATAAAAATAAAAAAATAAAAAAGTTAATAAAAAATAATAATAATAAATAAATAAATTATTCGGAGTTGAATGTGTTCGTTTGTGTTTATATTTTTGTGTCATTTGTATGTTTGCTTTTTTACACCTATAGGCCCCGATGCGTGCAGCGCGACATGAAACACATTTCCGTTCAATTACGCGAGTAATTGTAAAATGAAACTTTCTATAAATTAACAAAACCGAAGCAAAACAAAACAAAACCAGAATACATGTAAAATCAAACCTGAAAATTTTGATAACTTGGGCTGCAACAACGTGGGGTACGAATAGGCGCAATGTTTAACGTTGTGCTAATACAATCTTGACCAAGGTCAGTCGCTACGTGTTGTTTACGTGAACGTACAAAGGCCACGCGACCATTGTTGACTAATGATTCGTTCGGTCATAAACGCGGGCCTGCTCGAACACGTTCCTACAGCAGCTAGACAACAGACGACAACGAACCATGCGACACTGTTCGGTCTATAGACTCGTACATTATTGAACCATGGAGGAAGGAATTTTCCTTCCTCCATGATTGAACCAGGGGAAATATTTGCATTCACACTCCACGCCAATTGAGTCACTGCTCGCACATAACTTGTACATATACATATAAATAGTCTGTTCCACTCTGCTTTGCTAAGTAGCCGGGATTTGCAACTGGTGATTTTGGGGAACTAGACTGGGGGGAAACCCCTCAATTGTGATGACTCAACGGCTTCCTCCAGTTTTGTTACTAAACCACTTGTTTTAACTTGAAATTAGGTTATTATCAACATGCTTTAAATCGTACTCTACACGATGTCAACACGTCTTAGCTTGCCCTTACCTGCTCGGTGACGAAACACTAATACGTGAAATCTAGGACCCAGTTCACTCAAACACACTTATCATACACCAGACTTTATTAATTATTAATTAGAATATAATCATAAATATAAATGATTAAAACTATATAAATATGTTTTTTTCACGACAGCAGCTCGCACCGTTGCGTGATAATGCATTCTGTCACTTGGTGTTTAACTGATCGTTCCTTAGAAAACTGTAGTCAGCAATAACGGCTTCCTCCAGTTTTTGTTACTAAACCACTTGTTTTAACTTGAAATTATTTTATTATCAACATGCTTTAAATCGTACTCTACTCATAAAACATACACCTTCAGTGAGCAGAAATCATAATTGTTAGGTTGTAGCAAGAGCAGATCTCATATTTGTCCTGTGCAGACATCGTAATTGGCAGACAGCATAATTGTTAAGTTACGCACACACACATCCATATTGTCCGTTTGAGGGCGTGCTCCTTCGAGGGAAAATGTAGAGGGCGCAATTGAGGGAATTGAGAGGGAGCAATGGAGGGAATTGAGAGGGAGTAATTGAGGGAGCAGAGGGAGCAGAGGGAGCAATTGGGGGAATTGAGGGGAATGAGGGAGCAAACCTGGTGCAATCAGCACCTCACATACTACTTTCCCTGCATCGTGTTTGATACAGCCCTATTTAGATTTTTAGATTTCCTGTCTTTTTGATTACATAATGAGTAATGTGTTGTTCTAGTTAGTGAACTATTTTTAGATGGAATTTATGTATTGATGTGCATAATTAGCTATGTGCTCGTGTAACCAATGTTGTCGTCTGTGTATTTACTTGCGTTTACTATTGTAGCGAAACATGAATTTTGGCGCGCTTGGCTGGCCATATTTGGAGTGGCTGGTTCTGGTACGGCGGTCCGTTGTACTGTTCGCGTGGTGTACTGGCTGGTACCCCCAGCCAGTGCGTGTGCGCAAGCACGTAGGATATAAGTGCGTGTCCCATGTGTTCGCCCTTTTTCTGCTTGTGGCTGGCGTAGAGTAAAGGTCGCGCTTTTCTGCTTGTTGCCAGCGTGGGATAAAGATCGGTGCGGGCCAAATTGTCATTAATTGTAGCTGAACAGCAATCACAGGAGTTTGGATTGGGAGGACCGGTGTTCTTGATAGCCGCTCGTCAGGAAGGCCGAAGCCCTAAGGAGAACGCGCGGGGTTGCGCTACACTATTATGTATCATTCCAGGCAATGGACGTTTTGTTTCCACTTGGTTTCGTTTCTACATTGGGGTTTTTCTACATGGGTTTCTACATTGAGTTTCTACTGTGAATTAGGTCAACAATATAACTTAGTGCTGATTATTCTCTGTGGATTCTGTTAACCCTTTCGATCCCGCGGGCTCCAAAAAGAGCCTTTGTTGTGATACGCTTCGATCCCGCGGGCTCCAAAAGGTGCCGGGAATCGTCATGCGCTTGACGCCCAAGGTGACTTAAATCACCACCTGAAAATGCTTGAGCCTTCTTTTGTTTGGCGCCCTCTATTGACAGGAATTAAGCTTTTAAAACTTCATAAAAGCGCGCGTCACTTTGCGGTTTCCCCACTTTGCTAGCGTCCACTCGCCTTGCCACAACGGTCTGTTTTTTAGTTGCAATCATGATGGAAACGGACATAAATGATGGCATTTTGGCTGAGATTTTGGCAGACAGTGGCTCAGAATCGGATGACGATGTAACGGATGACGATAAAGGCATTTCTTCCGACGACAGCATAGAAGAAATTCCAGCAGCATTTCAAGAGGTAAGCACAGTAAAAAGTGAATAACAGTTACTATTCCCGGCCCAATGCAAACTAATGTAATTCAACGATGTTTCCTATAGCGTAAATATTGGATGCATTTTTTATATGCTCAAGGGGGTTACAACTGTTGGAGTTGAGGAATGTAAATTTAGAAAATGGATCCCTTGAATAGGAGTGACCAAATCCCCACCCCCTGGACTGGGTCAAAAAAGTCAGGCATGATGCAATGACCAAAGTGCTCGAGTGAAAATGTACAATTTGTAGTAGTTTGTTGGGGTTTTGTATTCATTGAAACAGCAAGTTGATGTATAGATATAGCATAGAAATTTTAACATCCACCCATAGCCGGTCGTGCTATTTAGTGTCAACAAGCTGAAAATGCACTCTTAAGCTTCCAAAAGAATAACCGCGTATTCGAAAGGCCCTCATAAGTCGTATTATGCAAGAAGTTGGGGGAATTCACATTCACAATTCCACATTAAAACGAACATTTATCGGCAACGACATTCGGAGGGTGGAGGCCGCCATCGTTCTTTTCTCAGCGCAATATTCATTTTGCGCATGACCCTGTGGCCTGTGCACATGCAGCAAAGTAGCAGTGAGATATTGCATTTACAAATGTAGGACCGAGATTAATCCTCCTTTGCCTTGTTTTTCTGTTGCAGCCTACTTACCAAGGTGACAGCCGGCCGAAATCAAGGACGACGACATGAAAGTTTAGATTTCTGATCCGGTTGGGAACGACGAGACTATTACAAGTGTGGGACTGTGTAGTTCACTGGAAATCCTGGCCCCCACCGGCGACTTTGCCACACTGTCGGCAGTGGAGATCTTCAAGCTGTATCTTTGTCAACTCGTGTGGGATATGCTCGTCGACGACACTAATCGCTATGCACAGCAAACAATAGACTCAAATCCTGATCAACAGTTCTCCTGGCACCCAACCAACATTCCCGAAATGATGGCATTTGTGGCACTTCTCATTGCTATGGGCATAAACAAATCCTCTCAATACAAGATGTACTGGTCGACGTCTGAAATTCTTCACATCCCATTCTATCCGTCGATCATGTCCCGTAATCGGTTCAGTTCAATTCTTCGGTTCCTCCACATCTCCAATAACCAAATTCCTCGTAGAGCTTTGGCTAAACGGGACAAACTTTCCAAAGTTTGGCCCTAATACTGATCTAATTATTTCATTGTTTTGCTTTTACACTTACAAAACAGATGCACAATATTTTCCTCCCTTTGTATACTCATTTTTACCATCAGTTTTACATACAAATATATCTGAGCCATTTGGCATGTACAGTACACATGTGTAAAAAAAAAGTGTCTATCACTGCAGAGTGAGGGCGCACTTCAATGAGATTGTGAAAACCCACTGGTGCTGAAGTGACATTGGGCTCCTAATAAGCTGTGGTAAAAAGGGTACTCTCTTACATAAGTGGCTGGTAATGAAAGGGTTAATTACCTGGATTATCAAAGAATATACTGCGATTGTTAAGCTTATAATTGTCTTCAAGTCCTACATTTTGTTACTGTACTCGTCCACATTAATTTGGGGATTGATCCTCCATGATGTACCGTAATGGTATCCCTACATTAATTATTTAAATTTTGTATTTTTATGGTGTGCATCATAGAATTATTGTTATTTAATACAAAAATTACCCTAAAATTACCTCAATTAAATATATATTTTCTTTCAACAGGTCTTTTCGTTTCTACAACGATGGATGTGCTACTCAGTTCAAGAGTAAGCAAGAACTCAAGAGTGCCGATCTGGAGAAATGTTGGAACCATGCTGAGTGCTGGATGTTCAAGTATCAAAAGAGATCATTTTCATGTCAATAGCACAAATCCACTATTGAAATACAAATTTTAAAAAGAATTAGCTGTTGCAAACTGCTTACCAACCTAAATGACCTAAAGTATAAATGCAAACTAGTAGTTATTGGCTTTACATTTCAAACATAGCAGGTTCTTTCTCAAAGGCAAAAAGGCATTTTGCCTTTGAGAAAGAACCTGCTAGGTTCTGTTTTGTGTTACCTTATTTTCACCATACTTGGACCTGGACTTTCAACTCATCTGTCTTGACTATATAGACTTGTACTTTGTCATTTTAGTAGGTTTTTCAGAGGTTTCTCACAGCTAAGACCGAAATTCAACCCTACTTATCCTGCTTTTTAGAAAACAGCATTCTGTTTTTTTTAAATAGCATAATATTGTGTGTTTTTTAAATAGGATCCTGTTTTTATACTATTTTGTGACTATTATTTGTGGCCAAATCACATTGACAAAACAGGAATAAAATAGTTTTCCCCCTTCTTTTCATCCTGGGGTAATTATAAATATACTGTTGTTAATATTATCTTGACACATTTTACTGTTTATTTTCAGTGTGGTGCTCGTGCATGGAGACATGGTTCGATGGTACCTATAATACCGTGGTCCAGTACCACGGATTTATACCATGGTAGTACCATGGTCCAGTACCGTGGTAACCATGGTACAGTATCATGGTATGGGCAATTTACCATGGAAATGTACCATGGTTTTACCTTGGTTTTGCCATGGTACATTTTCATAAGGGTCTCCCCTTAGCACTAAATATTTACCTGTAGCGCAGGTATCTCCCGTGTAGCCAGCAACACATGTACAGGTAAAGCTGTCCACGCCATCTACACAGGATGCTCCGTTCATACATGGATTAGGAGTACAGTCATCGATATCTAAACAAAACAAACGTGAATTGTAAGAAGAAGATGACATGATCGACAAACCAACATTTACTTCTCCCCTTAGCACTAAATATTTTACCTGTAGCGCAGGTATCTCCCGTGTAGCCATCCACACATGTACAGGTAAAGCTGTCCACGTCATCCACACAGGTTGCTCCGTTCATACATGGATCAGGTGTACAGTCATCGATATCTGAACAAAACAAACGTGAATTGTAGGAAACAGACGACATGACAAAATACTAGTCTCTGATCGACAAACCAACATTTACTTCTCCCATTCTCACTAAACATTTACCTGTAGCGCAGGTATCTCCCGTGTATCCATCCACACACGTACAGGTAAAGCTGTCCACGCCATCCACACAGGTTGCTCCGTTCATACATGGATCAGGTGTACAATCATTGATATCTGAACAAAACAAACGTGAATTTTAGGAAACAGACGCATGACAAAATACTAGTCTCTGATCGACAAACCAACATTTAACTCTCCCATTCGCACTAAACATTTACCTGTAGCGCAGGTATCTCCCGTGTATCCATCCACACACGTACAGGTAAAGCTGTCCACGCCATCCCCACAGGTTGCTCCGTTCATACATGGATCAGGTGTACAGTCATCGATATCTGAACAAAACAAACGTGAATTGTAGGAAACAGACGCATGACAAAATACTAGTCTCTGATCGACAAACCAACATTTAACTCTCCCATTCGCACTAAACATTTACCTGTAGCGCAGGTATCTCCCGTGTATCCATCCACACACGTACAGGTAAAGCTGTCCACGCCATCCACACAGGTTGCTCCGTTCATACATGGATCAGGTGTACAGTCATCGATATCTGAACAAAACAAACGTGAATTGTAGGAAACAGACGCATGACAAAATACTAGTCTCTGATCGACAAACCAACATTTAACTCTCCCATTCGCACTAAACATTTACCTGTAGCGCAGGTATCTCCCGTGTATCCATCCACACACGCACAGGTAAAGCTGTCCACGCTATCCACACAGGTTGCTCCGTTCATACATGGATCAGGTGTACAGTCATCGATATCTGAACAAAACAAACGTGAATTGTAGGAAACAGACGCATGACAAAATACTAGTCTCTGATCGACAAACCAACATTTAACTCTCCCATTCGCACTAAACATTTACCTGTAGCGCAGGTATCTCCCGTGTATCCATCCACACACGTACAGGTAAAGCTGTCCACGCCATCCACACAGGTTGCTCCGTTCATACATGGATCAGGTGTACAGTCATCGATATCTAAACAAAACAAACGTGAATTGTAAGAAACATACGACATGATCGACAAACCAACATTTATATTGTGAGTTTTTGCGAGCACTGTATTGACTAAATTTAGCCTAAAATGGTTACCAGAGTAAATTTTTCACTGAATTAAGTTTTTTTGGCCATGGCCAAAAGACGGCGCTATATACGCAAGCACGGTTGCAATCAGATCGCTGATAATACAAGTGTGCGCTATTACTACCGCAGAGTATTTCGCTGTATAATTTTAACCCGTTTTTCAGGTGAAAAATCCATTTCTTACTTAAGGATAAAGTCCGATAAGGTGTTCCGAAACAAAATGGATGGTATTTGGACTGAAAGAATTGGGTGAGAAGATGGAATGCAGTAGTTACCATTTCTGGTCTGTACATAACATGAAGTTATTTAATCATTCAAGCGACAGTTATTGTGGTGGTATATATCAAATTCATACGTTTGTACGGTATAAATAACGGAACCCACTAAACTGAGCCGCGAAATGCCCCGATCTCGTAACCGAAGTGTAATCACCGCTAGAGGGCTACGATGTGCACGAAGCGGATAGTCTAATACACAGACTGTGTACACACCATAAATGAGTGACGAATCATGTTCACCAATAAAAGGCCGGCTACGATAAAGGTGCGGAGAGCAGTAAGGTGTAGGCCATTCAAATAATCTGAAAAATCATTATTGGAAACCAAGGCTGATTTTCTAGCCAATACGGAGAGAGGATTTAAATCCCAATGGTTTTTTTATATTAATAAAATTTCAAATGAATTCAGTATATACCACGTGCATTATACATTAGTTAAATTTAAAATACATGAACATTTCAAAAGTTGTACAAATAGTGCGAATACATTTGTTCTGAAAAATTCAATCATATCTTACTTTCATTTTCATGAACATCTTCGTGAAATTCTTCATCAAAGTAGAGACATCCGCTAGATGGTTGCAATGCAGATTTATCATCGGAATACACTGCTGAGTTGAGCTGACAGAGCTTGTTATAATTGCAGTAGTTGAATGACTTACATGCATCTTCGTGTAAACAGAATACCGCACACGTCACGTATGATGGAGCCGTTTGGGTGCGGTAAACCTTACCTTTAAGTACATGATCTAGTATGGGACCTGGATGAAATTGATGCGGGTTACCAGCACGCATTTGATACTCGCGTGATTGTGGTGGACATGTCCCGCTGATATCATCACATGCATTTACGGTTACGATGATCGTTGCCAACAGAGTGAGAGTGTTTAAAGTAATGACAGCCGCTGTGTTCATTAATCTGTAATTACCAACAAATTAAGAATAGACATCACGAGTCATCAACAATGTACATACATGTACATACAGTGACCATTCGTCGTTGCGCCTTGATCCTTCTGTAAATGCCAAAATTTAAGGTGGTGCTCATTATGCTAATATGTAAAACTTGTAGTTTTGAATGGTGAAGAGGATAAGTAAGACTAATTGAGGTGACACCATGTAAAATTCTCTGTTGGGTGGTAATTAGTTCTGAAAACCTCCAGTTCTTTTCAGAACTAATTACCACGCAATTAGTCTTACTTATTATGCTAATATACCAAATTCAAAAATGAAGACTTATTTTCATTGGTTATTGGCTGGCCCAGCAATTGCTCACTGTGCTTGATGTACATTGTACTATACGTGTACAACGTGTATGCATGCACAGTGCAATGTGTATGAGATTAAACTAGGTCATATCTAGGGACCTGTGATTGGCCATCCTTTAAAATAAACCACCCACAAATCAACAAACCGTGCTTATGACTTTCCATTGGAATTCCAATGGGAAAATAAAGAAACACATATAAAGCTTTCGATAAAGGTTGTATTGATTAAGTTCGAACGTACGACGTCGCAATGCACAACCGTATCCACGACTCAATTATTGATCTTGCTGTACAGTATACGCGTGCAGGGCCGGGGACGGCGCACCGGCCGTGTGTGCTAAATTTCTCGGGCCAGAAATCGATACAGGATGGGGAATACCGTGGTAAGTGCACTCTGCAACACAAGCCTTGGTCGAGGCTAGGAACCGTTTGGATCAACCTCAGTCTGAAGGCTTTCCTGCAGTATCGACCCTACCTGCTATCAATACATTGGGAAGGACATAATTGGAAGGAGGTGGGCGAGAGGATGAGATGCAGCTTAACCCTATCAAGCCTGGGTTTTTTGTTCTCAGACCTGGGGGGTGGGGCTTATTGTGCCCCCTCCGTATTTTCTGTATTCAACAGCCGATTTTCTTGAAACTTCGTAAATATGTTCGGTTAGACGCGACCTATTAAATGAGGCTATGGAATTTTCATCGGTCAGTTAGGTGGCGCTATACCTATTTTTTGTTATTTTTCCTCAAAAATAATATTATTTGTTGTCCGTTGGCCATGAAATTTGGCACAAATGTTGTCTTCAGTACATGCAACAATGTGACAACATTTAAAATACCACTAGAAGGCGCTATAAGCAATATTTTGGGTATTGATTTTTTACAAAAACGTGATTTTTTAAAAATATTTTGACCCAAAATTGGGTTTTCTAAACCAAACGTACAATAAAGGCCGATATAATAACATCCATGATACTGCTGATGACATACAATTATACATTGACCAAAATAAATTGATAAAAACTTTTAAAAATCCGGTTTTGGGGACAAAAAGTAAGTTATTACATTTAAACGTATTGGATTCCCAGAATGCATTGGAAGTGGTCACATGACTCAATATTGTCAAGACTTCAGAGTTTAAAAGTTGACAACAAACCCAAAAACCCATATTGAATGTTTAACAGTATCAAAAATCTAGTATTTTTAACAAAAAAGTGGAAATTCAATTGGACCTGTTCAGAATAAACAGTTGCCATGGCAACCATGAATACCCATTATCACTGATTTTTGCGTGAGGGGGTTCCAAAGAATTGTTAGGAAAAGTCAGAAAAATTCAGCGTGATCGGACAAAGCGTTCTGGAAATATTTAAAAAAATGTCATTGGGCACATAGATGTTAAAGATTTATCGCCCATGATTGGCTCAAGAGAACCCCAAAAGTAAATTTTAAACAGCGAAAGAATTTTGAAAGATTATCGTTATTAATTAAACAAAAAATTAATAAATTCGGATGTTGGAAATTGTATAAAACGATATTTAAAAGTATATATTTTCAAATTATTTCGTTTAAACGACTTATTATCTCGTTTAAACGACATTATACGTCGTTTAAACGAGATAATAAGTCAAACGTATGTAGGCAACAAATAATAATAACTAGCATTTAAATACGCTCTTTTAAGTATAAGTAATTCACAGCGCTTACAATGAATTAAATACACAACACAAAAAATAACTACATCCAAACATGGGGTGTTAATGTTGCACCAGTGAAATTTAAAATGAGCAAAATGTAGCAATAATTATTGTAACACTCCAACACCCCAGCTTTGTCATGAAATATAAATGACTTATGGTAGTTATTTTAGAAATAAACAAAACAAGATGTTACCTACAAATCACCTGACCACTGAAGTACAACTCTCAGATAATGTTATATCATAGAGCCTGCCAATGAATATGAAACCTCTTTGCACTTCTGCTATATTAAAACTAATTCAGTTTGGGTGAAATGGACATCGTTTTAGGAAGGAGAACGAATTCAAAATGGACTCCTTCGCAATTACCAAACTGCGCAGGCGTAAGCCAATCTGCTGGTATAGCAAGCAACTCACAAAACCTACCTTACCACCACAGATATTGTTACAACCACACTGAACAAAAGTTACCCATGTTTTTCTTCTATATAGTTTCTGTTTAGTTTTAATAAAGCAGTTACGCACATGTAGACCACACAGTAATTTGCGGGAATGTGAACACTAGTTATGGTGTGTAAACATGATGGCACACCCCACATAACCCCCCCCCCCCTCAAAAAAACTTTTTTTGAAAACATTTGGCAGTGTGAAAACACCACTAAGACTGTGGGTAATGGATACATTATGTGCACAAAATTTTAGCACATGCAGCACCCCCATACAATACTGAGTTAAAACCAAAATTTCATTGAAAAAAATGTGGTGGCGCGATATCCCAGCCAAATTCAAAACTCTGGACGGACAGAGAGAGAGCTTTCTTGGTGAGACTTCTCAGTATAGATACTGTATGTTACTGGTGTCAAGGTGTGCTAAAATGTTTGCTCACCATTGTAAACCGAGACTCAACGTGTGTGTATATTTTCTCAAGTAGTCTATATGAAAAGGCATATTGTATAATGTGATTCGAGCTGTTTTCATTCGGCAGAAACTTACCGTATTGTGCTTCTGTAGCGGCGGGAACACAACTGACGACAGACGAACTGAAACATTGTCGATGTTGTATAACTTCAATAACTGTCATATATATAAACAACTTAAGATATCAACCAGCTGCTATGAGCGAGAAATCTCAGACCTAGTGTGCCAATCGAAAGTGTGTCTCAAATTATACTGTCAAATTGTGCGAATTGTTGTTAGACACAGTTGTTTTCCCGTTGCCATATCAACTACTGATCGGATGACGCGTCAAGGCTTTGAAACTCCTACTTTTTAATATAAATCGTGTTACGTATTTGGGCCAACGTTTGTCACGTACCAGCTGCTATGAGCAAGAAATCTCAGACCTAGTGTGCCAATCGAAAGTGTGTCTCAAATTATACTGTCAAATTGTGCGAATTGTTGTTAGACACAGTTGTTTTCCGTTGCCATATCAACTACTGATCGGATGACGCGTCAAGGCTTTGAAACTCCTCCTTTTAATATAAATCGTGTTACGTATTTGGGCCAACGTTTGTCACGTACCAGCTGCTATGAGCAAGAAATCTCAGACCTAGTGTGCCAATCGAAAGTGTGTCTCAAATTATACTGTCAAATTGTGCGAATTGTTGTTAGACACAGTTGTTTTCCCGTTGCCATATCAACTACTGATCGGATGACGCGTCAAGGCTTTGAAACTCCTCCTTTTTAATATAAATCGTGTTACGTATTTGGGCCAACGTTTGTCACGTACCAGCTGCTATGAGCAAGAAATCTCAGACCTAGTGTGCCAATCGAAAGTGTGTCTCAAATTATACTCTCAAATTGTGCGAATTGTTGTTAGACACAGTTGTTTTCCCGTTGCCATATCAACTACTGATCGGATGACGCGTCAAGGCTTTGAAACTCCTCCTTTTTAATATAAATCGTGTTACGTATTTGGGACAACGTTTGTCACGTACCAGCTGCTATGAGCAAGAAATCTCAGACCTAGTGTGCCAATCGAAAGTGTGTCTCAAATTATACTGTCAAATTGTGCGAATTGTTGTTAGACACAGTTGTTTTCCCGTTGCCATATCAACTACTGATCGGATGACGCGTCAAGGCTTTGAAACTCCTCCTTTTTAATATAAATCGTGTTACGTATTTGGGCCAAGGTTTGTCACGTACCGGTAGTCGTTTTAAGGTACATCATTCGTAAATGATAATGGTGAGCAAAACGTCATCTATGAGTACAAGCTTACTCTCTGAATCGAGATATATAATTAATTCACCGTCAAACTCGAGTGGCATGGTATAGTGTTCAGAACGCTCGCCTTGCAAATAGAAGGTAACGAGTTCAAGAATTGGTTTTATACATTTTTTAACTACAATTCAGAAGCAAAGCCTTTCAAAAACAAAGCCTCTCTTTGAATCAAGATATACATTAAAACAGCCAATTATCTGTGGAAGTTTCAGTTCACAGCGAAGTTATGAGAAAATTATTAAAAATATTCATAAAATTGGTTACAAAATTGGAGCAAACATGTGCAAAGATTTCCGTAGTTTTTTCTTCTCTGAAACGAGAGCTGTCCACATACACTACTTGCTCTCATTTTTTCAGCATAATTGGTACCTTTAACTAACTTCACATCAACTTCACATTTCCTTTAAATGAAAAATAAAATTACCTGCGGATTATCATCTATATGTTACACCGCATAAAGCCTCCCAGACGCGGCACATAACCATAAAACAGTTATCGCGGATATATTGGTTACACCATACACGTAAATAAATCCCATTTTGTGGAGGATTCGTGCCAAATAAAGCCAACTGGGGCTACAACCAAAGAAAATGATCGACTAGACATGTCTAGGTTACGCCAAAAGGATTAAAACTGCTTTCAATCTGTAGGGTATACATAAACGGGGAAAGACGATGCAGCCTACGTAAATGAGTTGGGGATTGTTGTCATACCAACCTATTGGTGGATTTAATTGATCCTGTTTATATATTTTTGATAATGATGAACAATTACTGTTTCCGGCAATTTTAAGAGTGGCCTACGGTGTACTAGTGCCAAGGTCTCACAAACAGCCGAAGATATTGGCTTTTCTCTATGTAGAAGGTTGTCCGTAGCCGAAATAGACAATGCACGATTTTTCACGGGGATTTTGGTCCCTCTAAAAGAGCTATTTTGCTGATTGAAGATAGGCATATCGATCGGTCACTGGATTTGAAGCTCGTTTCTATGCCAAAATAATATAGAAGATGCCTTGACCGTTGAAAGTGATTTCTGTTGCGTCAACGACCAAGACACATACAATAAACCTTATATGCCTTTATACGTAGCCTATACTTTTCAATTTGTATTCATGCTGTCATATTTTATTTGTTTCAAGTGCAGATCCAGGAAGTTGGAGGAGGGGTCCAAATCTGGCACTGAAAGCGACAGCGCGTAGCGTAAAGCCTTCAGGCCCTGTCGAGGGTCAAGCAAACAAACCCCTGCACACTAAGAAGTAATGGTTCAAATCTGCACCCATATCGTTGATACAATAGCAGCACCCCTGTGGGTGCAGACTTGGCACCCCCTGGATGTGTGCCTCCCCTACGGGTGCATATTTGCTCCTTTGAGGGTGTAAATTTGAACCATTATTTCTTAGTGTGTAGAAGCTCTAAGTTTTTCGGCATTTTGGTGAAAGAAAATCAATTAAAGCCACCGTTATTATACTTTTTTGTATAATAAACAATATATTTTGTTGACAAAATAACCGGGTTGGGGTTGGGAGCAAAAGTTAGGTTTCAGCAGGAATTAACGCCGTGAAAGCTCTGCGTTTTAAGGTATTTTGGTGATACAAGGGGGTCTCGTGTTTCCCCAGACTTAAAAAATATTTTATTAACGCAAACTTATATAATATGATTCTATCCGGTCAATCGTCAGAGAGCAAGCTTGGTGATCAAGAGGTTCGAACCCCGCCTGAGTTTTTTCACAGACGTCTATTATCACAGACGTCTATCTATACTGGGTACTGAAAGGATTAGTTGCCCTGCACTGGCATCCAAAAGAATCGAAAGGGGGCTTAATGATTAAGTGTTGGACAAAGGGATGTATTATAGTCACAAACTGCAACCGTATATTTTATATGGTTTTGTTACACATACTCAAAAATGAAAGAAAACAACTTTTATGCGGTTCCTCACTCGGTTTATTGCACGTCATTGGTCATTGGATCCAATTTGTATACAGATACTAAATGTATTTGGACTATCCAACATTTTCGACATGAGAGTACTCATTCAGGATACCTCTTCCTTGAAATGGTGTGTTATTTGATGTTAATAATTTTCAAGAAACACTGGTTAACAAATACCCTATAAGCCTTCATGGATTTTATTAATTATTGTTTGTTTAACGTCTAAAACTGTGGATAGCCCTTAACAGCTAATTAACAATATTGTTGCGTTATTTACAGGCAATTTACTTTCAATTAAACGATTGTTCTAGTCTAAAAGATGTATATTCCATGCTCCAAATGATTTTATCTTGAAATATAATCGAAATTTTAATAGCTGTATTTGTTGATCAACGTAATAACAAACGTTAATTACGATATCAAATGAAAATAATCAAAATCTTCAATAACCTTTGGCCTTGCGCGATAGTTATGCATTACTATTCAAATTGAGTTTTTATGTTCAAATTGAGTTTTAATTTAAAATGCATCTTTTACCAAAATAAGCAGACCTGTATTGATTTATATTTTCAAGGTAACTATTTGTTCGAGCATGGAATATATCATATTTAATGACATAAATAATAAATTCTGTTCCTTTGTGGCGCTCGCGGATTTGATTACATGTGATTACATTAGATCTGATTACATTGGGTTACATTGGATTTGATTTATTTTGAATTTGATCATTCAACTGTCTACAACTCTTATTGTATATTTCCAAATTAAACTAATTTTCTAATAAAAAAAATCAATCATTGTTATTTGTGAATCAAAGACAAAATTGTAAATTTTTGTATTGTTCTTGTCTATTTGTCATGGCATCCTAACTTTTACTGTTGGGCGGACTCACAACAATTAGAGTAACACTATAACCCTAACCCTGTCTGTGACACTTGTTTATCAAAACATGAGCACTTTTTTATGTAACTTTCACGGGTTAGTTTTATGATGTATTTCTTTAAAGAGGGGCTCTAAGGTCAAATTTAGTTTTGTGATTTTCCAATAACTAGAGTCCTTATTAAAGTGTGAAAAAATTACAAAAAAATTAGTCTCTAACCTCACGTTAAAGTGATGTAAAATGTCATTTTATTTGATAACCTTCCTGTGTGAAATTTGTTAACATCCAAAGACAACAGTGACGTCACATTTCAAATAAATGGATCTCTACATTTTTGTACGGTGAATTTGCAGTTCATTCCACAATATTTGATCAAATCGGCGTTGAAATTGACTTTTTGACAAACAAAAAATTCCTGTATGGAATGTTACAGACTCATTTACCGTAAGAAAATAGTGACGTCATGTTTCAAATATCGCTCTGAAAGGGTATCAAATAAAATGATATGTTACACCACTTTAAAGTGAAGTTAGAGTGAGTGCATCACAAAACTGAATTTGACCTTAGAGTGCCTCTTTAAAACTACCAAAACTTACCAACTATCAGTGTTCCATTTAGAGTTAAATGCATGGATCAATGAAATTTCATGTGACTTGTTTATCGCCGTATAGACTAATGTACCAGTTATAATTTTTGTATTTTTCTTGTCTATTTGTCATGGCATCCTAACTTTTACTAGTGGCCGGACTCACAGCAACTAGAGTAACACTACCCTAACCCTGTCTGTGACACTTGTTTATCAAAACTTGAGCACTTTTTTAATGTAACTTTCACAGGTTAGTTTTATGATATATTTCTTTAAAACTTACCAAATACCAATATTAAATTTAAAGTTGAAATTTCACGTGGCTTGTTTATCGCCGTATAGACTAATGTACCAGCTACCCGCCACAGGTGGAGATGGTTCGGTGAAGTTAAAGGAGTATTCATTTATTCGAAAGTCAATATGGCCGCTATCTAAGGTTATCGTGAAGACAGATCCCGAGCCTCCGATATACCGACACCTGCGTCCGCATCATCCTGCAAATTTCCTGTCGTTTACGAGAAAATAGTGAAAATGCATTCAGATTGTTCGTATTCATTCCAACGCGAATTTCTGTCTGGGGATGACAGAAATTTATTTTGGAAATCTTTTTTACTAATTTTACTCAAACAATAGCACCTCAGACATAACAATAGCACCTCAGACATAACAATAGCACCTCAGACATAACAATAGCACCTCAGACATAACAATAGCACCTCAGACATAACAATAGCACCTCAGACATAAATATTTCAAGGGATGTTTGATACCATCATCAACTTTACACCAAGTAAAGTTTCATATAAATCAATAACCCTTTATATTTTTTGAGATTATCAATAATATAAAGTGCCTCTAAATCAATGGCTTTCATGAACTTTCATTCGAAAAGTATTTACCTGTAGGGCTAGCTAGTCTTTGATCAACAAACCCAACAATTATTTCACCCCTTAGCTCTATTCAAAGTATTAGGGACGTTAGAAGATAGGACGTAAACGTGTGCATATACGAGTGTGATGTCACACGTACTGTTTTATACTATGAATAGCATCCAGTCTTCGCGCAAATCCCCCAGTCGTCTACTTAAGCAGCAGCATCTCCCAGAATTTGGCATTCTCCTGAAAACGATCAGAGCATACTGATCGAAACGTCAAATTGTAACCAACCAGTTCTTTTCAGAACTATTTACTAATGTTGTGGCGCCCTTTTCGGTTAACCAAGAACACCCCGCTGTTCAAACACAATACGCTATTGTTTGGACCTCTTTAATACTGGCTGACGCCTTGTATCTTCGTGCAGTTGGTACCAGGGTGTAGGCTTCGACGCACGTACATGTACATTATTTTTTCTATGTTATGATAAGAAACCTACATTGAAGAATGTTAACTTAAGTTCTCTTGTGCTGTTGCTGTCTTCTGGGTTTTTCGTCTTTTTGATTTTTTTAAATTTAATGCAAAAGCATAAGACTACTCAAAAGAGAATTTTAACATAGTGTCACCGCAAACGGTTTTTACCTACTATGAACACATAACGTGTTACGTCACATTCGTATATGCACAAGTGTACGTTCCATGATCCATTTTCTTACAGTTCGTATTTACCTGTAGCGCAGGTATTTCCTGTGTAGCCAGCCGCACATATACAGGTAAAGCTGTCCACGCCATCCACACAGGCTGCTTTGTTTATACATGGATTAGGAGTACAGTCATCGATATCTGAACAAAACAAACGTGAATTGTAAGAAGCAGACGACTTGACAGGAGACTATAGTCTCTGATCGACAAACCAACATTTATTTCTCCCCTTAGCACTAAATATTTACCTATAGCGCAGGTATCTCCTGTGTAGCCATCCACACATGTACAGGTAAAGCTGTCCACGCCATCCACACAGGCTGCTTTGTTTATACATGGATTAGGAGTACAGTCATCGATATCTGAACAAAACAAACGTGAATTGTAAGAAGCAGACGACTTGACAGGAGACTATAGTCTCTGATCGACAAACCAACATTTATTTCTCCCCTTAGCACTAAATATTTACCTATAGCGCAGGTATCTCCCGTGTAGCCATCCACACATGTACAGGTAAAACTGTCTACGCCATCGACACAGGTTGCTCCGTTCATACATGGATCAGGTGTACAATCATCGATATCTGAACAAAACAAACGTAAATTGTAAGAAGAAGACGACATGATCGACAAACCAATATTTACTTCTCCCCTTAGCACTAAATATTTACCCGTAGCGCAGGTATCTCCTGTGTAACCATCCACACACGTACAGGTAAAGCTGTCCACGCCATCCACGCAGGTTGCTCCGTTCATACATGGATAAGGAGTACAGTAATCGATATCTGCATATGAATTTGTTACCCCCGATTTTGTTCACTTAATTTGACTGTTTAAATCATATCACATGTACAATGCACTCAGTGACTGGGTACAGTAAGCGGATTAGCGTTATCTCTGTTGGGCTGTGCGTTCGTCCGTGAAACCTGAATGTGAGATCTTCCATTCACAAAATGGGTGGAACGAAGTGGTAAGGTTTAGAGAACAATAATCTTTACACTGATGTGAAACCAAGACAAAATATTTCACAAAAGAAAATCACTATTTACCATTACAAACCAAATCGCAATGTCTATTCAATATACAATTAATATCCAAATCAGTCTCATCATTTTTGATAGATTATGTAGTAGCTGAAGAATGCATAACACGTGTAAAGCAATGGAGAATGACTTGTCGAATGCAGAATCAGACGTTGGCTGTCATTGGTCACTATGTCTTTGTAAAAAATACGGTGGTTTTTTCCAACCAATCAGAATAAGCTTTACATCAATGGAAACAGTAAGATCTGATCTGTTTGGTGGTCGTTTACCCTGTTGAAATTGATACTCCAGTAAGGAAATACGTCAAGAGAACGCCGCGCGGAGCGGTTAAAAATGAGCCCTTCCACAGGAAAACAGGCCAAACTCGGAGTTTTGAAAGCAAAATATACGGTGGTTTTTTCTTCCCCAAAAATATTTATGATATATATTAGGACTGCAATGAAACACAATTTATAAAACCGTTTTACCCGGTGAAATAGCCTGCACGGTTAAAAAGTAATTACTTAAAATGTGTGGAAAAGGGGCGTTTTAAGACCGTTTTTCTACTAATAAATGTGTGTTCAGACAGAAAATCGCTTATGTGAACATGACAAATTCATATGAACAAAACAAACGTGTAATTTTAATGTGGTGGCCCACTCCGGAGGTTGTTCAGGGGTGTGTGATTAGTTCCTTTAATTTCTAATTCGGAATTGGACAACTGGTTGATGGTTACAATCCTTGTGGTTTATTTTAATTACATCACAATTAAAGATGAAGAACAGAGAAAAGAAGAAGACGAAAAAGAAGACCCCCAACACTGGTCTATAATTGCTCAGAAAACTCGAACCATGTAGTATACACCCAAACGAAAAAGATCTATGACCCTTATAAATCACAGATGCTTGACTTGAAAAGGTCTATTAAAGTCGGAATAGTGGTTTGAACGTAATTGTTCCGCCATGAAAATTACATTCTAAATTGGCATTTTAAGTGTAAATTTAAACCTAATTACCCTTTTAAATGAACCATTATAAAGTTTTATACATACTTAGAATTTACAAATAACCCTAGATAGTATACGGAATGTTTGTTTTACTGATAACTGTACTACTTTAGCAAGGCGTAGGCACATCACATAGCAATGACATATGGTTATAAGGCCGCTAAGCCCGCGAAAATAGAATTAAAGGGACATGAACATTAAAGGGGAAGACTGTATATACAATAAACAACCCCGATTCCCTACAGTAAGAAGCAGACAACATTACACGTCCTGATCGACAAACCAATATTTTCTTCACCTCTAATGGTGCTTAGTATTTACCTGTAGTACTTGTATTTCCCTTGTATCCACACATGTACATGTACATGGAAAGATGTACATTTATCGATGTGTGAACAAAATAAACGTGAATTGAAAGAAGCAGACGATGTGACAAAATACTAGTCTCTGATCGACAAACCAACATTTACTTCTCCCTTTCGAACTAAATATTTACCTGTAGCGCAGGTATCTCCCGTGTAGCCATCCACACATGTACAGGTAAAGCTGTCCACGCCATCCACACAGGTTGCTCCGTTCATACATGGATTAGGTGTACAGTCATCGATATCTGAACAAAACAAACGTGAATTGTAAGAAACAGACGACATGACAGAATACTAGTCTCTGATCGACAAACCAACATTTACTTCCCCTTATAAAAAAGTGCCATGGTATTACCATGGTAACCATGGTTTCATGATGGTTACCATGGTAAATGCATGGTATAACCATGGTACTTATTCCATTGGTTGTACTCCTATGGTTATACCATGGATGTACCATGGTTTTACCATGGTTGTGGTGGTAAATCGATGGTATCTATGGTACATCTATGGTACTTGTGTTTTGTCATGGTATTTTAATGGTTATCAGAACATGTGTTAACAATGTATGGTGATTTTTGTGCCCGTAGAAATTGAAAGGCAAAATCCTACTTTATTCCTATTTAAAATAGGTTTTTCCCCTATTTTCATTCAAAACACTGGAGTGAGTTCAATATTTTATTCCTATTTTGTAATTCCAATCCTATTTTATTCATGTTTTTCACTATGCATACTATTTTTTGTACTTGGTAATTTTTCTTGATAATTTTAACGAATGTGGGCCTATACTCAAGCCCGAGAACCTGGTCATAGGCTATAACTAGCTTTATAGGTGTACTTTAATATTGTGCACATTTCGTCGCAGTTTTCACGAACTGACGCGACCGCTCAAAAATGAAATTGATTTAGAGCCTAAAATTAATTTTACTTTTTTAGTTATCAAAGTTTAGAAGGTATTTACTATTGATTTAATTTTGCCCTACACCGACGTGTGTATAGCACTGTATACTCAGTGCTTTCCGAGTGTCTGTGAAAAAATTACACAGGCAACTCGGGCAGGATTCGAACCCACGACCTCCTGCTTACTACTGCAGACGTCTTAACCTCTCGACCACCGAGCTTGCCCGATGTCGATTGGCCGGCTAGATGGATGTCGATTGGCCGGCTAGGTGGAGGTAAGCAGGAGGTCGTAGATTCGAATCCTGCCCGAGTTGCCTGTGTAGTTTTTTCACAGACACTCGGAAAGCACTGAGTATACAGTGCTATACACACGTCGGGGTAGGGCAAAATTAAATCAATTGTTTATCTCCCGACGCAAGAATTTCACCAACCTATATAAGGTATTTACTGATACCTTTCTTTCTGCTAAATTTCAAGTCTTGAAACGCCTACATTGGTTCCTAATTACAGTAATTTAATTTAGTTGAAATTGGATTTGTTTGTTTTCACGAAGTGACAGATAGCAGCCTTGTGCATGTATTAAAGCATGTATTTCATGCTAATGGCATATTCTTAAGTTTTCACAAAGTGATGCGAACAGTCATGCCACACAGAGCAGTGTGTACTGTGTGTGTGTGTTTCACCCACGCATCTCTAAACCAATACACGGGAATTGAGTAAACTTGATAATAGTGTGTACTGATTTTTGTAGTTTTCACTAAGTGGCGATTTGGTTTATAAGTATGTTTATAGTTTTTTACCCTACAAAAATCATACAGTTATGTGTCATTCAAAATTTCAGCTTTCTAACAAAGTAAAAAATAATTGTCGAAATTAAAATGAGATTAAAACCGCGATTTTAAAACTTTTCCATCTTCAATCGCTAATATCTCGCAACGCAATTTTATTTCTACTTTGTAAATACTGCAATGATTTGTATTAATGTAGGGATACCATTACGGTATCCCTACAGAAATGGCGTCGTAGACAGGATTGGGTACGGTGACGTTCGTGACTTCTGTGAAGAGGAACATTTAACTTTGGATAATAAATCAACATTGTAGGGCATCATGTTCCTGTTAGACTTCTTTCAAGAACTGATGATATATATATTGATTCCCTGCATCGTGTTTGATACAAGTCTATGTAGATTTTTATATTTCCTGTCTTTTTGATTACATATTAGTAATGTGTTGTTCTAGTTCGTAAACTATTTTTAGACGGAATTTATGTATTGATGTGCATAATTAGCTATGTGCTCGTGTAGCCAATGTTGTCGTCTGTGTATTTACTTGTGTTTATTATTATGTATCATTCCAGGCAATGGGGTTTTGTTTCTACTTGGTTTCGTTTCTACATTGGGGTTTTTCTACATGGCTTTCTACACTAAGTCTCTACTGTGAATTAGGTCAACAATGATATAACTTAGTGCTGATTATTCTCCGTGGATTATGTTAATTACCTGGATTATCAAAGAATAAACTGTGATTGTTAAGCTTATAGTTGTCTTTAAGTCCTACATTTTGTTACTGTGCTCGTCCACATTAATTTGGGGATTGATCCTCCATGATATACCGTAATGGTATCCCTACATTAATTATTAAAATTTTGTATTTTTATGGTGTGCATCAGAAAATTATTGTTAATTAATATGAAAGTTATCCTAAAATATAAACTGAACTCAATTAAATATATATTTTCTTTCAACAAGTCTTTACAACGATGGATGTGCTACTCAGTTTAAGATCAAGCAAGAACTCAAGAGTGCCAATCTGGAGAAATGCTGGAACCATGCTGAGTGCTGGAACCCTGCGGTGCATGGTGACAATATACACGCACGAACACATGATGGGACTAAATCATTTAGTACGTTTGAATAGCGTGTAAAACGTTCATATAGGGGCATACAATCCCTTCTCAAATGGTGTAAACAGACTTATTGAGTCCCTCTAGACCCAAGAAAACAATTTCAAGCAAAAAAAAAATTATATGGGTGCCCAATATACAACCTCGCGCGCTTGAAGGCACTAAATCATTTACGGTACGTGTGAATAGCGTGTAAAACGTTCACATTGGAGCACACAATCCCTTCTCAAATGGTGTAAACAGACTTATTGAGTCCCTCTAGACCCAAGAAAACAATTTCAAGCCAAATATACAGTTTTATATGGTTGCCAGCCCACCAGCCCTTCCAAAACAAATTGTTACCCAAAACCAATTTGTTTGCACATTTTTGGCACTGCTGACATTCTACAGAGAAACCAAGAGATTCTATTTGTCTGGCCATTCTAATATCCACAACCAGACCTCAAAATAAACATCTCAGGTTGCCGAAATGTCTGGGCAATGTCTGGGATTAGTGCGGTAATGTCAATTGATAACAGCTGTACTGTTTCAATGGGTTGTCTGCTGGCAAGGGCCCACCCCCCCCCCCTTCCCTTACTTTGAAAGCTGCATACCGGGTCAATGGTTCACCCCAGGTTGAATTTTTTTACCATGTTATCAGGCACTGTATCAATAGAGAACTTATGCAAAGTGGCAGAATTTGAGTTTTCAATGACGTAGTAAACAACCATTGTTTACAAACGGACTGAATGAAATAGCACCACCATGAACCGCAGGGTTTTAAATATCAAAAGAGATCATTTGTATGTCAATAGCACAAATCCACTATTGAAATAAAAATTTAAAAAAGAATTAGCTGTTGTAAACTGCTTACCAACCTAAACGACTTGAAGTATAAATGCAAACTACTAGTTATTGGCTTTACATTTCAAACATAGCAGCTTCTTTCTCAAAGGCAAAAAGGCATTTTGCCTTTGAGAAAGAACCTGCTAGGTTCTGTTTTGTGTTACCTTATTTTCACCATACTTGGACCTGGACTTTCAACTCATCTGTCTTGACTATATAGACTTGTACTTTGTCATTTCTTAGTAGGTTTTTCCAGAGGTTTCTCACAGCTAAGACCGAAATTCAACCCTACTTATCCTGCTTTTTAGAAAACAGCATTCTATTTTTTTTAAATAGCATCATATTTTTTAAAAATAGCATACACTGTAAACATAAGTTAGTCATTGGTGCTCATAAATTAGTCAAAACGACTAATTTAGATTAGTCAAGTCTCAATGACTAATTAAATCAACGTAGGACTAATGTTTAGTCACAAATGACCAATTTAGGTTAGTCATTTAGTGATGTTTGTGACTAATAAAAATAAGTCATTCGTTATGAACAAAACTTGATTATTTCAAGTTTATAATTGCTTTCAGAATGAATTTTCGCTGGGGTTTATTTCAAGTCATTCGGACTTATGATCTTTTTCATTAACACATATTTTTTAACATTTTTGTAGTATTAAATTCATATGAAAATGGTCATGATAATGTTTTGTGATACATTTTGTGTACCATTTGATTCATTCAGTGATAATTGAATGTTATTTCTTTCAAATCGGTGACAAAATCACAAATAATTTGCCTGGATGGGAACATTATTACTTCGTCAATGACTAATGTGTCTCGTCATACGACTAAGAAAAACGAAATTGGTACGGTTATGCAACTGCTAAGTTCCTATTGGTTGAACGCAACTGGTAGTTTGCGGTTTGCGTATTGTCCATGCATTGAACGGGTACCATTGAAATTGAACCGCGCCACGTTTGCATTATTGGCCGCCATTGTATCGACGTGTTAATGCATTGTGCGATTGCTTATTGTGTGCAAAGCGATATTGTTTGCTAGAACGCTGTCATAATCTACTGCAATCTTGCATTCATCAAAGCCATCACACATCAAAATAATGTCAACGAACTCAGGAATGTCATCAACTGCAAGGTAAGTCCAGTTTTCGTTGTATTAAGTGAATGTTTTATTAGTTGAGGCCTTATTTTCGGTCACACTATTTAGCGTCAACTCGACGGTTTCACGACAACTCAATACAACTCCACGACAACTCAAGACAACAAGTTACAAAATACCTTCAAATGCGGTATTTATTGCCAGAGTGTATCTGGAAACACGGCTTAAAATTATTTGCACTTTCATGCATACTTATTTTTCAAGGAAAAATAGTTTTTTTCTTCGTAAAAATAACCGATTTTCTCCGTCCGAAGATGCCTGCGCAATGACATCAGACCGCACCATTGTGTTAGGTTTTTGTCACTGTTTACGTTTGTAGGGGTTGGGAATGACCCACATTATAATCTTGCTTTTGTTTTTTATTATTTCTTAATTTCCTTTTTTACTCATTTCTTTATTTAACTTCCTTATTTCCTCAATTCTTTATTTGATTTCTTTATTTAAGTTTCTTTATTTAAGTTTCTTTATTTCTTTATTATTTTCTATTATTTTCTATTGTTTTTATTTTTTATTTCATTAGTTTTGATAAATACATTTGTTTAGCTTGGTCAATGACTTAGAAAAATTTAATTGCATAAAATAAATGTAAATATAATTGTTACTGTTTTTTCATTAAATAAAGAAATGCAGACTACAGGCCTACTACTTTTATGAGCTTTATATCGCTTCCATTTAAAACAAATGTATATTCAGTCAATCAGTGCTAAAAAGCAAATAAATATTTATTACAGAAATAATAATAAAATGATTAAATATAAAGTGGACATTACATGTAAAGAGGCCTGTAACTTAAAGAGCAAATGTGGGTTTCATATTTCGATTTGTAATTTTATTTTATGTTTTTTCTTTCTTGATTTGATATTAATAGATGCTATCCGAGTTCAAGAGACTGCAGGGAACAAGAGCTGGAGTAGAAGAACTTCTGGATGAAGGCCTGAAGAAGTATGAAAGTGCCATCCTGAAGCTGTTTGGGTCGGCCAGGAAATTAGAAGACTTGCACCAGAAGGCTCTGGATAACATCCCTCTGCAATGGGATGGAATTGCTAGAAAAGGTCAGTTGGTTTTAGGATGATAAACCTAGTTAAAGCCCCTATACAACATTATTAGTTCCACTATTCCAGAATAAAATAAATGTAAGCAAGTCTTAATTGATGTGAAGATTATGTGATTTAAAGTTATTCTGCCTGAAGTGCAGACATTTAAGAGAAATTATGAAAATAAGATTCAGACAGAAAAACAGAATCTGCGAAATTGCTGTCTTGCGTGATTCACCTCAACAATCACCATTTCAGTTTTTCTAGGTTTTTATCCATAATGTGAGCACATTTGCACTTGGGTGAAACTTAAGCATGGTTAGTCAATCAGAGTTGCCAAAATAATATTGTAGAGGGGCTTTAAATAAGAAGTTTTTTCAAATGATTGATTATATTTTTGTACTAAATGTGGTCTTTTATAAACATTGTTTCAGAGGCAACTTCTGTCGCAGTCATACTTGGTATTCCGGCTTTGTTAAGAGAAAAGACAAGCAGTATGTTGCTACTTGCTAAGGAGAGTGTAAGTACATAATGTGTGTTGTGTTTGATATGCAAAGAACTACAGTGTAGCTTGAAAATATTGTATTGAATAAATTAAACATTTAAAAATAAATTGAGGCTTCTGTAGTTTATAAACAATCTAAGGAGTTTTCGGGTACCTTATATGCAACGCTGTGAAACTGCATATACTCCTTTGGAGTGAAGTGGTTTTGAGAATTTTTTTATATTTGACATTCCAGTCAGTATATTCTGAGAATGCTTATACCCAATTTTAACTTTTTACAGCAGTGGTAACACCAGCCCTCTAGTTCATGGGCATTCCAGCAAGATTTACTCTTTCATGCTTTTACACCTCAATGAGGAGCTGTCTCCTGATTCATGTTGAGAGCTGTTCAAAAGCATGTGGCAGTTCAACCACTGGTTTTTGGTTGTGACCTCCTTTTCTGCTACATTGGAATTGGAGCTGTTGCGCTCACAAAACATCTGTTGAATATCATTTGCCTAAAAGACATCATTTGCCTAAAAGACATCGCACAATCTAATTGTAAAGTATTTTTTGGTTTTATGTTCTCATTGATATACAGGAAGATGGCGCACCATACATTAAATGAGACGATTCGGACCTCTCAGATACCTGGCCTGTTTTTATATTTTCAACTTGGCATATCCAGCAAGTTTTAAGAAGACGCTAACCTTCTTCTAGAAAGTTATCCTGAATGTACAGGATAATGTGAAGATCGAACGTGCAGTGGTCACATTACTTGAGAGATTAAACCAGCATCTTGACAAGTAATGTGACCAACAACATGGTTTTAGCCAGAGGGTTGTCTTGGTGCCTTTTAAATTCACTGAATGTGTGAAAAGAATTAAGACTCCCTGGTTTTCAATTTACAACACATTTGGAATCAGTTATGGTGCTATTCGTGAGATTTATTCTTGCCTTTTTCATTAAAACGGAAAATCACATTGTTATTACCTTATAATTAGGTGATATTGCAAAGGAACATTAGTTCCTTTGCAATATCACCCTAATTTTATAAGGTAATAAGCAATGTCTGGAAGAGCCAAACCTTATTTCAATTTGTAATTTAATTTGAGTAATGATACATGTATGAGGTTTGTTACACTCTGACTCATTCGATTGCATTTGTCATTTTATCACTCAGTTTATAAGTTTAAATGCAAACCAGTTATACTTTTATTTTTACAATAACTTGTGCTACATTATAGTTGCATTATATTTACTGCACAAAATTGTAAGTTACTAAATTTACTTGCCACTAAGAAACCTGGAAACCTGGATTGCAAAAATGTATGTACTACTATTGTGTGTGTGTGTGTGTGGGGGGTGCGCTTATTATCTCCGCCTTTGCTGTTGCAACCCAACTACTGGGGGGTGGGGTAATAAACAGATGTGGCATATATTCCTCGTGTCTACATTTGTTTTGCTGTTTTGCCAACTTATTGCAATTTGAAGAGATTCACTGAAGCTGAACTTGTGGATATATTTAATTTACTTTTTTTACTTTATAGTTATTATGTTTTATTAATGTACTTTTATTCAAACCAAAGAACAAGACTTTGTATTACGGGTTATACCTCGTTGAGGTATCATGCAGCTTTAAAAGTTTTTTTTTCTTTTTTTTTTCTTCTTTTTTTTTTAGATACCGGTATGTGATGTATGACACATCACATATCTAAGAAAAAAAATACACTTTTAAAGCTGCATGATACCTCAACGAGGTGTAACCCGTAATACAAGGTCTTTGTGAAGATGCAATGTATTCAAACTTTCTTTTAAGAGTATACACATTTTGTTACACAGTTAAGTGAAGGTAAAACCCGATTACATTGAAATAAATATTTTTGACAAAATTATATGATTTAATTTGCTTAATTTCTTTTATTTTTACATGAAATGAAGCCTTAGTCGTGTGACTAATGTGATTAGTCATCACTTTGAATGACTAATTGCAAAAGTCAGATGACTAACGTTTAGTCATTTCAGACGTTTTTGGATTTAGTCAGATGACTAATTAAAATAAGTCACATTTGACTAATATTTGACTAATTAATGTTAGTCATCTGGCTTGTCTGACTAATTTTTATTAGTCATTTCAGACGTAGGGCAGGACTAATTTTTATTAGTCAAAATGACTAATTTATGTTTACAGTGTATTGTTTACAAAAAAATAGGATCCTGTTTTTATACTATTTTTTTTACTATTATTTGTGGCCAAATCACATTGACAAAACAGGAATAAAATAGTTTTCCCCCTTCTTTTCATCGTGGGGTAATTATAAATATACTGTTGTTAATATTATCTTCACACATTTTACTGTTTATTTTCAGTGTGGTGCTAGTGCATGGAGACATGGTTCTATGGTACCTGTAATACGGTGGTCCAGTACCACGGATTTCTACCATGGTAATACCATGGTCCAGTACCGTGGTAACCATGGTACAGTATCATGGTATGGGCAATTTACCATGGAAATGTACCATGGTTTTACCTTGGTTTTGCCATGGTACATTTTCATAAGGGTCTCCCCTTAGCACTAAATATTTACCTGTAGCGCAGGTATCTCCCGTGTAGCCATCCACACATGTACAGGTAAAGCTGTCTACGCCATCTACACAGGATGCTCCGTTCATACATGGATTAGGAGTACAGTCATCGATATCTAAACAAAACAAACGTGAATTGTAAGAAGAAGACGACATGATCGACAAACCAACATTTACTTCTCCCCTTAGCACTAAATATTTTACCTGTAGCGCAGGTATCTCCCGTGTATCCATCCACACACGTACAGGTAAAGCTGTCCACGCCATCCACACAGGTTGCTCCGTTCATACATGGATCAGGTGTACAATCATCGATATCTGAACAAAACAAACGTGAATTGTAGGAAACAGACGACATGACAAAATACTAGTCTCTGATCGACAAACCAACATTTAACTCTCCCATTCGCACTAAACATTTACCTGTAGCGCAGGTATCTCCCGTGTATCCATCCACACACGTACAGGTAAAGCTGTCCACGCCATCCACACAGGTTGCTCCGTTCATACATGGATCAGGTGTACAATAATCGATATCTGAACAAAACAAACGTGAATTGTAGGAAACAGACGCATGACAAAATACACTCTGATCGACAAACCAACATTTAACTCTCCCATTCGCACTAAACATTTACCTGTAGCGCAGGTATCTCCCGTGTATCCATCCACACACGTACAGGTAAAGCTGTCCACGCCATCCACACAGGTTGCTCCGTTCATACATGGATCAGGTGTACAATCATCGATATCTGAACAAAACAAACGTGAATTGTAGGAAACAGACGCATGACAAAATACTAGTCTCTGATCGACAAACCAACATTTAACTCTCCCATTCGCACTAAACATTTACCTGTAGCGCAGGTATCTCCCGTATATCCATCCACACACGTACAGGTAAAGCTGTCCACGCCATCCACACAGGTTGCTCCGTTCATACATGGATCAGGTGTACAATCATCGATATCTGAACAAAACAAACGTGAATTGTAGGAAACAGACGACATGACAAAATACTAGTCTGTGATCGACAAACCAACATTTACTTCTCCCATTCGCACTAAACATTTACCTGTAGCGCAGGTATCTCCCGTGTATCCATCCACACACGTACAGGTAAAGCTGTCCACGCCATCCACACAGGTTGCTCCGTTCATACATGGATCAGGTGTACAATAATCGATATCTGAACAAAACAAACGTGAATTGTAGGAAACAGACACATGACAAAATACTAGTCTCTGATCGACAAACCAACATTTAACTCTCCCATTCGCACTAAACATTTACCTGTAGCGCAGGTATCTCCCGTGTATCCATCCACACACGTACAGGTAAAGCTGTCCACGCCATCCACACAGGTTGCTCCGTTCATACATGGATCAGGTGTACAATCATCGATATCTGAACAAAACAAACGTGAATTGTAGGAAACAGACGCATGACAAAATACTCTCTGATCGACAAACCAACATTTAACTCTCCCATTCGCACTAAACATTTACCTGTAGCGCAGGTATCTCCCGTATCCATCCACACACGTACAGGTAAAGCTGTCCACGCCATCCACACAGGTTGCTCCGTTCATACATGGATCAGGTGTACAATCATCGATATCTGAACAAAACAAACGTGAATTGTAGGAAACAGACGCATGACAAAATACTAGTCTCTGATCGACAAACCAACATTTAACTCTCCCATTCGCACTAAACATTTACCTGTAGCGCAGGTATCTCCCGTGTATCCATCCACACACGTACAGGTAAAGCTGTCCACGCCATCCACACAGGTTGCTCCGTTCATACATGGATCAGGTGTACAATCATCGATATCTGAACAAAACAAACGTGAATTGTAGGAAACAGACGCATGACAAAATACTCTCTGATCGACAAACCAACATTTAACTCTCCCATTCGCACTAAACATTTACCTGTAGCGCAGGTATCTCCCGTGTATCCATCCACACACGTACAGGTAAAGCTGTCCACGCCATCCACACAGGTTGCTCCGTTCATACATGGATCAGGTGTACAATCATCGATATCTGAACAAAACAAACGTGAATTGTAGGAAACAGACGCATGACAAAATACTAGTCTCTGATCGACAAACCAACATTTAACTCTCCCATTCGCACTAAACATTTACCTGTAGCGCAGGTATCTCCCGTGTATCCATCCACACATGTACAGGTAAAGCTGTCCACGCCATCCACACAGGTTGCTCCGTTCATACATGGATCAGGTGTACAGTCATCGATATCTAAACAAAACAAACGTGAATTGTAAGAAACATACGACATGATCGACAAACCAACATTTAACTCTCCCATTCGCACTAAACATTTACCTGTAGCGCAGGTATCTCCCGTGTATCCATCCACACACGTACAGGTAAAGCTGTCCACGCCATCCACACAGGTTGCTCCGTTCATACATGGATCAGGTGTACAGTCATCGATATCTAAACAAAACAAACGTGAATTGTAAGAAACATACGACATGATCGACAAACCAACGTTTATATTGTGAGTTTTTGCGAGCACTGTATTGACTAAATTTAGCCTAAAATGGTTACCAGAGTAAATTTTTCACTGAATTAAGTTTTTTGGGCCATGGCCAAAAGACGGCGCTATATACGCAAGCACGGTTGCAATCAGATCGCTGATAATACAAGTGTGCGCTATTACTACCGCAGAGTATTTCGCTGTATAATTTTAACCCGTTTTTCAGGTGAAAAATCCATTTCTTACTTAAGGATAAAGTCCGATAAGGTGTTCCGAAACAAAATGGATGGTATTTGGACTGAAAGAATTGGGTGAGAAGATGGAATGCAGTAGTTACCATTTCTGGTGTGTACATAACATGAAGTTATTTAATCATTCAAGCGACAGTTATTGTTGTGGTATATATCAAATTCATACGTTTGTAAGGTATAAATAACGGAACCCACTAAACTGAGCCGCGAAATGCCCCGATCTCGTAACCGAAGTGTAATCACCGCTAGAGGGCTTCGATGTGCAGGAAGCGGGTAGCCTAATACACGGACTGTCTACACACCATAAATGAGTGACGAATCATGTTCACCAATAAAGGGCCGGCTACGATAAAGGTGCGGAGAGCAGTAAGGTGTAGGTCATTCAAATAATCGGAAAAATCATTATCGGAAACCAAGGCTGATTTTCTAGCCAATACGGAGAGAGGATTTAAATCCCAATGGTTTTTTGATATTAATAAAATTTCAAATGAATTCAGTATATACCACGTGCATTATACATTAGTTAAATTTAAAACACATGAACATTTCAAAAGTTGTACAAATAGTGCGAATACATTTATTCTGAAAAATTCAATCATATCTTACTTTCATTTCCATGAACGCCATCGTGAAATTCTTCATCAAAGTAGAGACATCCGCTAGATGGTTGCAATGCAGATTTATCATCAGAATACACTGCTGAGTTGAGCTGACAGAGCTTGTTATAAATGCAGTAGTTGAATGACTTACATGTATCTTCGTGTAAACAGAATACCGCACACGTCACGTATGATCGAGCCGTTTGGGTGCGGTAAACCTTACCTTTAAGTACATGATCTAGTATGGGGCCTGGATGAAATTGATGCGGGTTACCAGCACGCATTTGATACTCGCGTGATTGTGATGGACATGTCCCGCTGATATCATCACATGCATTTACGGTTACGATGATCGTTGTCAACAGAGTGAGAGTGTTTAAAGTAATGACAGCCGCTGTGTTCATTAATCTGTAATTACCAACAAATTAAGAATAGACATCACGAGTCATCAACAATGTACATACATGTACATACAGTGACTATTCGTCGTTGCGCCTTGATCCTTCTGTAAATGCCAAAATTTAAGGTAGTGCTCAATATGTGGAGTGTCGTGGCCGAGCGGTCTAGCTTACCGGACTCAAGTTCTGGTGTTAGCAGCAGAACGTGGGTTCGAATCCCGGCCGCGACACTTGTGTCCTTGAGCAAGATTCTTAACCATAATTGCTTCTATCCACCCAGGGATTAAATGGGTACCTGTGAGGGCAGAGTTGGTTGATTAGCCCTATATGCGCTGTAATGGCAGCAATTGAGCTGTATGCTCCTGGTTTCAGGAATGATTTATGAGCCTTATGAGCAGCGGTAATAATATAATGCGCCTTGAGCACCACTCAGTTGGTAGATATGTGCGCTATATAAGTCCACACATTATTATTATTATTATTATTATTATTATTATTATTATGCTAATATGTAAAACTTGTAGTTTTGAATGGTGAAGAGGATAAGTAAGACTAATTGAGGTGACACCATGTAAAATTCTCTATTGAGTGGTAATTAGTTCTGAAAATTAGTTCTTTTCAGAACTAATTACCACGCAATTAGTCTTACTTATTATGCTAATATACCAAATTCAAAAATGAAGACTTATTTTCATTGGTTATTGGTTGGCCCAGCAATTGATCACTGTGCTTGATGTACATTGTACTATACGTGTACAACGTGTATGCATGCACAGTGCAATGTGTATGAGATTAAACTAGGTCATATCTAGGGACCTGTGATTGGCCATCCTTTAAAATAAACCACCCACAAATCAACAAACCGTGCTTATGACTTTCCATTGGAATTCCAATGGGAAAATAAAGAAACACATATCAAGCTTTTGATAAAGGCTGTGTTGATTAAGTTCGAACGTACGACGTCGCAATGCACAATCCACGACTCAATTATTGATCTTGCTGTACAGTGTACGCGTGCAGGGCCGGGGACGGCGCACCGGCCTTGTGTGCTGAATTTCTCGGGCCAGAAATCGATGGGGAATACCGGATGGGGAATACCGTGGTAAGTGCACTCTGCGACACAAGCCTTTGTCGAGGCGAGGAACCGTTTGGATCAACCTCAGTCTCAAGGCTTTCCTGCATTATCGACCCTACCTGCTATCAATACTTTGGGAAGGACATAATTGGAAGGAGGTGGGCGAGAGGATGAGATGCAGCTTAACCCTATCAAGCCTGGGCTTTTTTGTTCTCAGACCTGGGGGGTGGGGCTCATTGTGCCCCCTCCGTATTTTCTGTATTCAACAGCCGATTTTCTTGAAACTTCGTAGAGATGTTCGGTTTGTCGCAATCTATCGAATGAGGCTATGAAAATTTTTATCGGTCCGGTAGGTGGCGCTATATCCGTTTTTTTGGTCATTTTTCCTCATTTTTGGTCAAAAATAATATTATTCCCATAACTTCCTTATTTGTTGTCCGTTGGCCATGAAATTTGGCACAAATGTTGTCTTCAGTACATGCAACAATGTGACAACACTTAAAATACCACTAGAAGGCGCTATAAGCAATATTTTGGGTAATGTTTTTACGTGATTTTTAAATATTTTGGGTATTTTATTTTTACAAAAACGTGATTTTTAAATATTTTGACCCAAAATTGGGTTTTCTAAACCAAAAAGACAATAAAGGCCGATATAATAACATCCATGATACTACTGATGACATACAATTATACATTGACCAAAATAAATTGATAAAAACTTTTAAAAATCAGGTTTTTGGGACAAAATGTAAGTTATTACATTTAAACGTAATGGCGGCCATATTGGATTCCCAGAATGCATTGGAAGTCGTCACATGACTCAATGTTGTCCAGAGTTCAGAGTTTAAAAGTTGACAACAAACCCAAAAACCCATATTGAATGTTTAACAGTGTCAAAAATCTAGTATTTTGAACAAAAAAGTGGAAATTCAATTGGACCTGTTTAGAATAGTTGCCATGGCAACCATGAATACCCATTATCACTGATTTTTGCGTGAGGGGGCTGCAAAGAAAAAGTCAGAAAAATTCACCGTGATCGGACAAAGCGTTCTGGAAATATAAAAAATGTCATTGGCACATAGATGTTAAAGATATATCGGCCATGATTGGCTCAAGAGAACCCCAAAAGTAAAATTTAAACAGCGAACGAATTTTGAAAGATATGTCGTTATTAATTGGACAAAACATAAATAAATTCGGATGTTGAAAATTGTATAAAACGATATTTAAAAGTATATAATTTCAAATTATTATTTCGTTTAAACGACTTATTATCTCATTTAAACGAGATTATACGTCGTTTAAACGAGATAATATAGTCGTTTTAAACGAGATACCGGTAACGTATGTGAGCAACAAATAATAATAACTAGCATTTAAATACGCTCTTTTAAGTATAAGTAATTCACAGCGCTTACAATGAATTAAATACACAACACAAAAAAATAACTGCATCCAACATGCAATGTTGCACCATATACCAGTGAAATTAAAATGAGCAAAATGTAGCAATATTGTAACACTCCAACACCCCAGCTTTGTCATCAAATATAAATGAATTATGGTAGTTACTTTAGAAATAAACAAAACGAGATGTTACCTACAAATCAGCTGACCACTGGAGTACAACTCTCAGATAATGTTATATCATAGAGCCTGCCAATGAATATGAAACCTCTTTGCACTTTTGCTATATTAAAACTAATTCAGTTTGGGTGAAATGGACATCGTTTTAGGAAAGAGAACGAATTCAAAATGGACTCCTTCGCAATTACCAAACTGCGCAGGCGTAAGCCAATCTGCTGGTATAGCAAGCAACTCACAAAACCTACCTTACCACCCCGGATATTATTACAACCACACTGAACAAAAGTTACCCATGTTTTTCTTCTATATAGTTTCTGTTTAGTTTTAATAAAGCAGTTACGCACATGGTAGACTATTCCCTTTGAAACCACACAGTAATTTGCGGGAATGTGAACACTTGTTATGGTGTGTAAACATGATGGCACACCCCACATAACACCCCCCACCTCCCCACGTAAACTTTTTTTGAAAACATTTGGCAGTGTGAAAACACCACTAAGACTGTGGGTAATGGATACATTATGTGCACACAATTTTAGCACACGCAGCACCCCCATACAATACTGAGTTAAAACCAAAGATTTCATTGAAAAAAATGTGGTGGCGCGATATCCCAGCCAAATTCAAAACTCTGGACGGACAGAGAGAGCTTTCTTGGTGAGACTTCTCAGTATAGATACTGTATGTTACTGTGTCAAGGTGTGCTAAAATGTTTGCTCACCATTGTAAACCGAGACGCAACGCGCGTGTATATTTTCTCAAGTAGTCTATATGAAAAGGCATATTGTATAATGTGATTCGAGCTGTTTTCATTCGGCAGAAACTTACCGTATTGTGCTTCTGTAGCGGCGGGAACACAACTGACGACAAACGAACTGAAACATTGTCGATGTCATTGTCGATGTCGACAGTTCAAGAACTGTCATATACATAAACAACATAAGATCAACCAGCGAATATGAGCGAGAAATCTCAGACCTAGTGTGCCAATCGAAAGTGTGTCTCAAAGTATACTGTCAAATTGTGCGAATTGTTGTTAGACACAGTTGTTTTCCCGTTGCCATATCAACTACTGATCGGATGACGCGTCAAGGCTTTGAAACTCCTCCTTTTTAATATAATCGTGTTACATATTTGGGCTAAGGTTTGACACGAACCGGTAGTCGTTTTAAAGGGAAGGTACATCATTCGTAAATGGTAAACTTCATCTATGAGTACAAGCTTACTCTCTGAATCGAGATATATAATTAATTCACCGTCAAACTCGAGTGGCATGGTATAGTGGTCAGAACGCTCGCCTTGCATATAGAAGGTAACGAGTTCAAGAATTGGTTTTATACATTTTTTAACTACAACATTAATTCAGAAGCAAAGCCTTTCAAAAACAAATCCTCTCTTTGAATCAAGATATACATTAAAACAACCAATTACCTGTGAAAGTTTCAGTTCACTGCGAAGTTATGATTCACAAAATTGGTTACAAAATTGGAGCAAACATGTGCAAAGATTTCCGTAGTTTTTCTTCTCTGAAACAAGAGCTGACCTCATGCACCACTTTTTTCATCATGATTGGTACAATTAACTAACTCCACATCAGCTTCACATTTCCTTTAAATGAAAAATAGAATTACATGCGGATTATCATCTGTTATGTTACACCGCATAAAGCCTCCCAGACGCGGCACATAATCATAAAACAGTTATCGCGGATATATTGGTTACACCATACACGTAAATAAATCCCATTTTGTGGAGGATCCGTGCCAAATAAAGCCAACTGAGGCTACAACGAAAGAAAATGATCGACTGGACATGTCTACGTTACACCAGAAGGATTACAACTGGTTTCAATCTGTAGGGTTATACAACGACGGAGAAAAACGAGGCAGCCTACGTAAATGAGTTGGGGTTCGTTGTCATACCAACCTATTAGTGGATTTAATTGATCCTGTATCTTTTTTGATAATGATGAACAATTACTGTTTCCGGCAATTTTAAGAGTGGCCTACGGTGTACCAGTGCCCAAGGTCTCACAAACAACAGAAGATATTGGCTTTTCTCTATGTAGAAGGTTGTCCATAGCCGAAATAGACAATGCACGATTTTTCACGGCGATTTTTGCTGAACGAAGATAGGCATATCGATCAGTCACTGGATTTGAAGCTCGTTTCTATGCCAAAATAATATAGAAGATGCCTTGACCGTTGAAAGTGATTTCTGTTGCGTCAACGACCAAGACGCATACAATAAACCTTATATGCCTTTATACATAGCCTATACTTTTCAATTTGTATTCTTGCTGTCATATTTTATTTGTTTCAAGTGCAGATCCAGGAAGTTGGAGGAGGGGGTCCAAATCTGGCACTGAAAGCGACAGCGCGTAGCGTAAAGCCTTCAGGCCCTGTCGAGGGTCAAGCAAACAGTTTCGCACACTAAGTAAAATGGTTCAAATCTGCACCCATATCGTTGATACAATAGCAGCACCCCTGTGGGTGTAGACTTGGCACCCCCTGGATGTGTGCCTCCCCTGCGGGTGCATATTTGCTCCTTTGAGGGTGTAAATTTGAACCATTATTTCTTAGTGTGTAGAAGCTCTAAGTTTTTCGGCATTTTGGTGAAAGAAAATCAATTAAAGCCACCGTTATTATACTTTTTTGTATAGTAAACAATATAATTTGTTGACAAAATAACCGGGTTGGGGTTGGGAGCAAAAGTTTTGTTTCAGCAGGAATTAACGCAAACTTATATAATATGATTCTATCCGGTCAATCGTCAGAGAGCAAGCTTGGTGATCAAGAGGTTCGAACCCCGCCTGATTTTTTTCACAGACGTCTATTAATCTATACTGGGTACTGAAAGGATTAGTTGCCCTGCACTGGCATCCAAAAGAATCGAAAGGGGGCTTAATGATTAAGTGTTGGACAAAGGGATGTATTATAGTCACAAACTGCAACCGTATATTTTATATGGTTTTGTTACACATACTCAAAAATGAAAGAAAACAACTTTTCTGCGGTTCCTCACTCGGTTTATTGCACGTCATTGGTCATTGGATCCAATTTGTATACAGATACTAAATGTATTTGGACTATCCAACATTTTCGACATGAGAGTACTCATTCAGGATACCTCTTCCTTGAAATGGTGCGTTATTTGATGTTAATAATTTTAAAGAAACACTGGTTAACAAATACCCTATAAGCCTTCATGGATTTTATTAATTATTGTTTGTTTAACGTCTAAAACTGTGGATAGCCCTTAACAGCTAATTAACAATATTGTTGCGTTATTTACAGGCAATTTACTTTCAATTAAACGATTGTTCTAAAAGATGTATATTCCATGCTCCAAATGATTTTATCTTGAAATATAATCGAAATTTTAATAGCTGTATTTGTTGATCAACGTAATAACAAACGTTAATTACGATATCAAATGAAAATAATCAAAATCTTCAATAACCTTTGTCCTGGCACGGTAGTTATGCATTACTATTCAAATTGAGTTTTTATGTTCAAATTGAGTTTTAATTTAAAATGCATCTTTTACCAAAATAAGCAGACCTGTATTGATTTATATTTTCAAGGTAACTATTTGTTCGAGCATGGAATATATCATATTTAATGACATAATTAATAAATTATGTTCCTTTGTGGCGCTCGGGGATTTGATTACATGTGATTACATTAGATCTGATTACATTGGGTTACATTGGATTTGATTTATTTTGAATTTGATCATTCAACTGTCTACAACTCTTATTGTATATTTCCAAATTAAACTAATTTTCTAATAAAAAAATCAATCATTGTTATTTGTGAATCAAAGACAAAATTGTAAATGTTTGTATTTTTCTTGTCTATTTGTCATGTGATCCTAACTTTTACTATTGGGCGGACTCAAAACAATTAGAGTAACACTATAACCCTAACCCTGTCTGTGACACTTGTTTATCAAAACATGAGCACTTTTTTATGTAACTTTCACGGGTTAGTTTTATGATATATTTCTTTAAAGAGGGGCTCTATGGTCAAATTTAGTTTTGTGATTTTCCAATAACTAGAGTCCTTATTAAAGTGTGAAAAAATTTCAAACAAATTAGTCTCTAACCTCACGTTAAAGTGATGTAAAATGTCATTTTATTTGATAACCTTCCTGTGTGAAATTTGTTAACATCCAAAGACAACAGTGACGTCACATTTCAAATAAATGGATCTCTACATTTTTGTACGGTGAATTTGCAGTTCATTCCACAATATTTGATCAAATCGGCGTTGAAATTGGCTTTTTGACAAACAAAAAATTCCTGTATGGAATGTTACAGACTCATTTACCGTAAGAAAATAGTGACGTCATGTTTCAATGATCGCTCTGAAAGGGTATCAAATAAAATGATATGTTACACCACTTTAAAGTGAAGTTAGAGACTTGTAATTTTTTTGAGTTCATCACAAAACTGAATTTGACCTTAGAGTGCCTCTTTAAAACTACCAAAACTTACCAACTATCAGTGTTCCATTTAAAGTTAAATGCATGGCTCAATGAAATTTCATGTGGCTTGTATAGACTAATGTACCAGTTATAATTTTTGTATTTTTCTTGTCTATTTGTCATGGCATCCTAACTTTTACTAGTGGCCGGACTCACAGCAACTAGAGTAACACTACCCTAACCCTGTCTGTGACACTTGTTTATCAAAACATGAGCACTTTTTTAATGTAACTTTCACAGGTTAGTTTTATGATATATTTCTTTAAAACTTACCAAATACCAATATTAAATTTAAAGTTGAAATTTCACGTGGCTTGTTTATCGCTGTATAGACTAATGTACCAGCTATAACCCACCACAAGTGGAGATGGATCGGTGAAGTTAAAGGAGTATTCATTTATTCGAAAGTCAATATGACCGCTATCTAAGGTTATCGTGAAGACAGATCCAGAGCCTCCGGTATAACCAGTGATGTTAGGGATGTTATTTACTGACACCTGCGTCCGCATCATGCTGCAAATATTCTGTCGTTTACGAGAAAATAGTGAAAATGCATTCAGATTGTTCGTATTCATTCCAACGCGAATTTCTGTCTGGGGATGACAGAAATTTATTTTGGAAATCTTTTTTACTAATTTTACTCAAACAATAGCACCTCAGACATAACACTAGCACCTCAGACATAACAATAGCACCTCAGACATAACAATAGCACCTCAGACATAACAATAGCACTTCAGACATAAATATTTCATGGAATGTTTGATACCATCATCAACTTTATACCAAGTAAAGTTTCATATAAATCAGTGACCCTTTATATTTGTTGAGATTATCAATAATATAAAGTGCCTCTAAATCAATGGCTTTCATGAACTTTCATTCGAAAAGTATTTACCTGTAGGACTAGCTAGTCGTTGATCAACAAACCCAACAATTATTTCACCCCTTAGCTCTATTAAAAGTATTAGGGACCAATAGAAGATAGACGTAAACGTGTGCATATACGAGTGTGATGTCACACGTACTGTTTTATACTATGAGTAACATCCAGTCTTCGCGCAAATCCCCCAGTCGTCTACTTAAGCAGCAGCATCTCCCAGAATTTGGCATTCTCCTGAAAACGATCAGAGCATACTGATCGAAACGTCAAATTGTAACCAACCAGTTCTTTTCAGAACTATTTACTAATGTTGTGGCGCCCTTTTCGGTTAACCAAGAACACCCCGCTGTTCAAACAGAATACGCTATTGTTTGGACCTCTTTAATACTGGCTGACGCCTTGTATCTTCGTGCAGTTGGTACCAGGGCGTTGGCTTCGACGCACGTACATGTACATTATGTTTTCTATGTTAGGGTAAGAAACCTACATTGAAGAATGTTAACTTAAGTTCTCTTATGCTGGTGCTGTCTCATGGGATTGTTCGTATATGCACAAGTATACGTTCAATTTTCTAACAGTCCGTATTTACCTTGGATATTGCAGGTATCTCCCGTGTATCCAGCCACACATGTACAGGTAAAGCTGTCCACGCCATCCACACAGGTTTGTCTAATGTTACATGAATTAGGAGTACAGTCATCGATATCTGAATAAAATAAGTGATCACTGTAAGACAAATACGATTCGTCCATAATATTGTAGTCTGCATGCAATCAACAAACCAACATTTACTTCTCCCCTTTGCACTAAAGTACGGTATTTACCTATTTCGCAGGTCTCTCCCGTGTAGCCAGACACACATGTACAGGTAAAGCTTTCCGCACCATCCACACAGGTTGCTCCGTTCATACATGGATTATGAGTACATTTATCGATATCTGAACAAAACAATATTTACCTGTAGCACAAGTATCTCCTGTGTAACCATCCACACATGTACAGGTAAAGCTGTCCACGCCATCCACACAGGTTGCTCCGTTCATACATGGATCAGGTGTACAGTCATTGATATCTGAACAAAACAAACGTGAATTGTAAGAAACAGACGACATGACAGAATACATGGTACTACCATGGTAACCATGGTTTTGTGATGGTTACCATGGCAAATGCACGGTATAACCATGGTACTTATTCCATTGGTTGTACTCCTATGGTTATACCATGGATGTACCATGGTTTTACCATGGTTGTGGTGGTAAATCGATGGTATCAATAGTACATCTATATGGTACTTGTGTTTTGTCATGGTATTTTCATGGTTATGCCATGGTTATACCATGATATCACAGAACATGTGTTAGCAATGTATGGTGATTTTTGTGCTCGTAGAAATTGAACGGCAAAATCCTACTTTATTTAAAATAGGTTTTTTCCCTATTTTCATTCAAAAATAGGGAAAATATGTTTTATTCCTATTGCAATAATAATAATAATAATAAACATTTGTAGCGCGCACATATCCACCCTGCTGGGCGCTCAAGGCGCGGAAACAAAGAAAAAACATGAATACAAACAATATACAATGATAGCATAGGGGAAAATATGTACTGAGATACATGTACCTACAATGCAATTACAAATATACATCATCTTTGAAGAATTGTGACATAAGATGAGTTTTAAACATCGACTTAAATCTAGTTATACTATGACAAGATTTGAGTTTAGTTGGAAGATGATTCCAGAGTCTCGGAGCCGCGACAGAAAAAGACTTATATCACCCCAGTTCCGTTTGAAGTTGGTTCCTTTAGGAGTGACATGTTGCTGGAGCGCAAATTGCGTAATGGAGTGTAGACTTTAAGCAGTTCAGAAATATAAATTGGAGCAATGTTATTAAAAGATTTGTGAACAATTAGCATAAGTTTAAAAACAATTCTCTGTGAAACAGGAAGCCGGTGCAGTTCTTTCAAGATTGGCGTGATATGGCATGACTTTCTGGACAAAGTTACAACACGAGCTGCTGTGTTTTGTATGTGCTGAGGACCAGATATTTGATTTTGCGGGAGACCGTAAAGGAGAGCATTCCCGTTATCGAGCCGTGATGTGACAAACGCATGTATAATTTGTTCAGCAGCACTTTTATTCAAGTATTTCCTTATTCGGCTAATATTTCTGATATGAAATGATGATATGCGAACAATGTTGGAGATATGAGGTTTTAAAGTCATTGTCGAGTCAAATATAACACCCAAATTACGTGCTTGTGATGAGGGGGTTATCTGCGAGTCACCAATTGTAATAAATGGAAGAGAAACTTTAGATAATTGCTGACGTGATCCAAATAGAACAAATTCTGTTTTTTCGTCGTTCAATTTCAAGAAGTTTTGTCTCAACGACGAATCTCTTGAATACATTTCTCCAGTGTTGTAATGCACGAATCGGCAGGTTCTTGAGAAGATTTAAAAGTAATGTAAAGCTGCGTGTCATCAGCGTAGACATGGTAATTTAAATTATACTTCAAAATTATATCACGAACTGGAAAGGTATAAACAGTAAACCACTGTGGGCCGCCAGTACGGAGCCTTGGGGTACAGAATAGTCAAGAATAACAGGCTCGGAGATAACGTTACCAATACAAACATGCTGAGGCCTATTTAAAGGTAGGACTTTCCAGGGCTGTGTCATGTATTCCAAGATGATACTGAAGGCGGGAGAGAAGGATTTTGTGATCGACCGTGTCCAAAAGCGGCGCTTAAGTCTAACAAAACTAATGCAGTGATTTTTCCATCATCCATGGCAGATAAGATATCATTGTTGACGTGGAGAAGAGCAGTTTCCGTTCCATGAAATGGTTTATAGGCTGACTGAAATGTGTCCGACAGGTTATTATCACGAACATGGTCAGAGATCCGTGATGAAACAACTCGCTCGATTGTTTTTCCAAGGTACTTTAAATTCGTTACCGGTCGGTAATTCTTGAAAACCTCCTTGTCCAAATTGGGTTTCTTCAGGAGTGGTTTAACATGAGCAACCTTCTGGCTATCAGAGAAACAACCGGAAGAAAGAGATCTGTTTACAATAATTGTGATATACTTAGCAAACACATCAATATTTTGTTTTATTAGCGAAGTTGGTACTGGATCAAGTTCACATGATTTTGATGGCGATTTCATGATGCGTTTCTTGATCTCCATAACACTAGTAGGCTCAAACATAGACAATCTACAATGTGGATCCTTGCGTGACGGTGTTTGTGATAGAATGGCAGGTACTGGGGGAATGAACGACGGATATTCTCAATTTTTGTGACAAAAAAAATTGAAAAAGCATTTGCGAGGTCCTGATCGGAGTGTGTAGATGGAAGCACTGGAGCTTTGGGTTTATGAAGCAGCTTTTCAACAATGTTAAAGAGTTTTTTTTCTGATCGCCAGAGCTGTCTTCCACAAGAGATGAGTAGTGAGTTATTTTTGCCTGGTTAATCATGTTCTTCACAATATCACGTTGGTTACAGTATTCTTGCCGATGTACTCCAGGTTTCCCATTGTCACGCCATTGACGGCGGATTTTCCTTGCAGCACGAATATCATCATTGAACCAGGGGGATTCAGATTGTAGTTTAACAGTTCTACTTTTTTGTGGAGCATGATCGTCCAAGATGTTACGGACAGTAGATTCAAATAAATTGACACAAGAATCCAGCTCACCATCTTCAAGGTTTACATTTTCCAGTTGAGATTCAATATCATGACATAAATCTTGGATATTTACATTTTTCCAGTGGCGAGTAGTTACAGAAATGGTAGGTATGGGAGGTTTTTTAAGGTTCATATCTGCCATGATTGCATAATGATCAGATAAGCCGGGATGGATAGTTATATTTGAGATGAGAGGTGAAGTATTTTCACGCGTTATCATGGGGGTCAAGACAGTGACCATACCGATGAGTGGGTGCTGTGATGTGCTGGATAATAAGTCCATGAGCAGAGAGCAGATCTTTAAACTGATTTGCATAATTGTTTGAAGTGATGTTCATATGAATGTTAAAATCGCCAGTTAAAATAATGTCAGATAGGTGCAAGAGATAATCCACAATAAATTGTTCAAATTCCTTCAGAAAACTGGAGAAGTTTACATGTTTACCATCAACATCCCTTTTTGGTCGATATATATTAACAAGGCGAACAGATCTAGAGTTGCACGTTACCTCAGCATGCAGAGATTCAAATGTTAGGTAGTCAATGTTAACATTTTTCATACTGACAGATAAACTGGACCTAAAGAGAAGTGCAACCCCTCCACCGGTCTTTTTTGGTCTGGGGATATTGCAGCAAAAAAAGGTGAACTGCAGTGAGTTCAATATTTTATTCCTATTTTGAAACTCCAAATCCTATTTTATTCATGTTTTTCAATACGCATGCTATTTTTTGTACTTCATATTTTTAAAAACTTTTTTGGGTACTTAGAATTTTTCTTGAAAAGTTTTGAGTATTTTTAAAAATATGTTTGTACGTATCACAAAATAAAATCTACGCAAGGGAACTTTTTTTTAAATGCATGACCATGTGACGCAGATTACCAATGATATGCACCAAACCTGTGAAGCAGTACAGTATAACGCTTGTGATGCATGTTACCAGCTAAATAACTGTTTATTTTCAATGCACATGTTTGAAATGTTACGCATAAATATAGACCAACAATTCAGTCAATTTAAGTATTGAAATATAACCACTAGTGATTATATTTACTGTAGATTAATAGAATAGAATCTGATGGAGTTATGCTGCAATTAATTTGCTCTATAGTCATGTCAGACATATAACTGCACTACATGATAGACAAGACATGAACATGAAGAAAGGTAAGAATTTTAAAGATGTGTGCGTTTCCTTCTTTAACTTAATGAGGGGCCTATACTCGAGCCCGAGAACCTGGTCATAGACTATAACTAGCTTCATAGGTGTGCTTTAATATTGTGCACATTTCGTCGCAGTTTTCACGAACTGACCGCTCAAAAATGAAATTGATTTAGAGCCTAAAATTAATTTTACTTTTTTAGTTATCAAAGTTTAGAAGAAATTTACTGATACCTTTCTTTCTGCCAAATTTCAAGTCTTGAAACGCCTACATTGGTTCCTAATTACAGTAATTTAATTTAGTTAAAATGGGTTGAAACTGGAATTTTTTTGTTTTCACGAAGTGACAGATTGCAGCTTTGTGCATGTATTACTTCATGTATTTCATGCTAATGGCATGTTCTTAAGTTTTCACGAAGTGATGCGAACAGTCATGCCACACAGAGCAGTGTGTACTGTGTGTGTGTTTCACCCACGCATCTCTAAACCAATACACGGGAATCGAGTAAACTTGATAATAGTGTGTACTGATTTTTGTAGTTTTCACGAAGTGACGATTTGGTTTATAAGTATGTTTATAGTTTGTTTTCCCCTACAAAAATCATACAGTTATGTGTCATTCAAAATTTCAGCTTTCTAACAAAGTAAAAAATAATTTTTGAAATTAAAATGAGATTAAAACCGCGATTTTAAAACGTTTCCATCTTCAATCGCTAATATCTCGCAACGCAATTTTATTTATACTTTGTAAATACTGCAATGATTTGTATTAATGTATCCCTACAGAAATGGCGTCGTAGACAGGATTGGGTACGGTGACGTTCGTGAAGAGGAACATTTAACTTTGGATAATCAATCAACATTGTAGGGCATCATCTTCCTGTTAGACTTCTTTTAGGAACTGATGATATATATATTGATTCCCTGCATCGTGTTTGATACAGCACTATGTAGATTTTTATATTTCCTGTCTATTTGATTACATATGAGTAATGTATTGTTCTAGTTCGTGAACTATTTTTAGACGGAATTTATGTATTGATGTGCATAATTAGCTATGTGCTCGTGTAACCAATGTTGTCGTCTGTGTATTTACTTGCGTTTACTATTGTAGCGAAACATGAATTTTGGCGCGCTTGTCTGGCCATATTTGGAGTGGCTGGTTCTCGTACGGCGGTCCATTGTACTGTGCGCGTGGTGTACTGGCTGGTACCCCCAGCCAGTGCGTGTGCGCAAGCACGTGGGATATAAGTGCGTGTCCCATGTGTTCGCCCTCTTTCTGCTTGTGGCTGGCGTAGAGTAAAGGTCGCGCTTTTCTGCTTGTTGCTAGCGTGGGATAAAGATCGGTGCGGGCCAAATTGTCCTTAATTGTAGCTGAACAGCAATCACGGGAGTTTGGATTGGGAGGACCGGTGTTCTTGATAGCCGCTCGTCAGGAAGGCCGAAGCCCTAAGGAGAACGCGCGGGGTTGCGCTACACTATTATGTATCATTCCAGGCAATGGAGGTTTTGTTTCTACTTGGTTTCGTTTTTACATTGGGGTTTTTCTACATGGGTTTCTACATTGAGTTTCTACTATGAATTAGGTCAACAATATAACTTAGTGCTGATTATTCTCTGTGGATTCCGTTAACCCTTTCGATCCCGCGGGCTCCAAAAAGAGCCTTTGTTGTGATACACTTCGATCCCGCGGGCTCCAAAAGGTGCCGGGAATCGTCATGCGCTTGACGCCCAAGACGACTTAAATCACCACCTGAAAATGCTTGAGCGTTCTTTTGTTTGGCGTCCTCTATTGACGTGGAGTGTCGTGGCCGAGCAGTCTAGCTCACCGGAATCAAGTTCTGGTGTTAGCAGCAGAATGTGGGTTCGAATCCCGGCCGTGACACTTGTGTCCTTGAGCAAGACACTTAACCATAATTGCTTCTCTCCACCCAGGGGTTAAATAGGTACCTGTGAGGGCAGAGTTGGTTGGTTAGCCCTATATGCGCTGCAATGGCAGCAATTGAGCTGTATACTCCCCAGGGAGCTGAGATGGTTTCAGGAATGATTTATGAGCCTAATGAGCAGGGGTAATAATATAATGCGCCTTGAGCACCACTCAGTTGGTGGATACGTGCGCTATATAAGTCCACACTATTGATGATTGATGATTGATGATTGATGATTGATGATTGATGATTGATGATTGATGATTGATGATTGATGATTGATGATTGATGATTGATGATTGATGATTGATGATTGATGATTGATGATTGATGATTGATTGATGATTGATGATTGATGATTGATGATTGATGATTGATGATTGATGATTGATGATTGATGATTGATGATGATGATTGATGATTGATGATTGATGATTGATGATTGATGATTGATGATTGATGATTGATGATTGATGAATGATGAATGATGAATGATGAATGATGAATGATGATTGATGAATGATGATTGATGATTGATGATTGATGATTGATGATTGATGATTGATGATTGATGATTGATGATTGATGATTGATGATTGATGATTGATGATTGATGATTGATGATTGATGATTGATGATTGATGATTGATGATTGATGATTGATGATTGATTGATTGATTGATTGATGATTGATGATTGATGATTGATGATTGATGATTGATGATTGATGATTGATGATTGATGATTGATGAATGATGAATGATGAATGATGAATGATGAATGATGAATGATGAATGATGAATGATGAATGATGAATGATGAATGATGAATGATGAATGATGAATGATGAATGATGAATGATGATGAGTTTTTAAAACTTCATAAAAGCGCGCGTCACTTTGCGGTTTCCCCACTTTGCTAGCGTCCACTCGCCTTGCCACAACGGTCTGTTTTTTTAGTTACAATCATGATGGAAACGGACATAAATGATGGCATTTTGGCTGAGATTTTGGCAGACCGTGGCTCAGAATCGGATGACGATGTAACGGATGACGATAAAGGCATTTCTTCCGACGACAGCATAGAAGAAATTCCAGTAGCATTTCAAGAGGTAAGCACAGTAAAAAGTGAATAACAGTTACTCTTCCCGGCCCAATGCAAACTAATGTAATTCAACGATATTTCCTATAGCGTAAATATTGGATGCATTTTTGATATGCTGTTGGAGTTGAGGAATGTCAATTTAGAAAATGGATCCCTTGAATAGGAGTGACCAAATCCCCACCCACTGGACTGGGTCAAAAAAGTCAGGCATGATGTAAATGCAATGACCAAAGTCCTCGAAATTCAACCCTACTTATCCTGCTTTTTAGAAAACAGCATTCTATTTTTTTTTAATAGCATAATATTGTTTTTTCTTTTAATAGGATCCTGTTTCTATACTATTTTGTGACTATTATTTGTGGCCAAATCACATTGACAAAACAGGAATAAAATAGTTTTCCCCCATCTTTTCATCCTGGGGTAATTATAAATATACTGTTGTTAATATTATCTTGACACATTTTACTGTTTATTTTCAGTGTGGTGCTCGTGCATGGAGACATGGTTCGATGGTACCTATAATACCGTGGTCCAGTACCACGGATTTGTACCATGGTAATACCATGGTCCAGTACCGTGGTAACCATGGTACAGTATCATGGTATGGGCAATTTGCCATGGAAATGTACCATGGTTTTACCTTGGTTTTGCCATGGTACATTTTCATAAGGGTCTGCCCTTAGCACTAAATATTTACCTGTAGCGCAGGTATCTCCCGTGTAGCCATCCAAACATGTACAGGTATAGCTGTCCACGCCATCTACACAGGTTGCTCCGTTCATACATGGATTAGGAGTACAGTCATCGATATCTAAACAAAACAATCGTGAATTGTAAGAAGAAGATGACATGATCGACAAACCAACATTTACTTCTCCCCTTAGCACTAAATATTTTACCTGTAGCGCAGGTATCTCCCGTGTAGCCATCCACACATGTACAGGTAAAGCTGTCCACGTCATCCACACAGGTTGCTCCGTTCATACATGGATCAGGTGTACAGTCATCGATATCTGAACAAAACAAACGTGAATTGTAGGAAACAGACGACATGACAAAATACTAGTCTCTGATCGACAAACCAACAATTACTTCTCCCATTCTCACTAAACATTTACCTGTAGCGCAGGTATCTCCCGTGTATCCATCCACACACGTACAGGTAAAGCTGTCCACGCCATCCACACAGGTTGCTCCGTTCATACATGGATCAGGTGTACAATCATTGATATCTGAACAAAACAAACGTGAATTTTAGGAAACAGACGCATGACAAAATACTAGTCTCTGATCGACAAACCAACATTTAACTCTCCCATTCGCACTAAACATTTACCTGTAGCGCAGGTATCTCCCGTGTATCCATCCACACACGTACAGGTAAAGCTGTCCACGCCATCCCCACAGGTTGCTCCGTTCATACATGGATCAGGTGTACAGTCATCGATATCTGAACAAAACAAACGTGAATTGTAGGAAACAGACGCATGACAAAATACTAGTCTCTGATCGACAAACCAACATTTAACTCTCCCATTCGCACTAAACATTTACCTGTAGCGCAGGTATCTCCCGTGTATCCATCCACACACGTACAGGTAAAGCTGTCCACGCCATCCACACAGGTTGCTCCGTTCATACATGGATCAGGTGTACAGTCATCGATATCTGAACAAAACAAACGTGAATTGTAGGAAACAGACGCATGACAAAATACTAGTCTCTGATCGACAAACCAACATTTACTTCTCCCATTCGCACTAAGCATTCACCTGTAGTGCAGGAATCTCCCATGTATCCATCCACACACGTACAGGTAAAGCTGCCTACGCCATCCACACAGGTTGCTCGTTCATACATGGATCAGGTGTACAGTCATCGATATTCTGAACAAAACAAACGTGAATTGTAGGAAACAGACGCATGACAAAATACTAGTCTCTGATCGACAAACCAACATTTAACTCTCCCATTCGCACTAAACATTTACCTGTAGCGCAGGTATCTCCCCGTATCCATCCACACACGTACAGGTAAAGCTGTCCACGCCATCCACACAGGTTGCTCCGTTCATACATGGATCAGGTGTACAGTCATCGATATCTAAACAAAACAAACGTGAATTGTAAGAAACATACGACATGATCGACAAACCAACATTTATATTGTGAGTTTTTGCGAGCACTGTATTGACTAAATTTAGCCTATAAAATGGTTACCAGAGTGAAGAATTAAGTTTTTTGACCATGGTCAAAAGAGGGCGCTATATACGCAAGCTCGTTGCAATCAGATCGCTGAAATTCAAGTGTGCGCTATTACTACCGCAGAGTATTTCGCTGTATAATTTTAACCCGTTTTTCAGGTGCAAAATCCATTTCTTACTTAAGGATAAAGTCCGATAAGGTGTTCCGAAACAAAATGGATGGTATTTGGACTGAAAGAATTGGGTGAGAAGATGGAATGCAGTAGTTACCATTTCTGGTGTGTACATAACATGAAGTTATTTAATCATTCAAGCGACAGTTATTGTGGTGGTATATATCAAATTCATACGTTTGTACGGTATAAATAACGGAACCCACTAAACTGAGCCGCGAAATGCCCCGATCTCGTAACCGAAGTGTAATCACCGCTAGAGGGCTACGATGTGCACGAAGCGGATAGTCTAATACACAGACTGTGTACACACCATAAATGAGTGACGAATCATGTTCACCAATAAAGGCCGGCTACGATAAAGGTGCGGAGAGCAGTAAGGTGTAGGCCATTCAAATAATCTGAAAAATCATTATTGGAAACCAAGGCTGATTTTCTAGCCAATACGGAGAGAGGATTTAAATCCCAATGGTTTTTTTATATTAATAAAATTTCAAATGAATTCAGTATATACCACGTGCATTATACATTAGTTAAATTTAAAATACATGAACATTTCAAAAGTTGTACAAATAGTGCGAATACATTTGTTCTGAAAAATTCAATCATATCTTACTTTCATTTTCATGAACATCTTCGTGAAATTCTTCATCAAAGTAGAGACATCCGCTAGATGGTTGCAATGCAGATTTATCATCGGAATACACTGCTGAGTTGAGCTGACAGAGCTTGTTATAATTGCAGTAGTTGAATGACTTACATGCATCTTCGTGTAAACAGAATACCGCACACGTCACGTATGATGGAGCCGTTTGGGTGCGGTAAACCTTACCTTTAAGTACATGATCTAGTATGGGACCTGGATGAAATTGATGCGGGTTACCAGCACGCATTTGATACTCGCGTGATTGTGGTGGACATGTCCCGCCGATATCATCACATGCATTTACGGTTACGATGATCGTTGTCAACAGAGTGAGGGCGCAAGTTATCATTGTCATTGTGCTTTCTTTCACAACTGTAGTATAACAAAAACAAGAACAGGCCTATGTGTCATGTAAAATTAAAGACAGATTTGATTGCTCTCTAAGACAAGCATAAAGCTTCAAAATAAACGTGATATTTTTGTTTATTCGATGTATCATTTCAAAGTGCCTGAAAAATGCTTTAAACAATTTCACAAATGACTCTCTAAATAAAGCCCATCGCAGGAAGAGCGCTGATTGGCAGGATGACAACAAAAAAGGTCTACAGAACATATCATAAGCGATTGTTTTTTCGAAACCTTCCGAGCTTCCACAAAAACGTCCGACATTGCTGGAAAAAAAGAACTAATTGTTTCGAGGATCTCCAAGTGTTTATGCAATGACGTATAATGACGTGTAACGCGCACTCTTCCCAAATTCGCCCTATTTCGGCATTATTCGGATGCGAAAGTTAGCTTGAGAGTACGACATATTTATTGATATCATTTTGTTATAACCATTGTTATACATCGCTGTAGTACGTCGGCCTTCATGCACGTAAATACCAGTGGGATGGGGTATATAACACCCCCAATTATTTTGTCCAGAGAGATTGTCCATTGGATCAGCCCCACACTATGGGGCCCAATAAAACTATTCTTGCTCGTCGGAAGTACTTTCTGTTACGTTTAAAAAAAAGTAATAACGGTTACCATTGTTTTCGATTTTTTACAAATATTTTCCTATTGGCCCAACATTTCAAACATTTCAATAACACTTCTATACATATTCAAATAAAAACTTCGATTTGTTCTGTAAGTTTTTAAAATATTGTTGGGGGTAGAACGGTAGTTTACGGAGTGACGTTTACATCACAGTTGCTAATTGCAGTCTGACCCCAATAATGTTCCTTACTCAGAACCAGTTTTCTCCCCAGCATAACAAAGTTATTTTTGTTTTCCCACAGTGAATTGCTCAATATTACGTGGCTAAAAACGCTACCATGGTAACAGTGTTTATAGAGGCCATACCAATTGCATGGATTTTAATTAAAATTTACAGCGATGGGCACGAGTATTGACCAACGTGTTGTTATTTCCTGTTTCTACCTTCGAGTGACAGCTTCTTTTCAATTGTTGTTTTCCCAATCGGTCGAATGATAATTATCACAGTAGGTCTACTGCTTATATCTTTAATACAATTAACTGTAAGACATCAGGTCGGCGTTGATTGGTTGACTGGTTTGTGAGTTGGTGGTAGGTGATTAGATGATACATTTTGACGCAATATCACGGTAACGTTGAGGTCTGCGATACCCAGCGATGGCGATAATTTTATTGATCGACAAGTGGTGATTTCCTGTTTCTATGTTAACCCAGAAAAGTCTTCTTTGAAATTGATAATTGAACAAAATTCACTACAGTGTTGAAGCAGCCGCACTTCAATGGTAACTGTTTATAAAACTACCATATAGCGGGGCAAATTTCCTGTGATGTGGCCGTGAATAGATTCCATCTTAATTACTTTTCTTCTCCCAAATTGTTTACTACAGTCATTGCACACGATCTTACGTTTGGTTAGCTGGCGTTATTTGATTGGCTTATGTATTTTGGAACGATTATCACATACGTTTAGATAACGAGTCTCTAAGGCTTAAGTCTAAACCGATTCCAAATAAATTACATAAGTTACATGGTTACCGCTATCTTTCTTAAGCAACATATGCGATGAAATTAAATAAAACGAATATTGGCCCAACATTTTAAACATTTTAAACATGTCAACAATAAATATATAAAAAATCAAATACAAATTTCGACATTTTTTAGGGTTTCGGCCTGGTAGCTGAAAGCCTATTGTTTTCGTTCGACTATTTTTTCTTCTTGTTTCCGCCAAAACCCCATAGGTTTAACACGTGGAAGTTGTCAATGGATGATGTTTTGCAGTTAGCATCGTCACATCAATACAAAACATGCACCATATGAAAGCCCGTGATGTGAATTAGAGCCTAAAACAAAGTACGTCATCATAGCGTCAGTAAATATCATGTTATTCACATTTTAGTGTTAAGACGTCTCGACCCTTGTGACAACTCGAAACGAACAAGTAGGATCCACGACAGCATTCGATCCTTGTGACAACTCGACCTACGCAAAACTCGACCCACGAGTTGTCATACTTCGCATTTTCACATAAATACAAAACATGCAGCATGAAAGCTCGTAATGTGACTCAGTTTGTATAACGAATTACCTCATCATTAGTAAATATTATTTTATTAACATTTTAGTATAATCTGCGGGACGTATAGATTGGCGAGAACGGACAAGTCGACCTAAACAAATAGTGGTGTGGCCCTGCGGGGGATTAAAACATCTCGACCCTTGTGAAAACTCGACCTAAGCAAAACTCGACCTAAGCAAAACTCGACCCACGAGTTGTCATATTAGCACTTGGCATTTTCGCATAAATACAAAACATGCACCATATGAAAGCCCATAATGTGACTTAGTTTCTAAAACCAATTACGTCATCATTACGTCAGTAAATATTATTTCATTAACAGTCTAATGTGCGAAGATTATGATGTATTCAATATAAACTTCGAAATTTTATTGCTCGAATTTACCAACTATGGGTAGAATGTGGTACCATCCTTTCTCATCCTACACAAAACCCTTTATCACGATAGCAAAAAAATAGTGCACGTTCTGTTGTCATTCAACTCTTGTCGGTGGTGGTTTTCAAGTAAGGGAAATTATCATAAAGTTTAGATAACGAGTCTCTAAGGCGATGAAATTAAATAAAACGAATAGTGACCCAACATTTTAAACAGTTTAAACATGCCAACAATAACTATATAAAAAATCAAACACAACTTTCGACATTTGTTTTTATTTAAATGATTCTAAGTTCTTAAAATATTGTTTGGGGTAGGACGCAGTGATGTTTAGGTGCAAAAACGGATATTTATTTGCACGAAAATTAACCACTCCTAAACAACACACAGTAACCAATTGCAGTCTGATCTCAATAATTGTCCTTACCCTGTACCAGTTTTCTTCCCGGCAGAACCGAGGTATTGTTGTTTTCCACAGCGAATTGCTCAACATTACGGGGCTAAAAACGCTGCCATGGTAACATTGTTTAGAGAGGGCATATCTATGTCCCCCCAAAAAAGTTTTCTGGTTTCTGGTCTCCGCGCGCGTCGCCTCAGACCCGCGCATTGGCATTTTTTTCTTGCTATGAAACGATATCCAATTGCAGCTGGATCGAATAGAATTCTGCCGTGCTGTGTTTTAAACGACTTTTTCACACAGGGGTATGAACGTTTGCCCGGTTTGTGAGGCCTCTCTTGGCTACCATACTTTTTATCTGGGAAATATGGTCCCCAGGTATACATGTATCACGACTTTCCCTGTTGGAAACAAAAATACAGTAAAAAAAATAAAGCTCAAGTGTTTGTTAGAACAAACACACGGTGTTCGTGTCAACTTCCGGTTTCGACCGGAAGCAGAGGTCATATTGGGTCATGTCTGTGTACGAAATGTCACATAATTCAACATCTGTAAGATGATCCAAAAATTGTGTAAATATCTTTTGTAGTTCATGAGATATGATTTTTTGAAATATTAACATTTGATTTTAGTGTATTTCGATACCTGAAACTGCATGTCACAACTTTATTGACATCTACATTTTATGGTCTAAGTAGGTGTCAATTTTGAAGGCCCTGTGAACTTTGGAACTATGTTTGTTTTTGTTCGACAAGTCTCCGTACCGATTTTCAAGCTGACCGATGATCAGAAACCGGAGACTTTTATGGCCTATTGCATGGATTTTAATTAAAATTTACAGCGATGGGCACGAGTATTGACCAACGTGATGTTATTTCCTGTTTCTACCTTCAAGTGACAGCTTCTTTTCAATTGTTGTTTTCCCAATCGGTCGAACGATAATTATCACCATCAACGGTATACCTAAAGCATCATTAAGTCTACTTAAACCACGGCAACACTGCTTGTATCTTGAATACAACTATAATGCATCAGGTCGGCGTTGACGAGTTGGTGGTAGATGATTAGATGGTACATATTGGCGCAATTTCACGGTAACGTTGAGATCTTTGATACCAAGCAGTTGCCTCGTTTTATTAGCAGCGACGGCGATAATTGTATCAATTCAATTCAATTCAATGATGGTTTATTAAAAATATTTACAATCGCGGCATCTGCCGAATTACAGGTAAATTTACAAATCAAATGTTATCGATCGAAAGGTGGTGATTTCCTGTTTCTATCTTCTTTTCAATTGATAATTGAACAAAATTCAATACAAGGGTGAAGCTGCCGTGCTTCAATGATGACTCTGTTTATAAAACTACCATATAGGGTGCCAAATTTTGTGCAATGTGGCCGTGAATAGATTCCATCTAAAATATTTTTCTTCTTCCCTATCGTTTACCATAGGCATTGTACAGGATCTTGTGTTTGGTTAGCAGGCTATGATTGGCTTATGTATTGTGGAGCGATTGTCACTGAAGCCCTTTTAACACTACACTTTAACCAAGAGAATCGCCGTGTTAATGGAAATGGTTTCTCCAAAATCTGATTTTTTTCGGTGGCTGGTCTGTAATCCAAGTTATAGAATAAAAGACCTAAATAGAGCGATATATTTAGTATTTAGGCCTTTGTAAAATTCTGCAACCAAACCATTGCAACGCGCCTTTGTCAAGGCTAACTTGGAAGAAACTAGATTGCATACAATTAGTGCTGTGAGTTACAATAATCAGGTTCATCTGCGCTCTAGAAGGCGTTTTCATTGTAATATTGCATTAATTTAAGTATATTGAATTAATTTTGCCCTACACAGACGTGTGTATAACACTGCATATTTAGTGTATTAAGTATAGTTATGCATTCACATATATTTTACCAAACATGTATCCTCAATTTACCCTAAATGACGCACCTAAGGATGTATCATTAACTGGACAGTAACTTACAAATTAAATTAGCAGTTTGGTGTTTCAGTGAAGGATTCTCATGTAAAATGCTGAATTTCAATGCATGATCATACGCGTGGACATTTTGAGCGCCGTTTTTTGATATGCACAGAATTGTGGTCATCAAAAAATTGATGTTGGTATAATGACTCACCCCCAAACTATTAAAGTTGATAGGGGCACAGAAAATGTACCCAAGAAGAAAAACATTTGAATCATGTTTCATCTTATTCCAGATGGCTTGTAAAATTGTTTCTAATCTTGAAAATAAAAATATTGTTTTAGATTTTTAAAATAAAATGATATAATTTGGAGAAGCTCTCAAAACCTTTAATAAATATTCTTGAAATACCAATAAAATGGAAGGTGGTTAAAATTTTTGCAAAAAGTACTTTAAAACTTTGAAATGTGTAAAAACTGCTGTTAACATTTTGTCAAATAAAAGATTTTCTCAATAATTATCCACTACCGACGAAGTAAACACCAACGAATTAAGTAGTCTTCGTTCGCTTCTTCTATAAGGAATGTGTCCATTTTGAGGATCAGTATCTCTTTAAAAAATCATTGCAAATGCAAAGCATTCATATCTTTTGGTTTCCACAGACAACAGCTCATTGACGGCATAGAACAATAAATCACAGATATTCGTGAAAATTTTTTTAGGTCATGTAAATCCCTTACAATTTGTATCTAGTAAAATCAGCGGTTAAACAACTTTTTCCAGTTTCACAAGCACTAACTTTCCAGTAAATCATACAATTTCACTATGATTTTTATTTTTGTAACAAGCATGACTTAGATAAGTTTATGCAACCAGTAATACGCCATAGTTTTGTAAGTTTTCCGAGAAATGTTAAGCCAAAGGTAAGTGCGTCATTTCACGAGTGCGGCGAAATACGTACATGGACGATATACCGCCTTCAAGAACTATTTTGGTTATTTACATTCACAATGAACCCTTTTGGGAAATAAATAAACTTCAAGTTTAACATAGATTGGATTGTGAAAACTAAGGCATTGCGTAAAAACCAGTTATTATCCATAAAAATGATCCACATAAAGATAACCAAATGCTTTCCTTGCATTACCAGATGACATGTGAAAAGAATGGTTTTGTGCGGGTTTTTTTTTGCATTCGCTCTATTCTTTTAAAGTATTGAATATCTACATAGCCTAATCATTCTCTATAACGTGAATTTTGCCTCAGTTTTGTATTAACTTCTATCACCTTCAAAACAAAATTTCAAGCTCCCATTTGGATGAATTAACAAGCACAGATTATAATCTGGTAGTCTGGATTACAATTGGTGTCGTTTTAAGTGAGTGGCACATGCATATCGCGTAGCATGCAGCAATGGCACGCTTAATTCACACGGTGGTCGATCGTTTAATGAATAATCAAATTGTTTATGTATACATCGTGTAACAGTCGTAGCAACGTTCTAATTAGGCTATAACTATTTTATGTTCTTCTTTAAATTAAATGTTAACGACGAAAATATTTAACGATTGCGATTATGCGATTATGCGAGTATGCATATGCCACCCAGATTATAACGACTGACTGACTTAACGACAACAATTGTAATCCAGACTACCAGATTATAATCTGTGCTTGTTAATAGCAAGATGAAATTGATCCTTTTGAGACGTTATATACTGACACAAATTTGGAGTATCGGGTGATGGATCAATCCAACAATCAAGATGTGCCAATATTCCCTTCCCTTCTGAGTGAAAAACTTGGACACAACTAGTGGTAAAGCGCCAACACATATACGAAACTATTGTCAAGAATAAGCCGTACGGCAATCACGTTCAACGTAATTATCAGACTGGCGAAAATGGAAATAAATAATAAATAAACTACAGCCCAAGTGTTTGTTGGAACAAACGCATGGTGTTCGTGTGAACTTCCAGTTCAATCAAATTATCATCGATGACCATGATGTCATAATTTGCAAGAGTTGTATAATCTTTTATTATGACAATATCAATTTCACATTTAAAAGACCTGTCAATTTTGTTTTAGAATGTGTTGAATTTGAACTTCCTGTTTGGACCGGAAGTAAAGGTCATATCAGGTGATTTGAAGCTCTTATATGTGACATAATAAAACTTTCTCATCAGCATGAACAAATTAACGTTAGTTCCTGGTTCAATTTCTGAGATTGAAAAAAATGGCGCTAGGGGGCGCTCTGATCTGTAATGACGCCATCAAACATTCTTTTTTAAAGATAAGATGTGACTAGTCACTTTATTCACAGAAATCATATTCAAATTTCCTGTCACATTGGCTGCAGACCCTATAATAGTGCTGCAGAAATGTTTTTCTGTTAAACATCTGGTATCGACCGGAAGAAAAGGTATAAATGGAGTCATATAGTGTACGAAATGTCACATAATTCGAGGTCTGTAAGATGATGCAAAGATTGTTATTTTATCTATTGTGGTTCATGAGATATGATTTTAAAAATAGTTAACCTCTATTTGATGTATTTAGATAACGTCATCATGACGTCCCAACTTGATTATGACATCATTAAATATATTTACATTCATGTCAACGTCAAAGTATTTGTGAAGGTATAAGTTAGTCTGAAATTTGCAACTATGGTTTTCTCTTCATAGAAGTACCACGACACGACTTCACCAAAGGCCATGGCTACGTGGAGTTCAGTTCCGCGTGCGACTTGACTTAAGGCTATAGCCATGTGTTCTGTGTGAGAAATACATGAAGTCCGAGCGAAATTGTCTACGATTTCCAATGTTTTAGTATGTGTTTTGTACTGTATAAAAGTAAAGTACGACACGCTATTTCAAAAGTGGGCATAACATGTAATACATTAAATTTCACAAAATGAAATTTCTCATGTGTTATAATCATTTCAATAGTAACAAGTTTTCATTAAATTAAAAATAAATGGTGTACAACTCAACACGACGCCGTAGCGAAGGCATAATCTTTTGGGTGTAGAAGTCAATTTGCCGACTGACCTCAGCGGCGGTAAATCAATGTACATCTTTAAAATCTCAGGAAGAGGGGGGTTATCGTGAAAAAAAAATTCGGGGGGGGGGGGGGCAGGTAGGCATGATAAATGTTTTTGAGGGAAGTAGCCATGAGAAATAATACTGGGGGTAGGCCTGAACAATTGTTTTAAAAATCGCCGAACAAGTGGGGTTGACGTTAGAAATTTTCCTCTGAAATTAAATCACCTCGGTCACAGGTTTATTGGCTTGATTTGGTGGCTTAATTGCCGACTGAGACACGATTTGCCTACGACAAAATCGATATCGTCACACCTCCACACCCGCCTTTGACTACGGCGCTGCCTCAAATCCATGGAAAGCCCGATAGTGACTGTCAGTCTGGTATAAGGCCAAAAACAAAAATATGTTGAGTTGCCCTCCACCGACCGACCCAAAAGTGCTGAAATCTCGGGTCGGGTTTTTATTTTATTTTTTATTTTTTCCGTCATTCATAGGCCTATTTATTAATGAAACTTACCAATTTTCTGTGTATAAAACATAATACGTTTGATTTGTGAAATTTTCTACTTCAAATTTACCGGTACCCAAGACTCAATCTACAATCGAATGGCCCCGGCCCTCACATGGTGCACTGCCTTCGCACACACTGTGTGCCAACGATTGCGACTCAAATCTACACGTTTCCAATCGAATGGCCACTCGCATGTTTTCCACTGGCTTCGCGCACTGTTTTGTATGTCAACGATTGCGACTCAATCTACACGTTTTTAAATCAAATGGCCCTCACACGTTGTGCACTGGCTCCCCACACTGTACGTGTGTCAACGATTGCGACTCGATCTACACATTTTCAAATCGAATGGCCACTCACATGTTTCATGTTAAGCATTGCACGCAATATGGATGAATTTGCTGTGTCAATCACAGCGAAAAGTAGATCTATCACACTATTCAGCAAAATATCAAGAATAAGTCTAAATGGATCTTTCCAATGTTTGTTTGAACAACATTTACCAGACCAGTACCAGGGTTTTATTCTTTAGGTACTTGTGCATACTGCTAGATCATTGTCTTTGAAAAACATGGTATGTGGTTTCAGTTCCAATGCATTTCAATCTTAAAATGACAGTCAAGGAGAAAAAAATATATAAAAAAATAAAAATCCCGACCGACCGACCCCTTCAAATATTTTCACTGGAGGGCAACTCAACATTTTTTGTTTGTTGGCCTAATCAAAAAACTTTATTGTTCAATCTGTGTTGTTTTATTGACAAGCAGTATATGTGTACTGAGGTTTTTTTTGGTATCATAACTTGTACGAATTAATTCAAGATCGTTGATAAAGTACAGGGTTTTGCTGTCATTAAACACTTCAAAGAATTTCTTACCTTCCGGAGAAGTTGTGTGACGAGAACTTGAATCCACAGAACAAAACGTATTTGACGGTCTCATATACGTGGCACAAAATTGATTGTACACAACTCAACTAGCACAGCCAAACACCGCGGTTACCAATTGCCGTCTGACTTCAATATTACTGATATGATTATTCTTCTCCCTACGAACACCGTCCTCAGCAGTTGCTCATTAAATATTCACAAATGACGTCATGGTATCACTGTTGATAGATGCCCTACCTACTGACTAATTTTTAATATTAATTTTCAGAAGTGGAGAGTAATATCGATCCACCCTGATATTATTTCGTATTTCTACCTTCCAGTGAGGTCTTCTTTTCAATTGTTGTTTTCCCTGGCGCGTTTACAAAATTATTGAAATGAATACAGTCATACAACACGAAGTTGGCGTCCATTGGTTGGCTGGCAGGTTGGCAGGTTGTTGTGTGTTGATTGGTTGACCTAAGTTGGTGCATATTGAGTATAAAATACCTGAACCGTTTACATGTTTTACATTTGGAGGGTAAAGGGTAACAACAGATATTAACGTGTGTTCTGTATTTTTTCGGGCTGTAAGATAAATAAGCCTCAAGAGATATATAATAAGTGGGTTTTGAAAACAGAATCAGTAAAATTTCAGTGTTTTGTGGATTATAACAATATGATTTATACATGCCGTCGCATCAATGAAAAATACAAACAAAAGACAAATAATGTAAATCATCAAATAGTGTTCGAATCCGCAATCTTTAAATAACAATATGCTCGCCTGTGTTTTTGGCTATTCTACCGAAAGATTTTGTTGTCATTGGAAATTTGATGATATCCTTTAAGAAAGGTAAATTAAATACTTTAAAGTGATATTTGACAAGATAAACAAAAGACAAATAATGTAAATCATTATATCGTCGCATTTTTCTCATAGTGACGAATCGGCATTGTTTGTGAAATCCGGGTTTTTGCAGCTCTGGGGTTCTTTGAGTGTCTTATTTCATGTGTGAAGGTTTTTAGAGATCCCCTATGCGGCGAATAAGCAAAAAAGTCAAATACGTTTTATTTCATAGTGACGAATCCGTTTAACCGGTTGGTAACCACTGTATCTTTGTACGCATACAATATTACAGTGCGCAAACGGCTGGTATCAGCTATAACCACGGACAGACTGAGCAGCGTAATCTGTAGAAAACATCAAGTTTTTAGCTGATCTGTAGAAAACATCAAGTTTTTAGCTTGTTTTGCAATGTAAGACAAAGAAAAACCATGGATCTAAGGTATTTACATCTTAAGGTATTTACATCGTTAGGCAGTGTATTCGTTTGTTGATACTTATTGGTAATATTGGCCTTATAGAGTATGTACACATACAAACATGTACAAACACATGCGTGGCGAATAAGCGCCGGCGGCACTTTTTGTTTTTTACGTAGTGACGAATAAGTTCAAGCCATCGTTACACATAGAAAATCAACAAAGTAAATAAACAAAGTAAATTACCAACCAGGTACTTATTAACACTTGGATAATAAAACGAAATTTGTTTTTTTGAAAAATAAAGTTAAAAAAACTATAACAGCGAAAATGTGTCAGACTTAAAGCATGACTTACTCGTAAAGCACTTTTTTCCGATTCGTCACTATGAGAAAAATGCGACGATATAGCGTTTTAATCCGTAACCTTAAAATAACAATATGCTTTTATTAAAGATGTACCGCCAGTGTTTTTTTATATTCTACCAAAACTGTTGTTGTTGTCATTTGAAATTTGATTATATCCTTTAAGAAAGGAAAACAAATACTTTGAAGTGAGACATTTATTTGTTAGAAGCTCGGTTTAACATCAGGTATGCGTCCAAATGATTTATGGAGGGCCAACGATAAACACATTTTGGAAACTATTAACCTTAAAGCCATGCTGCTCGTAATCAATTTCAGAAATGTGTCATTTTAAAGCATTTTTTCATGTCCTCATTTGTTTTTGAAATGATCTTCTGTACAGTCAGTGTCGCACTCCAAACAACCATATTTTTTTTAAAGGCGGGCAGTATATTGTATGCAGTTAAGAAGTATAACACGCGTGTTGCCTTCAGATGCAGATATAACAAGTTACCAAGCATTAGTGATTATTGACAGATATAACAACAAGTTACCAAGCATTAGTGATTATTGACAGATATAACAAGTTACCAAGCATTAGTGATTATTGACAGATATAACAAGTTACCAAGCATTAGTGATTATTGACAGATATAACAAGTTACCAAGCATTAGTGATTATTGACAGATATAACAAGTTACCAAGCATTAGTGATTATTGACAGATATAACAAGTTACCAAGCATTAGTGATTATTAAACCAAATTAAAAAATAGTCAGGCAAGTATAACTTACGTCTTGCCCTCAGAATTTTGTCACAACCTGATATATTATTAAACAGATAAAGATAAGTAGTATAATTGACATGCAGTTGTCATCTGTCATCTGACAGTTGTCATCTGAGTAAAAGAACATGTCCAGATGTTGCCGTTAAAACAGCGTAAAACACGGATGATAGAGTTTTAACCCTGTGAAACCACCTGCATGTGTAACTTACTCCTATATGGTTGAACATTATTCATAGTTAAGTGACACTGATACAGCTATTGTTTAACCAAACCTGACAAAAGAGACAATAAAACACACTGTTGCTGCTAATTGCTAATGTACTTTAGTGATTATAAAGTGCTATTAAATTAATTCAAGAGATGACATGAGGACATAACACTTAATGGGAAGGTACAATATTTGTATTTGGTAAGGTGTATTTACTTCCAACCCTCAGTTTTCAGCAGTTATATCACAAAACTAACCTGTGAAAGTTCCATCACAATACATACTCAAGTTTTTTTGAGAAAACATCAAAAATGTTACATGGTTTGTATGTTTTTATGTGTTACATAAAGGTGCTGGCCGGCAACTTTGTGTAAATTCGATCCAACAATTCCTGTTTTTTTTTATTTTTACGATGAACACTTCAACCTGAAATAATTTATCACGTTATTTGATACCGTATGTGTACCACCGTTACCCCATAAACGTTTTAAAGTAATAATTATTTTGTTAATGTGTTACTCTGGTAATTACAATGTCTTCCCTTTAAATGATTACCTTTTAATTATAATTGTAAAGTAGTTTACCCGAACGCTTTTCATTTGTGTTAATCTTTTCAGGGTTGTTAAGCCATAATTAAAATATAAACATTTTACCATTTAACTGATGCATATGATATACAATCCACATAGGCCTAGTGTATTCATAACCATTTGAAATGATATTAATGAAACAATGTCCTGAGTTGATCAAAAGCACAACATAAATTAGTATTTATGAAATTACAACAAATACGATTCCATTAAAATACAATGACTATATCTATAATTTACGTTATAACTATATTTTCTTTAAATTTTGAGTTCATGTCGACGATTTTGTCGATTAAAGCTTTGTTGACACCTGATCTGTAAATCTTATTCCATTTGGCCTGTATAAATATGGGGGAGTAATGTTTCAGTACAAGGCATGGTAGACATGTACTAAACAGACAAAGTAAACTACACTGCGTCGACAAGCCTAAAGTCATTTCACCTTTTCACATTTGTGTCGCAAATCGTTGATGAACTTTTACAGTTCTCAGCAGTTCTCACTGTGGTTAGTATCGATACATTGTTCTAATATTTACACTATATATTGAGGGAAGGCAAAATATATTAATTTTATATGAAGTGCAGCTTGTAAACCCGTTAACAATAATGTTGTTTTTGGTTTTGTTTTGTTTTGTTTGTTTGTTTGTTTGTGTGTTTAAAAAAAAAAAAAAAATTTCATTATCTCTCATTTTAGTTTCACAAATGTATATTAAGTTAAATAAGTTAAACATTTCATTATCGGCCTACGTTGCTTGAAATATCTTTACATTGTCTTTACATATCTTTACATAGCTAATTATAGACTGTACATTTAAATATTTAACTTAAACTTTCACAGGTTGGTTTCTATACATATATCTTCATTCCTATAAAGTATGGATTGATTTATAAACTTTTTACCAGTGTGTACAATCATTTAAAATAAATAATGAACACAATAAATGATTGTGTATTCTTCACTTGTTTTGGAGTGGAATACATGGCTCGTAAAAATGCCATTCGAATGAATAGGAGCTTCCAAGACCTATGTACCATTCACTCGCCTCAGGAATAGAAAGATTCCTCCATCCCTTTCATCCCTACTTCAACGTGGCTGCTATCGATCATGTTTATCACGACTGGTGAACCCACAAAGTTAAAATTAGATTTGGCGTTTAAGTTTGAAGAACCATCGTATGTTGTTGTTATACTGGCTGTTGAATCTGCAGCCTTCATTTCTACATAATAAATTATATAATTTATAACAAAATAAATTAAAGGGAAATTAGTGTGAACACCATGCGTTTGATTATTGTTGAACCATAATAATGTTATGTTTACTGAAAAAAAATAACACATACACATATCGTAATGAAACACTAGTAGACCTAACATTAGGCCCTCAAACTGGCTGATTCGGTTCATGCTCCATGCTTTGAATCGAAATAATTAATACCCCTTAATAAAACGTTGTTAAAATAATAATAATAAAATCTTATAGCCCCTCCAATCCTTTTTAGGGGGCCTTTTTGGTCATCGTTTTGACCTGTAGTGTTCACCCCCTAACTCAGCTTGGATCCTTCCCTGAAAAATAATGATTAATTATATTCTGTTTGGTTTTGGTCATTGAAGTAAATACAATCAAATAAACTTACCCACAGTATATACATCATTATTCAGCGAAAAGAACACTTTTACACGTAGGTCTGCATAAGAATCCTCAACGATGAATTCAATGCGTATCGGTGCAGTTAGTGGCCCTGGTATCAGCACGCGTATGGACGGTTGCGCGGTGTAAATCTGGCACGGTGAAATGGACACTGAGATTCAATGCACACAAAATATATTATTTATCTAATAGTAATAATAGTTTAGAAGGGGCATATGACCTCCGTTTCGGCAGGTGGATCATGATCCACATGTGGATCATCGATGTGGATCACCCCAGTGGCGCACCCAAGGGGGTGGGGGCCTCGGGGGGCTCGCGCCCCCCCCCCCCCCCAAGGGCCCGCTGATGTTTTATTTAAAAAAAATTAAAGAAGGGGCCGGGAAAGAAAGCAAAATCTGAGCCCAAGTCTTGTCTACAGAGGAGTTCGGCAAGGAGTAGGGCAGTGGTACAAGGGATGGGGACTCAGGAGACTCAAGCTCCCCTCCAAAAGTTTTCCATTTATTCCACTCACTATTATATTTTACGGCGTTGCGTATGCATGTGCATGTAAGCTTGAAGGGCCACCAGTATATATACCAAGCATTTTTAGACATTCTCCCCCCCCCCAGCTGCCATGGTGCACCCTGATCAGGGAGCAGCTTTACTTAATTTTATTTTCATTTTCTGTTGTCCGTTTCTCTTATTGAGGTCGTTGACTGTCGTTGAGGTTACTCGTAAATGTTTTGTTTTTTAATTTAAACACGCCCGCATTATAATCAACTCCTTTCCAGTTTGTACACAATGGCCCAGGATCGGGTTTTAATTTACAAAGATTATGCGACACTGTTTTAGCAAACACCGATTGGATAATATTGGGATTTGGTTTTGCCGCCAAATTCGTGTTTGAGAAAATTTAGCTCCGCCCGGAATGATCACAAACATTACGTCCGCGCAATGAAAATATTTAAATATAGAAATCTTGCAGACGAAACAATTAGCTCAAGTTCTTTACATCAAGAGGAGGAAATTATATGGAAGGTAAAACCCTACGAGTCTGAATCATGTCATAATGTCTTCTTTTTATGACTAGAAACCACCAGGAAACATTTAACATGTGCCGTAGGTTCACTGACGAGCACGATTAGGGACATGGCTACAGCCGCGCCAGCGGTTATGGTTTGGGTCCGCCATGTCTCTCCCCCATATTGGATTTCAAAAAAAAAAAAAAAAATTGAGCGACCCCCCCCCCCCAATAAAATCCTGGGTGCGCCACTGGATCACCCTGGTCCTCGATAGGGGCGGAGTTAACTGCATGTAACCGAAATGCTGGGTGGATCGATTATTGCGATCGGGGTGGATTGTAAATATTGTAGGTGAACGGAGATTACAAGTCGGCAAACTATTGTCAACTATTTCCCCTGGTTCAATAATGCACGAGTCCATAGACCGAACAGTGTTGCATGGTTCGTTGTAGTCTGCTGTCTAGCTGTAGGAACGTGTTCGAACAGGCCCGCGTTTATGACCGAACGAATCATTAGTCAACAATGGTCGCGTGGCCTTTGTACCTTCACGCAAACAACACGTCGTGACTGACTGTGGTCAAGATTGTATTAGCACAACGTGTGCAATGAAGGTATGAAGTCGTGCACCACCACGTCTAAACACGGAGGAAGGCTGATCTAACATAATTGGGTGTTTACAAAAATACCCGTCTAAACAAGTGCGTTTACTGCTAATTGGACCCCAACAGGATGACAACCGAAAGTTTAACATTCACTCTTGCGAATAGTGCTGCAAATTTGTCATGCGTTAAAATAAAATCTATATAGCTACACAAGTTACACCCATTAACTCATATAACTCAACCTGTATAAAATGTTGTCTATTGTTAGGTTTGAAAATACCAACTACACTGTTCTTATTTAAAAAGGTCCTTCATAAAATAAAATTTTAAAACCTAATGCATGTACGGTTAAATGGCCCTTCATAAAAAATAATAATAAAATACCTACATAAAGTCCTATGCATAACTATGATAATAAATATTTATAAACGTGAATGGATCATTCCTATAAATGCAATGAGTCATCAAAAAGGAGAGTCTAGTTCCCCAAAATCACCAGTTGCAAATCCCGGCTACGTAGCAAAGCAGAGTGGAACAGACTATTTATATACGTACAAGTTACAACAACAGCCTGACAACTACCAGTTCGTGGTAGGACACGTCCTATGGCATGGACGAAGGACTTGTCTATTGTTATCTGTAAACCGGCGCTCGTGATAAGAACTTAATAGGTCACATCCGATTCAGTTTTGTTTATATTAAGCACTGACCAGTTCCACACAATCGGCGTGTCCATTGTGGACGCATGACTGAAATGCATACTTGACGACACAGGCAATTCAAGTGACGGCAGCAACGTCCTGGCATTCTGCATGGCCACGTTTAAGACGTACCAAGAGTCGTTGGTTCAAAGTCCTTGGTGTAGTAGATGTATCAGTAGTGCAGAAAAGATGTGTATATCCATTGTCTCTTAACCCTCCCCCTAAAATCAGTTTTAAAATCAAACTACATGTACATGATGCCTGTATTCCAAAATGCTTGTATTATATTTGAACTGTATGCTGTGCATGTTGATGGGCATGGACACCAGACATCCGTAATCCTATCGTAATCCCCCCACTTGAGCAAGACACTTTACCATAATTGCTTCTCTCCACCCAGGGGTAAATGGGTACCTGTGAGGGCAGAGTTGATTGTTGTGTTTGATTATGGAATCAGTGTCCTAGATTAAGATGAACAGTGACTCAAAATTACTGCATTTTGTGTTGTTTTCAGAATCTTAAAAGGACATAAAAGGAGCAATATCGTCACGATCAGACTTTCAACAGGGCATACATGGAATCGGTGTCCTAGTTTAAGATGAACAGCGACTGAAAATGATAGCCCCACATGGTAAGGTCATATTACTGTGCTGCTGCATAAATGAACCAGTAATTTTCAGTCACTGTTCATATTAATCTAGGACACTGATTTCATGCCATGTTGAACGTCTGCTCTGATTGTGACGATACTGTCCCTTTAATAGTATAAATCATAATAATCTGGAAAAATAATCAAATTTTCAACACAACACAAAGTGCATAAAAAATCAGTGAAGGTCTTGGCCAATTGTAAACCAATGCTATGATGAAGTCATCATTTGCTGATCAAAACATACCAGGGTCCAGGGAGATTAAAATACACACAACAACCAACAACAGTCAGTGTGGCCAACGATGGGATCATCGTTGGCCAAGGAAAACAGAGCTATCATATGGACGGGTTTGATGCCAAAGTGTACATTGATGGATCGACACTGCAACACTATTATGTATATTTAATTGGTACATCGTAACAAACAAAGGGGGGTTACGCTCCAAATGGTATTCAATGATTAAAACTGACAGCTAATTGATTGCAGTAAACCATGATCTTTGCTGGGCTAAAATCATTTGCGCCAGAGAAGAAAAACAAATTAAAATTCAGAGGAAAGTACCGCAGCTATTTTTGTCTAAGCCGACGCATTTCTGAACCGAGCCTGGAAATGTCAAAACCTTATACATATCCATATGATAATAACAACAACAACAACAACAACAACGGTTGGGATTCGAACCCACATTCTGACAACTCAGCCATCAGAACACAAATCCGAAGCACTAAACCGCTTGACCATGGCACTCCTATAAATTACTTTGTATTTATTTGACTGCTTCGCTCAGTTCAAAGAGAATTTATTATAACTAAGACATTTATCATCTGTGTTAATGAAATAAAGTGTACGTACACCCATCAATTTTAAAATCAAACTACATGTACATGATGCCTGTATTCCAAAATGCTTGTATTATATTTGAACTGTATGCTGTGCATGCTGATGGGCATGGACACTAGACATCCGTAATCCTATCGATCGATAAACTCTTGAGCCATTTAGTAGTCGCTTAATATTTGGGCAGTGGATAATGTATACCAAATACATGTGAATACACATAGCTATACACAATAGGATATTTCCCTATGAAAATTGTCACCAACCAGGAGATTCCCATGGGTGCAGACCAAGAAGGATTATGACATTATATTTTTGGGGTCTAATTAACTTAATAATTTATGTATAAAATGCTGTGCCCACTTTATGTATATACCCAGCGTGTTTTTAATTATTTATTTATTTTTGTATTTATTATACGAGTCCCTTCATCATTTCAGGTATTTCAGTATGTAAAGTACAAAATAAGTGTTCTGCATAAAATGAATGTTTATCTTTATTAACTGTACCGGTACTAGATATGTTTGTTATGCAATAACGAAACATGTTCATTTCTAACTGGTCTGATAGATTAATATACATATGAGTCCAGAATTAATCCTAACCAGAGAAACAAGCTCAGGACTTACCGTACAGTGAAAATAAATTTGAGTTTGAGTTATATTTGTATTGTGATAATAATTCATCATACCGTCATTCCATGTTCCGCCCATTTTAGATGCTCTTAATTCACACAAGCTGTTTATTGAAACAGGGAAATAATTGGTCAAGATTCCAGTCAGAGAATTTTTTTATTGTCCACTATACAAGGACTTTAGGAAAATGTATGTTTGTTGATATTATCAAAACAAATTATCAGTTTGAATTTTAAATGGCAAAGAAAGACAGAATTTCCTTATGAACTCTTCAGATGAAGCTACTATTAATTGCGCTGCCAAATATATATTTTCTTTGTAAATCAAAATGAAAGAGTATGCTCTTTGTAAACACTCCTTCAAGTGCGATTATTATTATTATTGAACGGGTAAAGGGGTTTGTTTCAGATTCGGGACAAAATATAATACAATACAATTAATCATATTATTTGAAACTATATGTTACAGCTTTAACTAAGAACTTAGGTCACTCTTGTGTAACCGAATTATGCAGGGAAAATGGCTTACGAGAAAGGAAAACATTTACCATAAAATTAAAACTTACAAGACCTATTATACTCGAATTTTACATGAAGACCATTTTAATACTAGAAAAGATACTGTATGGAAAATATTAATGTATCAGCATAAGACATGTATGAAGGTATACACCCACAAAAATGTACTTGATTGAATGTACGTCAAATTGATGGAAAAACTCAATGAGGTTAACAATTATGCCCACATCCGTTTGTGGGCACTGAATGCCTGAACAATAAAGCAGTAATAAGTGTCAGGGTGAATTGACAATCGTTTCGTCAGATTTGTAATTATTATTGTATTTCATCAGGCCTAGCCTAAATTCAATGAGAACGTTCATTACAAGTGGGAGTTACCAGAGAGTATATTCACGTTTAAACTTGAATCAATTAGCACCGATATGGTACTCGAACAACTTAATAATCTAAAGAGTCAATCTAATCTAGATGTGTTGAATATGGACTGTAAACTGCTTAAAATTGGAGCACCTATTATAACACCCTTGTTAACTAAAATGTTAAATATGTCAATAAATGAAGCTAGTGTCCCGGAAGATTTGCTAAAGTCACTCCTATTTATAAAGGTAAAGGTTCGGTTGAAGATTGTGGAAATTATAGACCTATCTCTGTAATAAGTCATGTATCTAAAATTATGGAAAAGATTATTTTATCGCAACTAAAAGAATATTTATACGACCATCAATTTATAACTACTGCACAGTCTGCTTATTTAAAGAACCATTCTACAAACATTGCCATACACAAGGTTCTTTAAGATATTTTAGAAGGTTTTAACGTTAATGAAACTAATGCTTTGTGTTTTATTGATCTCCAAAAATGTTTCGACACTATTGATCATGAAATTTTATTGAAAAAATTGGATAATTACGGTATTAAAGATTTGAGTTTGCAATGGTTTAAAAGTTATTTACAACAACGTAAACAAGCAGTTAAAGTAAATAGTAACATGTCTTCATTCAAGGAAATACAATGTGGTGTGCCTCAAGGTTCTATATTAGGACCTATATTGTTTTTATTATTTATAAATGATCTTCCAACTTGTATGACATCAAGTACATGTAATCTTTTTGCTGATGATACTGTAATTTATGCTCAAGCAGATAACGCTTATAATGCTAAAACTGCACTTCAAAATGATTTGCAAAATATCGAAAAGTGGTTATGTAAAAATAAATTACATGTTAATGTTAATAAATCGTGTTGTATGGAAATCACTACAAGGTCAGTGAATGACAATAATGTTAATTTAATAGTAAATAATGAGCAATTAAATCAGGTTCAATATACTAAATATCTTGGCATTACAATTTGTAATGATATGTCATGGGAACGTCATATATCTACTATTTGTAAAAAGTTGGGTCATGGTATTTATGTATTACGTAATTTAAAGAATAAAATTCCCCCTGAACATTTATTGATTGTATACAAGACAATAATTCAACCCCACATTGATTATTGTATAACTATATGGGGCTATGCACCTGATGTACAATTAAACAGAGTTCAACGCTTACAAAACAGAATGGCTCGCTTACTGACAAATAACTACGATTGGAATATTAGTCCATATGACCTTCTTAAAATGTTAAATATTCCTACAGTTACTCAGAGACGAGATTAATTTAATGGTATTTTAATGTATAGGTGTTTAAATGGTACAGCCCCTAATTATATGTCTGATTTTATATCGACGGCTTCTGATTTTAATTTTTATAATACCCGTAATGTTCAAGCTAATATGTTATATGTTCCAAAACCTAGAGTGGAACTTTTTAGACAGTCTTTTCAATATGTAGGACCTTCGTATTATAACGAATTACCAAATGTAATAAAAGGGGCTGGTGATATATTAAGCTTTAAACGTTCATTAAAAGATTATGTTTTAAATGTATAAATACATATGTATCTACATTAGGTATTTAGTTATTCTGTAGTATCTATATTAAGTTCTTTTTTCTATTTTTCATATAGTATTGTATTACTTTATATCTCCTGGGCGCCTAGGAAGAATACCGGAAGGTAAATGGCCTACCCAGGTTAAATATTTTGAAATAAATAAATAAATAAATAAATAAATAAATAAATAAATAAATAAATAAATAAATAAATAAATAAATAAATAAATCTGATGAAAATGAAATGGTTTGCTGTTGTTACAACGGTTTTTGTTACAAGGGGAATCTGTTAGAGTGAGCAAAACACGGTGATTCAATCGATGGGTATTAGAGATGGATTAATCATAACAAACCCTAATTCAAATTTGCCAAACTACTGGGCCTATCTTCCCCTAGGAAAACCAAGGACTGAAAGAGCCGTTGGAAACAATATTTGGCTCTGTACATGGGTTTTAAACCCGGGTGGGGGGGGGGGGTGTATTCACACCAGCTTTTTGCCCAGTGGTGATTGTCCGTAGGATCACCCCCTCCCCTAAATTTTGGAGGGCCAAGGGAGCAAATTCGACCAGGCTTCTTGGTAACACGTTATATAAAGGTTACAAATTATTTAAGGATAGCATTGTTTTCAAATGTTCCAAAAATAATTAAATTTTTCCCAAACAATAATTAAATTTTCCCCCAAAAATGTCAAATAGAAAATAACACAAAACTAAAACATTTCCTTAAAGAAATTCCCTGATGAATTTTCATTCTAAAAACCCTGTATTTATTTATTTCTAACTATTTCAAGGTCCTTAAATTTAGCATGGGGGATTTAAAATTAGAAATGTTTAATCATTCCGTAGTTCCTGTTTTTTTGTTTTACTTTAAAAAAAATTAGGTTGATACAAATTGTATGTGTAATTTTTTCCGTTGATAAACGTTGCTTAAAAATACAATGGCGCGCGACGTAGATATTAAACGTTGCTTAACAAAACAGTGGCGACAAAGGAACACTCGTTATGTTAATTTATTTATTATCTATTATAATTCGTCCGAATGTCATCAACTTGTTTATTGCGTTTTGTCAAAACAAGACTAATTGCTTTTTACCCCATTATAACAGGTCATCATTTTTTTATGAGACCGCGAAAGGCCTTACTTTGGAGATCGTATTTTTTTTATTACCACTCTATTTCATTTTCTCTTTTTTAAAATCCATCCCTGTCACATTATCATTATGATAATATAAATGTCCCTTCGTTGTCTTTTTCATGTCCCTTTGCCCGTCTGATTGTCCTAGTTTCTGTAATATAGTTTTGTTTGTCCTCGTTTTCTTTGTTTTGTCAAGTCTCCTGTCCATTGTATACTCGATGATATTATTACAGGCATTTCTACATAAGTCCTACGTCTTTTGACTATGACTCCATAATTGCTTTTGTAATTTTCTGATCCTTTTGACGTTCTTGCGTTGATTTTTCTTTAAATCTCGCCCAATATTGTACACTGATTAACATTTTGGTTGTATTTTGGAAATAAATGTCGATTTGAATTGAATTGAATTGAAAAATAATTACTTGTATACTGCAAACTGTAAAACAAGAAGAGATGATTACACATGGTGTTACCTGTATTAAAACTTAATTGTGTTATCCTATCCATCATGCAATGCTTCGTATCACATGTACATTCAAACTGCATGTCTGCTCTTTACAAAAACCGGGCTATTACAGTAACACCAATTTCGTCAGCATGGTATTCATATTGCACGAGTTGCCCCATGCAATATGAAGAACACTTCGTTATTAACATCTCAGTTTGTGACTGCTTTTCAATAGACCTAAAATGCATTAAAGGGGCAGTATCGTCACGATCAAAGCAGACTTTCAACAGGGCATGGAATCGGTGTCCTAGTTTAGGAAGAACACAGTGAATGGGAATTTATACTGGCTCATCTATGCAGCAGCAACGGTTATCACGTGAGGTATTATTTGCAGTCACTGAATTAATCTAAAACTTGCACTCCGATTCAGTGCCCTGTTGATCGTGACGACATTGTTCCTTTAATAAAATGTCTTTGTATACGACATTTCTTCTACCCTTTTTTCATGTCGCGATCATTTTTGTTAAAATCCCTGCACGTGAGTATGATTACAGCGCTGGTAATTCTCAGATAGAGGGGTCAGACTCATTATTTTCTAGCCTCAGTGTGGTTCCGTTGTTTTGTATGGAAGAAAAAAACAAGATGGCGGTACAGTGATTAAAAAATATCATTTGATTGGGTGCATAAAGAGTGTACACAAAAATGGTCTGTATCATCTGTAGGTGTGGAATTCCTATTTAGGACAGCTTGCGGAGAGTAATCTATACTATTCTGGCTCTCGTGCGTGGGGTACGGAAGGGGACTAGATAAAATAAAGTTAGATTTGTATTAATGGTACTACTTTGTGTCGAATCCAGAGAAGTACAAGTGTAAGTATTCTCCTTCCCACTCCACTCTATCCCAAGAGTATGTTGACACGGGATCACATGTCATTGCGCTAGAAAGTGCTACATGTAAGAGTGGTGGGAGAGATAGGCGTCTATTTATTTATTTTTTCAGACCGCTTATCCTGTGAAAGTTTCAGCTAATAACCAATGGCGTAGCCAAACGTGTGGGGAAGGGGCGCCCGCCCCCACCCCACTTGTTGACAAAAAAGTGTCTCTCGGTAAATTCACAAACGTGTTGGTATTTCTTGACAAAATTTGTCGGGTCATTTGAGTTTTTTGTGGGTAAATAAACAAAATATTTACCCCCACTCTGAAACTCCTGGATATGCTACTACTAATAACATTCTGTCGAGAAAATAGTGAAAATGCATTTGTGTTCTGATGGCTGAGTCGTCAGAATGTGGGTTCGAATCCCAACCGCGACCATGGTGCTTGTGTCCTTGAGCAAGACACTTTACCATAATTGCTTCTCTCCACCCAGGGGTAAATGGGTACCTGTGAGGGCAGAGTTGATAGTTGTGTTTGATTAGCTCTATATGTGCTGTAATGACAGCAATTGAGCTGTATACTCCCCAGGGAGCTGAGATGGTTTCAGGAATGATTGATATAATGCGCCTTGAGCACCTGTTTGGTGGATACATGCGCTATATAAGTCCACATTATTATTATAGATGAACAGCGACTGAAAATAATAGCCCCACATGATAAGGTCATATTACCGTGCTGCTGCATAAATGAACCAGTAATTTTCAGTCACTGTGTTCATCTTAAACTAGGACACCGATTCCATGCCCTGTTGAAAGTCGGATCGTGACGATATTGCTCCTTGTATGTCCTTTAAAGATTCTGAAAACAACACAAAATGCAGTAATTTTCAGTCACTGTTCATCTTAAACTAGGACACTGATTCCATGCCCTGTTGAAAGTCTCCTCTGATTGTGACGATACTGTCCCTTTAATAGTATAAATCATAATATCTGGATACATAATCCAATTTTTTTCAACACAACACAAAGTGCATACAAAATCAGTGAAGGGCTTGGCCAATTGTAAACCAATGCTATTCTAAGTCATCATTTGCCGATCAAAAGATACCAGGGTCCAGGGAGATATATAATACGCACAGCAACCAACACCAGTCAGTGTGGCCAACGATGGGATCATCGTTGGCCAAGGAAAAACAGAGAGCTGTCATATGGACGGGTTTGATGCCAAAGTGTATATTGATGGATAGACACTGCCACACTAGTATGTATATTTAATTGGTACATCGTAACTAACAAAGGGGGGTTACGCTCCAAATGGTATCCAGTTATTAAAACTGACAGCTAACTGATTGCAGTCAACCTTGATCTTTACTCGGCTAAAATCATTTGCGCCAGAGAAGAAAAACAAATTATAATTCAGAGAAAACTACCCCAGCTATTTTCGTCTAAGCCGACGCATTTCTGAACTTATACATATCCACAACAACAACAACAACAACAACAACAACAACAACAACAACAACAACAACAACAACAACAACAACAACAACAACAACAACAACAACAACAACAACAACAACAACAACAACAACAACAACAACAACAACAACAACAACAATAACAACAACAACAACAACAACAACAACAACAACAACAACAACAACAATAAATAAACAACAACAACAACAACAATAACAACAACAACAACAACAACAACAACAACAATAAACAACAACAACAACAACAACAACAACAACAACAACAACAACAACAACAACAACAACAACAACAACAACAACAACAACAACAACAACAACAACAACAACAACAACAACAACAACAACAACAACAACAACAACAACAACAACAACAACAACAACAACAACAACAACAACAACAACAACAACAACAACAACAACAACAACAACAACAACAACAACAACAACAACAACAACAACAACAACAACAACAACAACAACAACAACAACAACAACAACAACAACAACAACAACAACAACAACAACAACAACAACAACAACAACAACAACAACAACAACAACAACAACAACAACAACAACAACAACAACAACAACAACAACAACAGCTGCGAAAACGGTCCGGAAAAACGTAGTTTTTCATCACTTTTGAGAGGAAAAACGTCAACCAAATTTCAACCTTATTCGAGGTAAGAAGTATAAAAGTATTTCATTGACCAAACAATAATTAAAGACGAACAGAAGGGCTTGCAGGGTGGATTTTGACATCCACGGCAGCCGTGGTAAAATGGGTAGTCATACCCAAGCACACCCGGGCCTTCAGCGCCCAAACACGGTTAGATTCTACGCAAGGGATATAGAAATTGAGCCCGAGGAAGTATACAACGCCATAGGAAAGCAACTCCATTCTTTGAAGAAAACAAAGTGCATAGCCCAATTGAACAGAGGCTGGTATAATGTAACATTTACGGATGAAAGAGAATGCGAATTAATAGCTACAATGGGCATAACAGTGAATGGACAGCTACTGTAGTGTGAAAGAGCCAACATAATGAATTCTACTGTGGTTTATGCAAAGGTACCGTATGAAATGAGCGATAACGTGGTGGTAAACGCGCTTATGCAATACGGAACAGTTGAAAACGTGCGAAGACAATACCACACCTTCGACAAAGAAGTAGAAAATGGAGTAAGAAGCCTTCTCATAAAAGACATTAAAAAACCCATTCCCAGCTTGATTAAAATCGGAGCTTTCAATATACCCGTTAACCACAGAGGACAACAGAAGACGTGTCGCATTTGCCAAAGCTCCAATCATATAGCGCCGAACTGCGATCTCAGAGGGAGATGTTTTATCTGCGGAAGCCGTGCCCACAGGGCCAGAGACCACAACGATGACAGCGAGAGCAGAGATGAAGAGGGGACGATATAGAGGAAGAGGGAGAACGGCCAACCCCAATTTTAATACACGAAGAAAATGAAAACCAAAATGACCACGAAAACGAAAGCGACGCATCGGATAGTATGGAGATAGCACAACAATCGCACCACAGACAAGATATTAACAAAGAGGAGACACTAAAGAACAAAGAAGCAAAACAGCCGAATGGACAGAACAAAGAACAACAGGCGAAAAACAAAAAGAGAACCAAGGCAAGATATCACAAAAGAAAGAAAACACCACCAAAATGTCATGGGCAGAAATGACAGATCAGCAGCAGAAGGAGAAGGAAACCAAACAAAGAGAGAGTGAAGAAAAGACAAAGAGAACCGAAGAAAAGACGAGGAAAACTGGAAAGAAGTACTCTAAACAACCAACAGACAAGCAGAAAACGGATATGGCTGTAAACCAACAGAAAGAACACCTAACAGAAACGCCGACCAAAAAACCAGCAGGGAAGCAATCGGCTGAAAAACAAACAAATCAGAACGCGACGAAGCCAGCAGATGAACAAAGAGAAAATAGCAATGTAAAAATTTCAAAGCATAAGGAATTGCGTGGATGACGATGCTATGCACGCACGCAAGAGAAAAATAGAAACCAGGAACAACAATCGGGAAGAGAGCGACGAATACACCCCGGGAGAAGGGATCTCGGAAGAAGAAGAAGAAGAAGAAGAAGAAGAAGAAGAAGAAGAAGAAGAAGAAGAAGAAGAAGAAGAAGAAGAAGAAGAAGAAGAAGAAGAAGAAGAAGAAGAAGAAGAAGAAGAAGAAGAAGAAGAAGAAGAAGAAGAAGAAGAAGAAGAAGAAGAAGAAGAAGAAGAAGAAGAAGAAGAAGAAGAAGAAGAAGAAGAAGAAGAAGAAGAAGAAGAAGAAGAAGAAGAAGAAGAAGAAGAAGAGAAGAAGAAGAAGAAGAAGAAGAAGAAGAAGAAGAAGACTTTTTGACTTTTCAACTGGAAACTTTATTGTCTAATCAATATTAAAACAATATACACAAATTAAAATAAGACAGTTTCAATTGAATACATAAGCAAATAGATTAAATTTATACAAAGAGAAATGCGTTAAGCGCAGAAACAATGGGAAAAAGTGGCGAAATCGTGTTTTAAATAAACCAAGTGATTTTCTTTTCGGTTAAAGTGAAAATGGCGTCATGGATGTACCATGTTTTTTGAAAGCGGAGAAGTTATTGGAAGATTTGTAGTAAAAGTAGTCGGACAGAATTTTGTGTTTGACGCGATTTCGCCAAACAATTAATGGATCTACAAAAAAAGATTTGAGATAAAGCCAGTAAATAGCAGCTTTAAAACTAATAATGAGATAATTGCAGAGACGGACGACTTCCTTTCCGCGACCCTTGGCGTGTGGGATAAGCGTCCAGTAGGAGTCGAAAGTCAAGGTTGTTTGTGGAAGAAGACGTTGGAGAAGAGTGTGTAGAAGATTCAAGGATGGTTGTATAGCCGGACAGGTGATGAAAAGATGGTCAATTGTGCCTTTTTGCCCACACCACCCGCACTGAGGAGAATGATTCGGGTCGATGTGGTGGAGTACTGGTAGCGACGGCAAAAAATTGTGGAAAAGTTTAAACTGGATGTCACCTTCTTTTTTTGAGGTCGGGAGACGGTGTGTTTCCTTCCATTTGAAATTAGTGTTCTCATCGAGGTAGCCGATTTTGTGCCAATGGGTGATTGTCGTGGCAGGAAAGGAGTTGATAGTGGCGTTGATGCTATTGTAGATAGTTTTCGTAGGAGCGATCAGACCGTCAATATCTGGCTCAATTGTGATGTCCGGTGGGGGGGCGGGGGGAGCGGTTGAGACGAGAAGATTTACCCGACCGGGACGGCATCCTTTTTCGTTAAAGTCGCTGGAGAGTTTACAAATGATACTGTGTGTTTTTTCCAAGTCGCTGGAGAGACATCGGGTGGATATCCTAGGCAGTGTCGATTCTCGGTAGTGTTCAGGGGGAAGCCATGCACCAGTGGTTTCGTCGAGCAGGTGTTTAACGAGTCGGATCCCACGCGCCATAAGTCGCTGTGCAGGAGGCCATCCGTCCCTGTTAATCTCATTGAAAAAAGAGCTATTAGTATTAACTGGTAAATTCACAAAAGAAGAAAATTCGGTAGGCAGTGTTGTAATTCGAGCTCTTATTGTTATCCAGGCACGCAGTAACTCACTGTGAAATGTGGGTAGGTGAGAGAGAAAATGGGAATCGATAACAGAATTGAAGAGTTCGTGGTCGAACCCGAGTTTTCGATATTGGCGGAAATAAAACCTGATGAAATCAAACGATGGATGATGTTGGGGATGCTTGAGAAAAGAAAGTAATAAATTGAATCGGAAAGTGAGCACGCGTGCCTGGAGACAGGAAAGTCCCAGTCCCCCTCTGTCTGGGTTTTGATATAAAATAGATTTTTTTAACCAGTGTTTGCCATTATTCCAAATAAAATCAATAAGTTTTCCTTGGAATTCACCTAAGATGTATTCTGGGGGGCACAGTGTGGCGAGAGTGTGAAAAAGTTTGGAGGCGGCAAGTTGATTGGCTATCAGAACTCGACCTTTGAGAGACATTTTTAAGGAAAAGCGTTTCCAGCGAGAGAGACATTTGTCGAGCTTTTGTCGGCACGATTGCCAGTTTTTTGGATGAAATGATTAGAGTTGCCAAGGTGAATTCCAAGGAAGACCAAACCCTCACTATTCCATTGGAAATGGAGGGGTTGGTCAGATCTAGATGTCCACGAACCGACCCACAGACCCTGGGATTTGACATAATTTAACTGAGCAGCAGAGGCTTGGCTGTACAAAGAATAAACGTCTTTGACAATGTCGAAACCACGATTATCGGTTAAAAAAATAGTAATGTCATCCGCGTACGCAGAGATAACCTGGGAAAATCTACTGTCGCAAGGAAGTTTTAGGCCGAAGTCGTTAAGTTTGATGCGAAGTGTGTGTAAAAAAGGTTCGATGGCGATTGAGTAAAGTAGGCGGAGAGAGGACACCCTTGTCTGATTCCCCTTTTCAAAAGAGAAGGGAGGTGAGTGATCCGCCCACTTTGATTAAACTCTGGGCATTGAAATACATGACTTTAATATAAGAAATAAACCGTTGGCCAAAACCCATCGCCTTCAGGGTGTTAAAAAGATAATCGTGGTCGACATTGTCAAAGGCTTTCTTCTGGTCTAGATTTAAAAGAGCCAGAGGAAGATTATTAGAATTACAAAATAAAAGACTGTCCCTGATGAGATTAATATTGTCAAAGATAGAGCGCCCTGGCACCGAGTAACTCTGGTCACAGTGAACGACTTGGTTGATGACATTTTTAATCTATTTGTTAGGACTTTAGCGTAAATCTTGTAATCTGTATTCAGAAGAGATACCGGGCGCCAGTTTTCTATATCGAGGAGGTCCCTTTGGGGAGAAGTGTGATTATGGCCCTCCTGCAGGAAACCGGTAAAGAGCCAGATAAAATGGAGTTATTAAAAACAGACAATATATCGTTTTTTAGGGCCGGCCAGAAAAACTGGTAAAATTCCGACGTTAAGCCGTCGAGACCGGGAGATTTATTATGACTAAGTTGTTTAACTGCGACGTCTAATTCTTCGGTTGTGAAAGGCCTATCGCAGTCCTCTGCGTCACAGGGATCGAGAGAGGGGATATTTTGAAATAGGCGCTCGCCAGCCTTCTCTTCGGTATGGGCTCGTTTGTAAAGGGTTTGATAAAAATTGCAAACATGAGAATTTATTTCACTCGGGTTGTTAGTGACAGTTCCGGAGGGGAGCCGAATTTTAGAGAGATGTTTGCTCATCGATGTCGATTTTTCCATACCGAAGAAAAAGCTGGACGAAGCGTCCACTTCGTTGGTAAACATGAAATGCGCTCGGATGAGGGCGCCTCGTGCTTCCTGTTCGTATAATGATCTCAGAGCATTTCGTTGTTCTCTGAGAACTTGCTGAGTGTCAGGGGACAAGTCTGGCGAAGACTGGAAGCAACTCTATGTTTTCATTGAGATTTTTATGGTCTGTCGTTTGATGTCGGCATTTTTGAGCCGAACATCTGAGTGAGGCTTTGATGTGACATTTGCCAACATCCCACCAAGTGCGAATATTACTGTAGTTAGGCTTTTGAGATTGCCATTGGTTGAGAAAGAGAAAGATGATGTTGGTATATTCTTTATTTTCGAGGAGAGAATTATTAAAGTGCCAGTGCGAGCTTCCCTTTCGTCTGGAAGACGTGATTTTAATGTTGAGGGAGACGGCACTGTGGTCTGAAATGGCACATGGTGAAATTTTGCAGGGAGAGACAGAAGGGAGAAGAGCATCAGAAATAAGGATTTTGTCCAGTCTGGCTTTGGACATTGAAGCCTTGGCAGGATTATTTCTGAACCAGGTATATTCGCACTTAGTGGGATTTTGTCTCCGCCAGACGTCGCTGACACTTAGTTCATTAAAAGAGTTTTCTAAAGCATTAGCGACTTTATATCTTCTTTCATTAGAGTTACAGAAACGGTCAAGAAGGGCATTAGCAGTACAGTTAAAATCACCGCCGAGAACAACAAAACCGTCATTGTGCTCGGTACAGTGAGAAAGAAAAGAACTAATACATTCGAAGGCTAGACTGTCTTTCTGAGGAATTAGAAAATTATAAACATGGTAGATGGTAGAATGAAAGTCAAGTTTAAGATACAAAAGATAGTTTTTAAAAATAGTACAGCAAGTAATGATATTAAAGTCGCAGTTTTTTTAAAACAAAGTTGTAACACCCGTCCCAGGCGTCTCACCCTGTGCGCAGTGGACGCGATAAGGCCAATGTTCCCAACACAAAGAATTTTCGGTCAAGTTATAGGTTTCCTGCAGGAGAACAACATCCGGGTTATGGAGAGTTAAATCAAAAAAAGTTTTGACACTGAGATTCTTTAAATTTTCTGAGCACCCGCCGGTGTTCAGCGTGGCAAAGCTTAGAGCCATGACAAAAAAGAAAAATAAACTAATCATTGTTTATGAAGAAGGAGGGGTTCATCAGGATCAAGTCTTCGAATTAAAAGCCTAACCCTCTGCTGCTGGCGCTTCTGAAGGAGGGGGCTATTTCTGAGGGGTTTAAGCTGTTTGACCAGCCCGGGAATATCAGGTGTGAATTTACGGGCAATTAGCAAAGCTTTTTTGCTGGATTTCACACATTTGAGAAATTTGATCATTTCCTCATTTTTGAGGGGGCCTTTGGGAATCTGGAGGGAGGAGAATTCGTCGAATTCCGGGGCGAATTGGCTCATGTCAGACGAGACGGATTCGTTGTCGCTGCCATCCTGGTCGTCCATCGGTGTAGGAGGAGTAGGAGGGCGGGGGGATTGGGAGAGGCGGGTAGCGGTATTAGCCGGTGGTGAGGGGGCGGGGACCTCCGTATGCCTTGGCCAGGGACTTGGTTTGTTTCTTCTTAGAAACGACAGTGGAAAAAAGGGGAATTTGCCGGAAGGGCCGGAGGTGACGAAAAGGCCCCAGTGGGTTCAGTGGGTTTGGTACTAGGGGGAATGGTATCAGTAGCGGCTGGTTGGGAAGGTGGGGGTGATTGAGTGGATGGCAAGGGGTTGAAAACAGCCGACGACTGTTGGTTTGGTGGAGGAGGGGTGGGGTGTACAGGGGTGTTTTGGGAGGAGGACGAGGGGTTTCGCTTGGGAGTGGGTGATTTGGAGGTGGATGGGGAATCGAAAGAACGTGTTCTTTTCGGAGTGTTAGAGGGCTTGGAATTTTTGGCAGGATGTTTGGGATCAGATTTATTTTTGGAGTGAATGAATGTTGGTTTTGGGTTCAGAGGGTTGTCTTCGGTAGAAGGTTCTTGAGCATCAGGGTTTGAAGTAGAGCTTTTCTTGCAGGCTTTGCTCATATGACCGAATTCACCACAGTTGAAACACTTTATTGATTCGGTAGAGATAAACACCGGTAGTTTACGCCGTTGTTAGACAGATTAAGGTGGTCTGGGAGGGTTATGTTAGGTTTAATCAGAACATACACTTGTCTTCTGAAAGACATGACATGGGATAAGTTCGAGTCTTTAATTCCTAAGGAATGGATCGATTGGGGACACCAGTTTACAAAAATCAGCAACATTACTCGCAAGAACGGCGTTGGGGATTTCGGATATACATTTGAGAAAACAATACGAATGGCGGGTCTGACAAGTGGAGTGATTTCCATGAATTCATTGTTATGTTCAAAACCCTCCAGGATGGCGTGTTCCACGTCATTACGAGAATTTAGGTACACAGCAATACGGCTGTTTGAAATACGGGAGGCCGAGACAATGTGTGCATCAGGCATGCTTTTAACAAAAGATTTCAAGTAATTGTTTAAAGGAATTTCATGGTTGGAGTGAAACGTGACACCGTCCTTGCGAGTTATGCTTCCAAAAGTGTCAAAGGTTACGCTATTGTTGTTTCTCGCTTGACTGGCCATAACGGCTAGTCTTGCAAGGAAAACAACCCAAAATTAAGAAATAAAAACACCTTCTAAAACCTCTTTAGCAAAAAGTAAGTTGGACTTAAAATACACTATAATGATCTATAAAGTATAAATAACACACTGGCAAGCAATAAATTGACAGAGGGGGACTAAACCCGGTAAAATAACCGTCACAATCAGAGCTCGAGGTGTACAACACTTACCCTGTGAAGAAGAAGAAGAAGAAGAAGAAGAAGAAGAAGAAGAAGAAGAAGAAGAAGAAGAAGAAGAAGAAGAAGAAGAAGAAGAAGAAGAAGAAGAGAGAAGAAGAAGAAGAAGAATAAGAAGAAGAAGAAGAAGAAGAAGAAGAAGAAGAAGAAGAAGAAGAAGAAGAAGAAGAAGAAGAAGAAGAAGAAGAAGAAGAAGAAGAAGAAGAAGAAGAAGAAGAAGAAGAAGAAGAAGAAGAAGAAGAAGAAGAAGAAGAAGAAGAAGAAGAAGAAGAAGAAGAAGAAGAAGAAGAAGAAGAAGAAGAAGAAGAAGAAGAAGAAGAAGAAGAAGAAGAAGAAGAAGAAGAAGAAGAAGAAGAAGAAGAAGAAGAAGAAGAAGAAGAAGAAGAAGAAGAAGAAGAAGAAGAAGAAGAAGAAGAAGAAGAAGAAGAAGAAGAAGAAGAAGAAGAAGAAGAAGAAGAAGAAGAAGAAGAAGAAGAAGAAGAAGAAGAAGAAGAAGAAGAAGAAGAAGAAGAAGAAGAAGAAGAAGAAGAAGAAGAAGAAGAAGAAGAAGAAGAAGAAGAAGAAGAAGAAGAAGAAGAAGAAGAAGAAGAAGAAGAAGAAGAAGAAGAAGAAGAAGAAGAAGAAGAAGAAGAAGAAGAAGAAGAAGAAGAAGAAGAAGAAGAAGAAGAAGAAGAAGAAGAAGAAGAAGGTTTGGTTCCCTATAACAGACATGGGGTACAGCGTTTTAGAAAGAAAAGAGGGGCAGGGGCTATGGCCCAGTCGAGAAGAAACCCGTATCCTGCTAAACCGCCGAAGAGGAAGAGGAAGACGCGAGGATATTTATTTAATTGTTTGCAAATATTAAACTCCATCAACGTATAATGTTTTACTTCAGTGTGATTCTCCTGATGGCATGCGCAATAGCCTCACTTAATGTTAACGGTTTGAGAGACTATCATAAAAGAGATTTACTGTTTAATTACCTAGCAAGAAAGAAAATGCATATGCCTTCAGGAGACCCACAGTGTAGAGGCTGACGAGATGATTTGGCGACAACAATGGGGAGGGGACATTTATTTTAGCCACGGCACGACAAATAGTCGAGGTGTGGCACTATTAACGTCGAACAAAAGTGGTATATCATTAACTAACTATCAGGGTGATAAAATGGAAGGTGGGTCAAAGGGGACATCCATATTCACGAAAACACAATTTCTCTCTTCTCAGTGTATGCGCCAAACTTGATTGTCGAAAGAAGCCTCTTCTTTAAAGAAATTGAAAATTTATTTCATAAAAATCAATTAAATGATAATTGTATTATAGCCGGTGATCTAAACTGTCAAATCGACAATACAGAAATAAGTGACAGCAGTAGAAATGTTTTACTTAATTTTATACAGTCATACGGCTTAATTGATCTTGGGAAAACCTTCCATGAAACTACACAAAGTACTTTTTATCATAAAGGCCTAAGGAAAAAAAGTCGAATTGATTACATTCTGGCATCCGAAAACATTGCACCAAAAATAAAACAAATATCAGTTGAACCAACCAGCTTATCCGATCATAATACAATTATTGTTCGAATTGAACATTTTCTAATAAAAAAAGGACCTGGAAGGTGGATATGTGGAAAAGACCTGCTGACAGATGAAATTTGTAAACTAAAAATACAGTGGTTTTGGAATTTTTGGAAAACACAAAAAACTAAGTGCAAAGATATTATGGAGTGGTGGGATCTTGGAAAGAATCGACTTAAAGAAATTATGAAAGCAGGGGAGAAGACAAAATATTTTGAACGTCGGAAGGAAAAGTATCAACTAAATCAAAAATACGAATTTCTTGTCAGTAATCCTGATATTACAAATAAGCCCGAACTAGACGATATTGAAAAAAAATTAAAAGCATTTGAAGAAAAAGAATGGGAAAAAACAAAACTCCAACTCCATACAAATAAACAAATCAACGGTGAAAAACCTTCCAAATACTTCTTTGAAGCAGTTAAACAACAGCGACAATTTAACTATATAAATGTTTTAACAAATGAAAAAGGAGATATCTTAGACAATACAACATCAATTATGAAACATGTAAAATGGTATTATACGGAGCTTTTCTCTTCTGACAAAACAAACAACCATCATATGCAAAAAAAATTGCGAAATGTTAAACCAATTCAGTTTGAAGAGGAAATGGTTACAAACATTGAAAAGGGAATTGGGGTGAATGAACTGCACGAAGCACTCCTTGAAATGAATAGAGATAAAGCTCCGGGCTTAGACGGACTAACCGTCGAGTTTTATGTAAGCTTTTGGGAAGTAATTAAAAACGATTTTGTAGAATTGGTAAATTTTTGTAAATTAAAAAAGAGACTTCCGAATTCAATGAACACAGCACTCGTTAGAATTATATATAAGAACAAAGGACAGAGGGAAAATTAAAACAATTGGCGACCAATAAGCCTTCTTAATGTAGATTATAAAATTGTAACAAAATGTCTTACAAAGCGTCTGTGTAAACTTATGCCTTACTTGATCAATGCAAATCAAACTTGCGGGGTCAAAGGTAGAAATATACATGACAATTTAATGGTGGTAAGGGATGCCATAGATTACGTTAATTTAAATAACAAAGCAGCAGCGATAATAAACATTGATCAGGAAAAGGCACTTGATCGAATTGAATGGAGGTACATGTACGCAACAATGGAGGCAATGGGAGTCCCAGGAGGTCTAATAGAATGGATTAAGACTATTTACAGCAACCCATTATCCACAATTAATGTCAACAATTACTTTCTTACATGGTGTCACCGCAATTAGTCTTACTTATCATTCTCACCATGCAAAGCTACAAGTTTTAACAATTACTTTACTGAGCCCATACGAGTCACAAGAGGAATAAGACAAGGGTGCCCAATGTCTCCATCGTCGTATGCCATCTGCGCGGAAGGACTCGCCAATATGATTAGAAATAATAAACTAATAAAAGGTCTGGAGCTGCCGAAACAAGACATTGTTAAAATAATACAACACGCTGATGATATGAGCATATTTATCACACAGGATTCAGATTTTGAAAATTTGGAATATATTTTTTACACATACAGTGAAGGATCTGGTTCTAAAATTAATGCCCAAAAAACCCGAGGACTGTGGTTGGGAAAATGGAAAAATAGGGAAGAGAAACCAGGAAATTTCGAATGGACGAACCATAAATTGAAAGTATTGGGCATTTATTTTGGAAACGAAGTCAAGCCAGAAGAAAATTGGGATGAAAAAATTCACAAAGCAAAAAAATTACTGAATAGATGGAAAGGAAGATCCTTGACAATGAAGGCTAAATCGGTGGTAGTTAATTGTCTTGTAGGTAGCAGTTTGGCTTATTTTGGTTCTGTGATCTCGTGTCCAGATCACCTGATCAAGAAATTAAACGATGTAATTTGGGAATTTTATTGGTCGGGGGGACCGGACAAGATGAAAAGGGATACAATAAGTGGACCAAACACAAAAGGTGGGACGGGACTTATTAATGTAGAGTTTAAACTGAGGGCCTTAAAACTGCAATGGCTTAGAAAATATACCCAAAAGGGGGGAATTTGGAAAAACGTATTTGACTATTGGATTGGTAGGGCAAGTGGAGACGACAAACTTGGCTGGTTTATCTTGAACAATACTAAACGGATTAGTCCGGAAACGCCGTCGTTTTATAGAGACGTCATTAATGCCTTTATAAAATCAAGCGGCAGTGTGCAATGTGACTTTAGTTGTATAAATGAAGCATATTGTACACCCTTATGGAATAACTCTGTGATTACGGGAGGCGGAACGTTATTAGACTCAAAAATGTTAAAGAAATATGGAATAATTAACTTACGACATGTTGTTAAAGACCAACATTTCATTTCCTTTAAGGAGCTATCGAAGAGGTGTAATATTAGAAAAATAAACGCGGGAAAAATATTAGCACGGCTAAGAAAAGGAATAATTGAACAATTTGTGAAGGAAAATAGAGGAGGACCCGCTAATCATTTGTGTAACTCTCTGTATATTAACTTAGAAGGAACTCAATGGCCCATATCCAAGGTCTCGGTTAAAAATGTATATTGCAGTCTAATAAGTACTGCTTTTATACCACCACAAGCTCAAATGAAGTGGCAAATTAAATTGAAAATAAGTAGAAACCTAAATTGGGACAAAATTTGGCAGAAAACTTGCAATAGAATTTTAGAACACAGTGATAAAGATTTATGGTTTCGACTAAGAAACAGGATATTACCCACAAAAGATAAGTTGTTCAAAATGGAAAAGGTAGAAGACAACAAATGTGGACTTTCCAAAACAGAAATTGAAACTCTGGAACATCTCTTTATTTATTGTAACAAAACTTGGTGATCGTGGATTTACATAGAAAACTTATTGAGGATTTACAGTGGTAATAAGCATTTCTATATGAATGATAGCAACCGAATCCTGGGTTATGGAGAAAATGTGACAGATGTTGCTTTATTATTAATTGCGAAACTACACAAAATTATATGGGTAACCAGGTGTTATAACTTAGGTGTAAAAGAACAAATAAAATGTGAAGACTTAGAGTTTATTTACAGAAAGAGCATTAAAAATATGCTCGAATTAGAGAAGGGTAGACTTTCTAAAAACGAATTCCTTATAATGTATGGCAAAAATAATGCTGTGTAAAGTCATAGACGGAAATATACATATATCAATTTGAAAAGGAAACATTTCTCAACTTGAAGACATACGGTGTACGTAATATAATAATATGTAAATATTGAACATAAATGTGAATTTTATTTGCATACTTAATGGAAAAGACAATGGTATTGTTTTCAAGAGAGATTGTATGCATATAAATTATAGTGATTATCCTTTTTAGTTAATTGTATTTTAATGTGACGACTTTATCTTTTTTGTAGTAAATGGTAGTAATATTTTGTTGTATTGTATGGAAAGACAAAATGAAATAAAAGGAGTTGTATGACTCCAATGGAATGAAAAAAAAAAATGACCCGACAAAAAACTCAAATGACCCGACAAATTTTGTCAATCAGAAATACCAACACGTTTGTGAATTTACCGAGAGACACTTTTTTGTCAACAAGTGGGGTGGGGGCGGGCGCCCCCCCCCCCACACGTTTGGCTACGCCATTGGTTATTAGCTGAAACTTTCACAGGATAAGCGGTCTGAAAAAATAAATAAATAGACGCCTATCTCTCCCACCACTCTTACATGTAGCACTTTCTAGCGCAATGACACGTGATCCCGTGTCAACATACTCTTGGGATAGAGTGGAGTGGGAAGGAGAATACTTACACTTGTACTTCTCTGGATTCGACACAAAGTAGTACCATTAATACAAATCTAACTTTATTTTATCTAGTCCCCTTCCGTACCCCACGCACGAGAGCCAGAATAGTATAGATTACTCTCCGCAAGCTGTCCTAAATAGGAATTCCACACCTACAGATGATACAGACCATTTTTGTGTACACTCTTTATGCACCCAATCAAATGATATTTTTTAATCACTGTACCGCCATCTTGTTTTTTTCTTCCATACAAAACAACGGAACCACACTGAGGCTAGAAAATAATGAGTCTGACCCCTCTATCTGAGAATTACCAGCGCTGTAATCATACTCACGTGCAGGGATTTTAACAAAAATGGTCACGACATGAAAAAAGGGTAGAAGAAATGTCGTATACAAAGACATTTTATTAAAGGAACAATGTCGTCACGATCAACAGGGCACTGAATCGGAGTGCAAGTTTTAGATTAATTCAGTGACTGCAAATAATACCCCACGTGATAACCGTTGCTGCTGCATAGATGAGCCAGTATAAATTCCCATTCACTGTGTTCTTCCTAAACTAGGACACTGATTCCATGCCCTGTTGAAAGTCTGCTTTGATCGTGACGATACTGCCCCTTTAATGCATTTTAGATCTATTGAAAAGCAGTCACAAACTGAGATGTTAATAACGAAGTGTTGTTCATATTGCATGGGGCAACTCGTGCAATATGAATACCATGCTGACGAAATTGGTGTTACTGTAATAGCCCGGTTTTTGTAAAGAGCAGACATGCAGTTTGAATGTACATGTGATATGAAGCTTTGCATGAAGGATAGGATAACACAATTAAGTTTTAATACAGGTAACACCATGTGTAATCATCTCTTCTTGTTTTACAGTTTGCAGTATACAAGTAATTATTTTTCAATTCAATTCAAATCGACATTTATTTCCAAAATACAACCAAAATGTTAATCAGTGTACAATATTGGGCGAGATTTAAAGAAAAATCAATGCAAGAACGTCAAAAGGATCATAAAATTACAAAAGCAATTATGGAGTCATAGTCAAAAGACCTAGGACTTATGTAGAAATGCCTGTAATAATATCATCGAGTATACAATGGACAGGAGACTTGACAAAACAAAGAAAACGAGGACAAACAAAACTATATTACAGAAACTAGGACAATCAGACGGGCAAAGGGACATGAAAAAGACAACGAAGGGACATTTATATTATCATAATGATAATGTGACAGGCATGGATTTTAAAAAAGAGAAAATGAAATAGAATGGTAATAAAAAAAATACGATCTCCAAAGTAAGGCCTTTCGCGGCTTCATAAAAAAATGATGACCTGTTATAATGGGGTAAAAAGCAATTAGTCTTGTTTTGACAAAACGCAATAAACAAGTTGATGACATTTGGACGAATTATAATAGATAATAAATAAATTAACATAACGAGTTTTCCTTTGTCGCCACTGTTCTGTTAAGCAAAGTTTAATATCTACGTCGCGCGACATTGTACTTTTGTCGCCATTGTATTTTTAAGCAACGTTTATCAACGGAAAAAATGACACATACAATTTGTATCAACCTAATTATTTTTTTAAAGTAAAACTAAAAAAAAACAAGAACTACGGAATGATTCAAATTTTCTAATTTTAAATCCCCATGCTAAATTTAAGGACCTTGAAATAGTTAGAAATAAATAAATACAGGTTTTTTAGAATGAAAATTCATCGGGGAATTTCTTTAAGGAAATGTTTTATTTTTGTGTTATTTTCTAATTGACATTTTTGGGGGAAAATTTAATTATATTTTGGGAAAAATTGAATTATTTTTGGAACATTTGAAAACAATGCTATCCTTAAATAATTTGTAACCTTTATATAAAGTGTTATTAAGGAGCCTGGTCGAATTTGCTCCCTTGGCCCTCCAAAATTTAGAGGAGGGGTGATCCTACGGACAATAATAATAATGATAATGATGATGATGATGATGATGATGATGATGATGATGATGATGATGATGATGATGATGATGATGATGATGATGATGATGATGATGATGATGATGATGATGATGATGATGATGATGATGATGATGATGATGATGATGATGATGATGATGATGATGATGATGATGATGATGATGATGATGATGATGATGATGATGATGATGATGATGATGATGATGATGATGATGATGATGATGATGATGATGATGATGATGATGATGATGATGATGATGATGATGATGATGATGATGATAATGATGATGATGATGATGATGATGATGATGATGATGATGATGATGATGATGCTGCTGATGATGATAGTGATGATGATGATGATGATAATAATAATGATGATACTTATGACGGTGATGGTGATAATGATGATGATGATGATGATGATGCTGATGATGCTGATGATTATGATGATGATGATGATGATGATGATGATGATGATGATGATGATGATGATGATGATGATGATGATGATGATGATGATGATAATGATGATGATGATGATAATGATGATGATGATGATGATGATGATGATGATGATGATGATGATGATGATGATGATGATGATGATGATGATGATGATGATGATGATGATGATGATGATGATGATGATGATGATGATGATGATGATGATGATGATGATGATGATGATGATGATGATGATGATGATGATGATGATGATGATGATGATGATGATGATGATGATGATGATGATGATGATGATGATGATGATGATGATGATGATGATGATGATGATGATGATGATGATGATGATGATGATGATGATGATGATGATGATGATGATGATGATGATGATGATGATGATGATGATGATGATGATGATGATGATGATGATGATGATGATGATGATGATGATGATGATGATGATGATGATGATGATGATGATGATGATGATGATGATGATAATAAATTAAACATTTCTATTGCGCTGTTTCCATTTAAAAATGATCAAAAGCGCATAACAAAAAATGAACACGCCATAGAATAAACAGATATAAATACAAACAAGAAATTAAACACAAATCAACAGATGAGGTTGCCAAGCCAGCTCCCAAACCTCAGTATGGGGTTACGTCTGTCCCGCTAGAGGAGGATCTATGTCAATGTACCCCCACTGGCATCGGTGATGTCTCGATCTTTCCCGGAGACAGACGCCTTTAACCTACCTATACTAATTAGGAATATTAGCTTAACTGGCTTGGTTCTCATCAAAAGTACAATTAAGGAAAAGAGAGAAAAACAATTAATTTAAAAAGGCTTCATTAAAAAGGTATGTTTTAATCTTACGTTTAAAAGAATCAAGTGTCTGTTCATTGCGAATGTGACGCGGAAGTGTATTCCAGAGCACTGGGGCTGCCGAAGAAAATGCTCTAGCACCCAGCGTAGCAAGCATCTTGCCCTTAGGGTACTCTAAAACAAGACCATTACTACTTGACCTGAGATTATAACGGGAACCTTTGTTAATACTAATGAGATTTTGTATGTACACTGGAGATAAACCATGGAGTGCCTTGAAAGTTAACAAAATAATTTTAAAATTAATCCTAAACGAAACAGGTAACCAATGTAATTCGCGAAGAATTGGTGTTATATGCTGAAACCTAGGTGTGTTAAATACAAGTCTGGCCGCAGCATTCTGGACTCGTTGTAGTTTGGCTAATTGACTTTTTGGTAGACCGTACAATAAGCTGTTACAATAATCCATTCGACTGGTGACAAAAGCATGGATTAAGGTCAATAGAGACTCACGAGATAAACATTTACTAATACTTCTAATGTTATGCAGATTGTAAAAAGCAGCCGAACAAGCCTTAGTAATATGAATATTCATAGTCAACTGTGAGTCGAACCATGATCCCAAATTCCTAACACATGAATTGGGAAGAATATCAGATTTCCCCACAGTGAGGCTGGGAATGTTAATTTTTTTAGCTGTTGTCTGGTACCAATGACAAGAAATTTACTTTTATTATCATTGATCATAAGCCTATCATGAATCATCCATTGCCTGATGTCTTGAATACATCTCTCCACTGCTGCTACGGCTTCCAACTGACTGTTTGTATCGTCAGGTTTAAAGCTTATGTACAACTGTGTGTCATCTGCATAACAATGAGAATTTGGCAGATGGCGCTCAATAATATCAAACAACCTAGAGGCATAGATGGTGAAAAGCAGTGGACCCAGACATGATCCTTGGGGAACACCACAGTCAAGCCTGAAACTATCTGACAAGGTCCCATCTATAGACACCCGCTGGCTTCTGGAAGACAAGTAAGATGCAAACCAATCAAGCGCCAAGCCGGATATCCCAAGCTTTGACTGAAGGCGTTCCAGCAAAATTTTATGATCAATGGTATCAAAAGCGGCACTAAGATCTAATAAAACAAGTAATGTTACATGCTGAGAATTCATCTTCAAAAGTATGTCATTCTTTACCCTCAAAAGAGCCGTCTCTGTACTGTGATGTTTCCTATATGCCGATTGAAATTGTGGAAATAATGAATGCCTAGCCATATGATTATTAATTTGAGCACACACTGCACTCTCAGTAAGTTTAGACAAAAACTGCAAGTTGGTGATTGGTCGGTAATTTTATAAAAGTGGGTCAAGGTTATGCTTTTTTAACAAAGGAAAAACCAGTCCCTCTTTCCAGCAGTCAGGAAAAACGCCAGAACCAATAGACAAATTTATGATACTGGTAATCACTGGCAGCAGAACATCAACTGGGAACAATCACCACTGGGAAAAAAGCTGGAGTGAATACACCCCCTCCCCCAGCCGGGTTTAAACCCATGTACAGAACCTTTTTTTTTCCAACGGCTCTTTCAGTCCTTGGTTTTCCTAGGGGAAGATAGGCCCAGTAGTTTGGCAAATTTGAATTAGGGTGAAATTGGGCGGAACATGGAATGACGGTATGATGAATTATTATCACAATACAAATATAACTCAAACTCAATTTTTTTTTCACGGTACGGTAAGTCCTGAGCTTGTTTCTCTGGTTAGGATTAATTCTGGACTCATATGTATATTAATCTATCAGACTAGATAGAAATGAACAAGTTTCATTATTGCATAACAAACATATCTAGTGCCGGTACAGTTAAAGATATTCATACATTTTATGCAGAACACTTATTTTGTACTTTACATACTGAAATACCTGAAATGATGAAGGGACTCGTATAATAAATACAAAAATAAATAAATAAATAAAAACACGCTGGGTATATACATGTAGATAAAGTCGGCACAGCATTTTATACATAAATTATTAAGTTAATTAGACCCCAAAAATATAATGTCATAATCCTTCTTGGTCTGCACCCATGAGAATCTCCAATTTTTCATAGGGAAATATCCTATTGTGTATAGCTACATGTATTCACATGTATTTGGTATACATTAATCCCCTGTATATCGATAATCCACTGCCCAAACATTAAGGGACTAATAAATGGCTCAAAAGTTTATCGATTGATAGGATTACGGATGTCTAGTGTATGTCCATGCCCATCAATATGCACAGCATATAGTTCAAATATAATACAAGCATTTTGGAATACATGGCATAATGTACATGTAGTTTGATTTTAAAATTGATTTTAGGGGGCGGGTTAAGAGACAATGGATATACACATCTTTTCTGCACTACTGATACATCTACACCAAGGACTTTGAACCAACGACTCTTGGTATGTCTTAAACGTGGCCAGAATGCCGGGTGCTGCTGTTACTTGAATTGCCTGTGCCGTCAAGTAGGCATTTCAGTCATGTGTCAACAATGGACACGCCGATTGTGTCAGGTGGAACTGGTCAGTGCTTAATATAAACAAAACTGAATCGGATGTGACCTATTAAGTTCTTATCACGAGCGCCGCTATACAGATAACAATTGACAAGTCCTTCGTCCATGCCATAGACGTGTCCTAACACGAACTGGTAGTTGTCAGGCTGTTGTTGTAACTTGTACGTATATAAATAGTCTGTTCCACTCTGCTTTGCTACGTAGCCGGGATTTGCAACTGGTGATTTTGGGGAACTAGACTCTCCTTTTTGATGACTCATTGCATTTATAGGAATGATCCATTCACGTTTATCAATATTATTATCATAGGTATGCATAGGACTTTATGTAGGTATTTTATTATTATTTTGTATGAAGGGCCATTTAACCGTGCATACATAAAGTTTTTAAATTTTATTTTATAAAGGACCTTTTTAAATAAGAACAGTGTAGTTGGTATTTTCAAACCTAACAATACACAACATTTTATACAGGTTGAGTTTATATGAGTTAATGGGTGTAACTTGTGTAGCTATATAGATTTTATTTTAATGAATGACAAATTTGCCGCACTATTCTCAAGAGTGAATGTTAAACTTTCGGTTGTCATCCTGTCGGGGTCCAATTAGCGGTAAACACACTTGTTTAGACGGGTATTTTTGTAAACACCCAATTATGTTAGACCATCCTTCCTCCATGTTTAGACGTGGTGGTGCACGACTTCATACCTTCATTGCATACGTTGTGCTAATATAATCTTGACCACAGTAAATCACTACGTGTTGTTTGTGTGAACTTACAAAAGCCACGACCATTGTTGACCAATGTTTCGTTCGGTCCGCATAAACGCGGGCCTGTACGAACACGTTCCTACAGCTAGACAGCAGACGACAACGAACCATGCGACACTGTTCGGCCTATAGACTCGTACATTATTGAACCTGGGGAAATAGTTGACAACATTTTGCCGACTTGTAATCTCCGTTCACCTACAATATTTACAACCCACCCCGATCGCTATAATCGATCTACCCAGCCTTTCGGTTACATGCAGTTAACTCCGTCCCAATAGAGGACCAGGGTGATCCACATCGATGATCCACATGTGGATCATGATCCACCTGTCGAAACGGAGGTCATATGCCCCTTCTATACTACTTATGTTGGTGCATATTGAGTACAAAATACCTAAACCGTTTACATGTGTTACATTTGGAGGGTATAGGGTAACAACAGATATTAACGTGTGTTCTGTATTTTTTCGGGCTGTAGGATAAATAAGCCTCAAGAGATATATAATAAGTGGGTTTTGAAAACAGAATCAGTTAAATGTTAGTGTTTTGTGGATTATAACAATATGATTTATACATGCCGTCGCATCAAGGAAAAATACAAACAAAAGACAAATAATGTAAATCAGCAAATAGTGTTCGAATCCACAACCTTTAAATAACAATATGCTCAGTAGTATGTGTGCAGCATCACAGGACAGTTTGTGACGGTGCAGTGTGCAATTTGTCTGCAGTGATTTTGTGCAGTTTGTAACGGCAAGAACCACATTGCACCACAGTGAAATGGAGCAATGGGCGACGATTTTGCACTTTGTGGAGGAGGGTGCACTTTGTGGCGGTGGAGCACCATAATTTTTGTTTTACTTGGCCACAATTTTTTTTTTTCTTCCATTTTTTTGACGTCATTTCGGCCAAGTAAAAAAGAAATTGTGTTACCACTGCTCCACCGCCACAAAGTGCACCCACCACCACTACAAAGTGCAAAATCGTCGCCCATTGCTCCATTCCACTGTGGTGCAATGTGGTTCTTGCCGTTACAAACTGCGCAAAATCACTGCACACAAATTGCACACTGCACCGTCACAAACTGTCCTGTGATGCTGCACACATGATTGAAATTTTTCATGATTGAAATTTTAATTTTTTTTTTCAACCACAATTTTACCACTGCACACAACTGCACACAAAATACTGCACACAACTGTACACAAAATACTGCACACAACTGCACTTTCTCCTCCACACAAACTGCACAACACTCTGCACCTCCTCCCCACAAACTGCACACAAAATTAAAGGTGGAGGTGTGCAGTTTGTGTGGTGGAGGGAGTAGTGCGCAAGCGCAGCATGCATATTGATGATTTCGGGTAAGTTGAGACACGTTATAGCAAACTATTACCGTTTTTATATATTTGTCAATGAATTTAAAGGTGGAGGTGTGCAGTTTGTGTGGTGGAGGGAGTAGTGCGCAAGCGCAGCATGCATATTGATGATTTCGGGCAAGTTGAGACATAATGACACAAAAATATAAACACAAAAGAACACATTCAACTCTTTTTATTATTTTTTTATTCACTTTTTTTTTTAAATTCACGTAACAATGAATGGATTACCGATACAAATCACTATATAAAAGAAAACTCAAAAATTATTATAACTCAAAGTATTAATAATTCCCAAGAAAAATGCACATTAAACAAGAATCCCTATATAAAAACAATGTAAATCAAATATCTATTGGACTTAGCTTGTCAATTTTGTACACGTTATATGGTGATTTTGGGGAGAGAAATGATGAGTGATGTATAGGACTAGGGAAATCAATAGATAGTCAAGTGAATTATAAGGAATATAACAGAATTAAAAGAAAGTCAACTCACACTGAATTTTACAGGGATTAAGAGTCTACACTCCTTGCAATAAATGTAACACGATAGATTTACACATCTCACTCGTTCATACCGAGCACATGGGACGAAGTGTTTTGGATTATATTTCCGCTTCAATGAACTGCTCAGGAACTTGGAATTTCGTTGCGTGTACTGTCAACGAAACCGTAAATGAAGTCGGATATTAGGGCTCATAATACAGTTGTCTAACATGAAACAACGGCCCGCTTTAGAATGTCAGGCCTGTAGTTCACAATACACTGTCTATTTAAAGATGAATAGAAAGTCACCCAGAAGTTTAGAACCCATGCAGAGGCACTCATTTTCTTCGAAATTAAGTTGTCACTGCCCTTGATGTAACGTAATAGTGTAAAATAACCATAAAGGATTACTGTAAGACTAACAGAGGTGGTTATTTTATAGATTTTTTTATTCCTACCAAAAAACACTATTATAGATGTTTTTTTTTTTAATTACAGTAGTCTTTCTGAAACATCTGGTCTTTCATTATCACTCTTCCTCCTTCTCTTCATCCTCGTTCCCTTCATCCTCATTTAGTTGAAGTAGTAGTCCGTCAAATTTGGTATGGTGTTTAGGCATTACTCTGTTCAGAGCTTTGTTTACTTCCATGCCTTTATTTACTTTTTCTTCGAGATCTTCCGCAATATCCTGATGAGTCCCATTATCTTTCAGATGTAGGTAACTTGACCAAAAATCCTTGTATTTGTTGAAAAAGATTCGCTTGACTGCCCAAAGGGTTTTCCTATTGGCTTTTTCCTTGGCTTGATCTTCACTCATACCCCCGTTGACGTACTTTTTATATTTTTCACACCACATCTCTTCAGTAGCCACTTTAGCCTCATTAGACAGTGTATTGTGAACTACAGGCCTGACATCCTAAAGCGGGCCGTTGTTTCATGTAAGTTAGACAACTGTATTATGAGCCCTAATATCCGACTTCATTTACGGTTTCGTTGACAGTACACGCAACGAAATTCCAAGTTCCTGAGCAGTTCATTGAAGCGGAAATATAATCCAAAACACTTCGTCCCATGTGCTCGGTATGAACGAGTGAGATGTGTAAATCTATCGTGTTACATTTATTGCAAGGAGTGTAGACTCTTAATCCCTGTAAAATTCAGTGTGAGTTGACTTTCTTTTAATTCTGTTATATTCCTTATAATTCACTTGACTATCTATTGATTTCCCTAGTCCTATACATCCCTCATCATTTCCTCTCCCCAAAATCACCATATAACGTGTACAAAATTGACAAGCTAAGTCCAATAGATATTTGATTTACATTGTTTTTATATAGGGATTCTTGTTTAATGTGCATTTTTCTTGGGAATTATTAATACTTTGAGTTATAATAATTTTTGAGTTTTCTTTTATATAGTGATTTGTATCGGTAATCCATTCATTGTTACGTGAATTTAAAAAAAAAAGTGAATAAAAAAATAATAAAAGAGTTGAATGTGTTCTTTTGTGTTTATATTTTTGTGTCATTATGTCTCAACTTGCCCGAAATCATCAATATGCATGCTGCGCTTGCGCACTACTCCCTCCACCACACAAACTGCACACCTCCACCTTTAAATTCATTGACAAATATATACAAACGGTAATAGTTTGCTATAACGTGTCTCAACTTACCCGAAATCATCAATATGCATGCTGCGCTTTCTCCTCCACCACAAACTGCACACCTCCACCTTTAATTTTGTGTGCAGTTTGTGTGGAGGGAGTAGTGCGCAGTTGTGTGCAGTTTGTGTGGAGGGAGTAGTGCGCAGTTGTGTGCAGTATTTTGTGTACAGTTGTGTGCAGTATTTTGTGTGCAGTTGTGTGCAGTGGTAAAATTGTGGTTGAAAAAAAAAAAAAAAATGTCAATCATGTGTGCAGCATCACAGGACAGTTTGTGACGGTGCAGTGTGCAATTTGTGTGCAGTGATTTTGTGCAGTTTGTAACGGCAAGAACCACATTGCACCACAGTGAAATGGAGCAATGGGCGACGATTTTGCACTTTGTAGTGGTGGTGGGTGCACTTTGTGGCGGTGGAGCAGTGGTAACACAATTTTGTTTTTACTTGGCCGAAATGACGTCATAAAAAAAATTAAAAAATGGAAGAAGAAAAAAAATTGTGGCCAAGTAAAACAATAATTATGGTGCTCCACCGCCCCAAAGTGCACCCTCCTCCACAAAGTGCAAAATCGTCGCCCATTGCTCCATTTCACTGTGGTGCAATGTGGTTCTTGCCGTTACAAACTGCACAAAATCACTGCACACAAATTGCACACTGCACCGTCACAAACTGTCCTGTGATGCTGCACACATACTACTATGCTCGCCTGTGTTTTTCGCTATTCTATCGAAAGATTTTATTGTCATTGGAAATTTGATGATATCCTTTAAGAAAGGAAAATTAAATACTTTAAAGTGATATTTCACAAGATAAACAAAAGACAAATAATGTAAATCATCATATCGTCGCATTTTTCTCATAGAGACGAATCGGCATTTTTTGAAATCCGGGTTTTTGCAGCTCTGGGGTTCTTTGAGTGTCTTATTTCATGTGTGAAGGTTTTTAGAGTTACAGGGATCCCCTAGGCGGCGAATAACCAAAAAAGTCAAATACGTTTTATTTCATATAAGTGACGAATCCGTTTAACTGGTTGGTAACCACTGTATCTTTGTACGCATACAATATTACAGTGCGCGAACGGCTGGTACCAGCTATAACCACGGACAGACTGAGCAGCGTAATCTGTAGAAAACATCAAGTTTTTAGCTTGTTTTGCAATGTAAGACAAAGAAAAAACATAGATCTAAGGTATTTACATCTTAAGGTATTTACATCGTTAGGCAATGTATTCGTTTGTCGATACTTATTGGTAATATTGGCCTAATAGTGTATGTACACATACAAACATGTACAAACACATAGGTGGCGAATAAGCGCCGGCGGCACTTTTTGTTTTTTACATAGTGACGAATAAGTTCAAGCCATCGTTACACATAGAAAATCAACAAAGTAAATAAACAAAGTAAATTACCAACCAGGTACTTATTAACACTTGGATAATAAAACGAAATGTGTTTTTTTGAAAAATAAAGTAAAAAACTATAACAGCGAAAATGTGTCAGACTTAAAGCATGATTTACTCGTAAAGCACTTTTTTCCGATTCGTCACTATGAGAAAAATGCGACGATATAGTGTTTTAATCCGTAACCTTAAAATAACAATATGCTTTTATTAAAGATGTACCGCCCGTGTTTTTCGCTGTTCTACCAAAACTGGGTTTTTTTGTCATTGGAAATTTGATTATATCCTTTAAGAAAGGAAAACAAATACTTTGAAGTCGGAGATTTATTTGTTAGAAGCTCGGTTTAACATCAGGTATGCATCCAAATGATTTATGGAGGGCCCACGATAACTACATTTTGGAAAATATTAACCTTAAAGCAATGCTTCTCGTGATCAATTTGAGAAATGTGTCATTTTAAAGCTTTTTTTCATGTCCTCATTTGTTTTTTAAATGATCTTCTGTACAGTCAGCGTCGCACTCCAAACAACCACATTATTTGTAACAGGTGGGCAGTACATTGTATGCAGTTAAGAAATATAACATGCGTCTTGCCTTCAGATGCAGATATAACAACAAGTTACCAAGCATTAGTGATTATTGACAGATATAACAACAAGTTACCAAGCATTAGTGATTATTGACAGATATAACAACAAGTTACCAAGCATTAGTGATTATTGACAGATATAGCACCAAGTTACCAAGCATTAGTGGTTATTGACAGATATAACAACAAGTTACCAAGCATTAGTGATTATTGACAGATATAACAAGTTACCAAGCATTAGTGATTATTGACAGATATAACAACAAGTTACCAAGCATTAGTGATTATTGACAGATATAACAACAAGTTACCAAGCATTAGTGGTTATTGACAGATATAACAAGTTACCAAGCATTAGTGATTATTGACAGATATAACAACAAGTTACCAAGCATTAGTGATTATTGACAGATATAACAACAAGTTACCAAGCATTAGTGATTATTAACAGATATAACAACAAGTTACCAAGCATTAGTTATTATTGACAGATATAACAACAAGTTACCAAGCATTAGTGATTATTGACAGATATAACAAGTTACCAAGCATTAGTGATTATTGACAGATATAACAACAAGTTACCAAGCATTAGTGATTATTGACAGATATAACAAGTTACCAAGCATTAGTGATTATTGACAGATATAACAACAAGTTACCAAGCATTAGTGATTATTGACAGATATAACAAGTTACCAAGCATTAGTGATTATTGACAGATATAACAACAAGTTACCAAGCATTAGTGATTATTGACAGATATAACAAGTTACCAAGCATTAGTGATTATTGACAGATATAACAACAAGTTACCAAGCATTAGTGATTATTGACAGATATAACAAGTTACCAAGCATTAGTGATTATTGACAGATATAACAACAAGTTACCAAGCATTAGTGATTATTGACAGATATAACAACAAGTTACCAAGCATTAGTGATTATTGACAGATATAATAAGTTACCAAGCAATAGTGATTATTGACAGATATAACAACAGGGTACCAAGCATTAGTGATTATTGACAGATATAACACCAAGTTACCAAGCATTAGTGATTATTGACAGATATAACAAGTTACCAAGCATTAGTGATTATTGACAGATATAACAACAAGTTACCAAGCATTAGTGATTATTGACAGATATAACAACAAGTTACCAAGCATTAGTGATTATTGACAGATATAATAAGTTACCAAGCAACAGCGATTATTGACAGATATAACAACAGGGTACCAAGCATTAGTGATTATTGACAGATATAACACCAAGTTACCAAGCATTAGTGATTATTGACAGATATAACAACAAGTTACCAAGCATTAGTGATTATTGACAGATATAACAACAAGTTACCAAGCATTATTGATTATTGACAGATATAACAAGTTACCAAGCATTAGTGATTATTGACAGATATAACAAGTTACCAAGCATTAGTGATTATTGACAGATATAACAACAAGTTACCAAGCATTAGTGATTATTGACAGATATAACAACAAGTTACCAAGCACTAGTGATTATTGACAGATATAACAAGTTACCAAGCATTAGTGATTATTGACAGATATAACAAGTTACCAAGCATTAGTGATTATTGACAGATATAACAACAAGTTACCAAGCATTAGTGATTATTGACAGATATAACAAGTTACCAAGCATTAGTGATTATTGACAGATATAACAACAAGTTACCAAGCATTAGTGATTATTGACAGATATAACAAGTTACCAAGCATTAGTGATTATTGACAGATATAACAACAAGTTACCAAGCATTAGTGATTATTGACAGATATAACAACAAGTTACCAAGCATTAGTGATTATTGACAGATATAACAAGTTACCAAGCATTAGTGATTATTGACAGATATAACAAGTTACCAAGCATTAGTGATTATTGACAGATATAACAACAAGTTACCAAGCATTAGTGATTATTGACAGATATAACAAGTTACCAAGCATTAGTGATTATTGACAGATATAACAACAAGTTACCAAGCATTAGTGATTATTGACAGATATAATAAGTTACCAAGCAATAGTGATTATTGACAGATATAACAACAGGGTACCAAGCATTAGTGATTATTGACAGATATAAAAACAAGTTACCAAGCATTAGTGATTATTGACAGATATAATAAGTTACCAAGCAATAGTGATTATTGACAGATATAACAACAGGGTACCAAGCATTAGTGATTATTGACAGATATAACAACAAGTTACCAAGCATTAGTGATTATTGACAGATATAACAACAAGTTACCAAGCATTAGTGATTATTGACAGATATAGCAACAAGTTACCAAGCATTATTGATTATTGACAGATATAACAAGTTACCAAGCATTAGTGATTATTGACAGATATAACAAGTTACCAAGCATTAGTGATTATTGACAGATATAACAACAAGTTACCAAGCATTAGTGATTATTGACAGATATAACAACAAGTTACCAAGCATTAGTGATTATTGACAGATATAACAAGTTACCAAGCATTAGTGATTATTGACAGATATAACAAGTTACCAAGCATTAGTGATTATTGACAGATATAACAAGTTACCAAGCATTAGTGATTATTGACAGATATAACAAGTTACCAAGCATTAGTGATTATTGACAGATATAACAACAAGTTACCAAGCATTAGTGATTATTGACAGATATAATAAGTTACCAAGCAACAGGGATTATTGACAGATATAACAACAGGGTACCAAGCATTAGTGATTATTGACAGATATAACACCAAGTTACCAAGCATTAGTGATTATTGACAGATATAACAACAAGTTACCAAGCATTATTGATTATTGACAGATATAACAAGTTACCAAGCATTAGTGATTATTGACAGATATAACAAGTTACCAAGCATTAGTGATTATTGACAGATATAACAACAAGTTACCAAGCATTAGTGATTATTGACAGATATAACAACAAGTTACCAAGCATTAGTGATTATTGACAGATATAACAAGTTACCAAGCATTAGTGATTATTGACAGATATAACAAGTTACCAAGCATTAGTGATTATTGACAGATATAACAACAAGTTACCAAGCATTAGTGATTATTGACAGATATAACAAGTTACCAAGCATTAGTGATTATTGACAGATATAACAACAAGTTACCAAGCATTAGTGATTATTGACAGATATAACAAGTTACCAAGCATTAGTGATTATTGACAGATATAACAACAAGTTACCAAGCATTAGTGATTATTGACAGATATAACAACAAGTTACCAAGCATTAGTGATTATTGACAGATATAACAAGTTACCAAGCATTAGTGATTATTGACAGATATAACAAGTTACCAAGCATTAGTGATTATTGACAGATATAACAACAAGTTACCAAGCATTAGTGATTATTGACAGATATAACAAGTTACCAAGCATTAGTGATTATTGACAGATATAACAACAAGTTACCAAGCATTAGTGATTATTGACAGATATAATAAGTTACCAAGCAATAGTGATTATTGACAGATATAACAACAGGGTACCAAGCATTAGTGATTATTGACAGATATAAAAACAAGTTACCAAGCATTAGTGATTATTGACAGATATAATAAGTTACCAAGCAATAGTGATTATTGACAGATATAACAACAGGGTACCAAGCATTAGTGATTATTGACAGATATAACAACAAGTTACCAAGCATTAGTGATTATTGACAGATATAACAACAAGTTACCAAGCATTAGTGATTATTGACAGATATAGCAACAAGTTACCAAGCATTATTGATTATTGACAGATATAACAAGTTACCAAGCATTAGTGATTATTGACAGATATAACAAGTTACCAAGCATTAGTGATTATTGACAGATATAACAACAAGTTACCAAGCATTAGTGATTATTGACAGATATAACAACAAGTTACCAAGCATTAGTGATTATTGACAGATATAACAAGTTACCAAGCATTAGTGATTATTGACAGATATAACAAGTTACCAAGCATTAGTGATTATTGACAGATATAACAACAAGTTACCAAGCATTAGTGATTATTGACAGATATAACAAGTTACCAAGCATTAGTGATTATTGACAGATATAACAAGTTACCAAGCATTAGTGATTATTGACAGATATAACAACAAGTTACCAAGCATTAGTGATTATTGACAGATATAACAACAAGTTACCAAGCATTAGTGATTATTGACAGATATAACAACAAGTTACCAAGCATTAGTGATTATTGACAGATATAACAACAAGTTACCAAGCATTAGTGATTATTGACAGATATAACAACAAGTTACCAAGCATTAGTGATTATTGACAGATATAACAAGTTACCAAGCATTAGTGGTTATTGACAGATATAACAACAAGTTACCAAACATTAGTGATTATTGACAGATATAACAACAAGTTACCAAGCATTAGTGATTATTGACAGATATAACAAGTTACCAAGCATTAGTGATTATTGACAGATATAACAACAAGTTACCAAGCATTAGTGATTATTGACAGATATAACAACAAGTTACCAAACATTAGTGATTATTGACAGATATAACACCAAGTTACCAAGCATTAGTGGTTATTGACAGATATAACAACAAGTTACCAAGCATTAGTGATTATTGACAGATATAACAACAAGTTACCAAGCATTAGTGATTATTGAACCAAATTAAAAATCGTCAGGCAAGTATAACATGCGTCTTGCCCTCGGATTTTTGTCACAACCTGAGATATTATTAAACAGATAAAGATAAGTAGTATAATTGACATGCAGTCGTCATCTGTCATCTGACAGTTGTCGTCTCAATTACAGATGTACAACGTGATATCATGGTAACATTGTTCGGTAAGGACTTGACTCACTTTGGACGAGTTTTAATTAAAATGTAGAGGGATAGGTAGAATCAGCATCGACTGAATAGCGGTTATACTTCCTGTTTCGACCTTGTACTTGGGTCTGCTATTCAATCGATGTTTTTCCTTAGTTTATTGGTAACACCAAAGCAACCGCGCGCCTACAGAAACCATGGTAACTCGGCTTGTAGACATGTCGTATCTGTTCTCTATTTTTCAGTGATGTAACTGAGAATAGATTCCATAATTTTAATTTCTTTCTCCCACATTAACGACGGTCGTAAAACAAGGGTCAGACGTTAGTTGGAGTTGTTGAGTTGATTATCTATTTTGTTATAATTTTATTTATTTCTGGTAATGAAATCAAATATAATAATAATATGAAATAGTATACCTTGCATAACTGAAGGAGATCTTAATGCATTTTTACAAATTATTATTTCTGGTAACACAGGCATACTTAAAACACTAGTGGAACTGTTTCAACTCCCCGGGGAGCATACAACTTCAATTAAGCGCTTAGTGACTACTCAAGCACAACAACTATCTTAAAAATCCGTCAACATATTTGTTACCGGCAATTTCCAGACGTACTTTTGTTTTCATTGGAACATTGGTAATTTTATATAAGAATAAAAACCAAATACTTGGAAATGAGATATTTCCCAAAACAGTTGTAAGAAACAGTTGTTTTTTTTACAGTAAAAATGAAATTATGGCTGGACCCACAATAAATTAAATACCGTACATATTTTCTGTAAAGCCATACTTATCACGATTTTCTGGAAAAATGTGTCATTTTAAAGCATTTGTTTTTCTAGCTCCCTCCAGTAAAATAACAATGTTCAGATGAAAAAGAACATGTCCAGATGTTGCCGTTAAAACAGCGTAAAACACGGATGATAAATTTGTAACCATGTGAAACCACCTGCATGTGTAACTTACTCCTATATGGTTGAACATTATTCATAGTTAAGTGACACTGATACAGCTATTGTTTAACCAAACCTGACAAAAGAGACAATAAAACACACTGTTGCTGCTAATTGCTTTAGTGATTATAAAGTGCTATTAAATTAATTCAAGAGATGACATGAGGACATAACACTTAATGGGAAGGTACAACATTTGTGTTTTGTAAGGTGCATTTACTTCCAACAAATACGATTCCATTAAAAATATCTGCAATTTACGTTATAACTATATTTTCTTTATACATTTTGAGTTTATGTAGACGATTCTGTCGATTAAAGCATATTATTGTTGACACCTGATCAGTAAATCATATTCCACTTGGCCTGTATAAATATGGGGAGTAATATTTCAGTACAAGGCATGGTTTCCCTTTTGTGGAAATATACTAAACAGACAAAGTAAATTATATTGCGTCGACAAACCTAAAATCTTTCACCTTTTCACATTTGAGTCGCAACTCGTTTATGAACTTCGACAGTTCCCAGCAGTTCTCACTGTTGTTAGTATCGATACATTGTTCTAATATTTACACTATATACTGAGGGAAGGCAAAATATATTAATTTTACATGAAGTGCAGCTTGTAAACACCTTACACAATAATGTTTTTTTTCATTATCTCTCATTTTAGTTTCACAAATGTATATTAAGTTAAACAAGTTAAGCAATGCATTCTCGGCCTACATTGCTTGAAATATCTTCACATTGTCACCGCACACATAACAATGCAGTTATAATTGTCATAATTATGTTTAATAATTTATTTGATAATCAAAAATCAATTATCACTAGCGCAAAATAACATAGCTAATTATACACTGTACATTTAAATATTTCACTTAAACTTTCACAGGTTGGTTTCTATACATATATCTTCATTCCTATAAAGTATGGATTGATTTATAAACTTTTTACAATCATGTGTACAATCATTTAAAATAAATAAATAAGTCATGAACACAATAAATGATTGTGTATTTTTCACTTGTTTTGAAGTGGAATACATGGCTCGTAAAAATGCCATTCGACTGAATAGGAACTTCCAAGACCTATGTACCATTCACTCGCGTCAGGAATAGACGGGCCATTGTCGATGAAGAAAGATTCCTCCATCCCTTTCATTCCTACTTCAACGTGGCTGCTGTCGATCATGTTTATCACGACTGGTGAACCCACGAAGTTAAAATTAGATTTGGTGTTTAAGTTTGAAGAACCATCGTATGTTGTTGTTATACTGGCTGTTGAATCTGCAGCCTTCAGTTCTACATAATAAATTATATAATATAACAAAATAAATTAAAGTGAAATTGGTGTGAACACCAGGCGTTTGATTATTGTTGAACCATAATAATGTTATGTTTACTGTAAACAAATTAACACATACACATATCGTAATGAAGCACTAGTAGACCTAACATTAGGCCCTCAAACTGGCTGATTCGGTTCATGCTCCATGCTTTGAATCGAAATAATTAATACCCTTTAATAAAACGTTGTTAAAATAATAATAATAAAATCTTATAGCCCCTCCAATCCTTTTTAGGGGGCCTTTTTGGTCATCGTTTTTACCGGTAGTGCCCCCCCCCCCCTAACTCAGCTTGGATCCTTCCCTGAAAAATAATGGTTAATTGTATTCTGTTTGGTTTTGGTCATTGAAGTAAATCAAATCAAATAAACTTACCCACAGTATATACATCATTACTGAGCGAAAAGAACACTTTTACACGTAGGTCTGCATAAGAATCCTCAACGATGAATTCAATGCGTATCGGTGCAGTTAGTGGCCCTGGTATCAGCACGCGTATGAACGGTTGCGCGGTGTAAATCTGGCACGGTGAAGTGGTCACTGAGATTCAATGCACACAAAATATATTATTTATCTAATAGTAATATTTGCACCGTTAAAGCCCCTATACACTATTGGTAATTTCTAAAGATAAATCAATGATCGCAGTTTTACAACAATCTTACTTGGTGTAAATAAAACGTCCATTGAAATCTTTCGGCTGAGTTGATTTCATTTAAGCAAACTTATTTCCTAACTAAACTTTCGGCTTCTGGAGATGTAAATTCCACGTTAGAATGAATACAGTACTTCTTATTGCATTTTCACTATTTTCTCGTTAACGAAATAAGTTGAAACTTCCATAGATTCGTTTGTGTATATATCCCCTTGATTCTTATTAAGTATGGATGCATTATGGATAGTTTATCAAAAGTGCGTAGCTGGGTTTAAACGCAGAATGTACTTTTTATTTGAATTCTTAATTTCTACTGAAATGTTTATGCAGAAATGAGGCCTACCTGATGTGTCGCAGGTATCTCCCGTGTAACCATCCACACATGTACAGGTAAAGCTGTCCACGCCATCCACACAGGTTGCTCCGTTCATACATGGATTATTACTACAGTCATCGATATCTGAACAAAACAAACGTAAATTGTAAGAACCAGAAGTCATGACAAACAATATTCCTGATCGACAAACCAACATTTACTTCGCACCTATAGCGCTAAGTATTATTTTACCTGTAGCGCAGGTATCTCCCGTGTAGCCATCCACACATGTACAGGTAAAGCTGTCCACGCCATCCACACAGGCTGCTCCATTCATACATGGATCAGGAGTACAGTCATTGATATCTGAACAAAACAAACGTGAATTGTAAGAAGCAGACGACATGATCGACAAACCAACATTTACTTCTCACCTTAGCGCTAAATATTTACCTGTAGCGCAGGTATCTCCCGTGTATCCATCCACACATGTACAGGTAAAGCTGTCCACGCCATCCACACAGCTTGCTCCGTTCATACATGGATCAGGAGTGCAGTCATCGATATCTGAACAAAACAAACGTGAATTGTAAGAAGTAGCCGACTTGACAGAAAACTAGTCTCTGATCGACACACCAACATTTATTTCAACTCTTTTAACACTTAGTATTTACCTGTAGCACAGGTATCTCCCGTGTAGCCATCCACACATGTACAGGTAAAGCTGTCCACGCCATCCACACAGGTTGCTCCGTTCATACATGGATTAGGAATGCAGTCATCGATATCTGAACAAAACAAACGTGAATTGTAAGAAGTAGCCGACTTGACAGAAAACTAGTCTCTGATCGACACACCAACATTTATTTCAACTCTTATAACGCTTAGTATTTACCTGTAGTGCAGGTATCTCCCGTGTATCCAGCCACACATGTGCATGTAAAGCTATCCACGCCATCCACACAGGTTGCTCCGTTCATACATGGATCAGGTGTACAGTCATCGATATCTAAATTAACAACACAAACTTGAAGTAATGTAGGATTTGAGGCTTTGCATAGTGGAGATAGAAGTTGTTGAGTTCTTTCTTTCGAGTACACTATGTAATGGTCTCATTATAGGGCTACGATGCGCACGATGTGGATAGTCTGTTACACGGACTTAGTACACACCATTATGAGAAACGAATCATGTTCACCGATAGAGGGACGGCTACGATCACAGTGCACGGCGCAAGGAGCAGGCCAGTCAAATGATCAGAAAAATCATTATTGGAAACCAATGCTGACATTCTAGCCCGAACGAAGAGAGGATTTGTTTGATAATAAAATTTTATACAAAACTTTGCAAATGAGTATATGACATGTTAATTTTATATCATTTAAATACATCAATATTTCAAAAGTACTACAAATAGTACAAATACATTTGTTTTGAAAATTCCAATCATATCTTACTTTCATTTTCATGAACGTCTTCGTGAAATTCTTCATCAAAGTAGAGACATCCGCTAGATGGTTGCAATGCAGATTTATCATCGGAATACACTGCTGAGTTGAGCTGACAGAGCTTGTTATAATTGCAGTAGTTGAATGACTTACATGCATCTTCGTGTAAACAGAATACTGCACACGTCACGTATGATCGAGCCGTTTGGGTGCGGTATACCTTACCTTTAAGTACATGATCTAGTATGGGGCCTGGATGAAATTGATGCGGGTTACCAGCACGCATTTGATACTCGCGTGATTGTGGTGGACATGTCCCGCCGATATCATCAGATGCATTTACGGTTACGATGATCGTTGTCAACAGAGTGAGGGCGCAAGTTATCATTGTCATTGTGCTTTCCTTCACAACTGTAGTATAACAAAAACAAGAACAGGCCTACGTGTCATGTAAAATTAAAGACAGATGTGATTGCTCTCTAAGACAAGCACAAAGCTTCAAAATAAACGTCATATTTTTGTTTAGTGCCTGAAAACATGAAAAAAGCAACAATTTAACAACTGACTCTCTAAATAAACCCCGTCGCAGCAGAGCGCTGATTGGCACGGTGACAACAAAAAGGCCGATAGAACATATCATGCCGAAACCTGCTGAGCTTCCACAAAAACGTCCGACATTGCTAATAATAATAATAACAAATAATAATAAAGATTTGTAGCGCGCACATATCCACCCTGCTGGGCGCTCAAGGCGCGGAAACAAAGAAAAAAACATGAATACAAACAATATACATTGATAGCATAGGGGAAAAATTATCTACTGAGATACATGTACCTACAATGCAAATACAAAAATACACCATCTTTGAAGAATTGTGACATAAGATGAGTTTTAACCATCGACTTAAATCTAGTTATACTATGACAAGATTTGAGTTTAGTTGGAAGATGATTCCAGAGTCTCGGAGCCGCGACAGACAAAGACCTATCACCCCAGTTCCGTTTTGAAGTTGGTTCCTTTAGGAGTGACATGTTGCTGGAGCGCAAATTGCGTGATGGAGTGTATACTTTAAGCAGTTCAGAAATATAAATTGGAGCAATGTTATTAAAAGATTTGTGAACAATTAGCATAAGTTTAAAAACAATTCTTTGTGAAACAGGAAGCCAGTGCAGTTCTTTCAAGATTGCTGGAATAAAGAACTAATTGTTTTGAGGATCTCCAAGTGTTTATGCAATGACGTATAATGACGTGTAAATGAAGTTAGCTTGAAGTACGCCATATTTATTGAGCTCATTTTTGTTATATAACCGTTGTTATAGATCCCTGTAGTACGTCGGCCTACATGTACGCAAATACCAGGATAGGGTATATAACCGCCCCCCCCCCCCTCCAATTATTTTGTCCAGAGAGATTGTCCATTGGATCATCACTACACTATCGGGCCCAATAAAACCATTCTTGCTCGTCGGAAGTACTTTCTATAACGTTTGAAAAAAGTATTAACGGTTACCATTGTTTTCAATTTGTTTTATATTTTTCCTTTTGGCCCAACATTTCACACATTTCAATAACACTTCTATAAATATTCAAATAAAAACTTCGATTTGTTCTTTAAGTTTTTAAAATATTGTTGGGGTAGAACGGTACTTTACGGAGTGACGTTTACAACTATAATGCATCAGGTCGGCGTTGATTGACTGACTGGTTGGTGAGTTGGTGGTAGATGATTAAAGGTCCTGTGAAGAGTGTATTTACCAAACATTCATGAAGTTTTTAAAATTAATTAAAAAATTAATATTTGTATGTTATAAACGTGAGGGGAAAAATTTACAAATGACAAATATATGTTCCAGTAGGCATACTTTATTGTAAACAATGAAAATAAAAAACTATTTCATAGGACCTTTAATGATACATTTTGACGCAATATCACGGTAACGTAGAGGTCTGTGATACCCAGCAGTTGCCTCATTTTATTGATCGACAAGTGGTGATTTCCTGTTTCTATATTAACCCAGAAAAGTCTTCTTTGAAATTGATAATTGAACAAAATTCACTACAGTGTTGAAGCAGCCGCACTTCAATGGTAACTGTTTATAAAACTACCATATAGCGGGGCAAATCTCCTGTGATGTGGCCGTTAATAGATTCCATCTTAATTAATTTTCTTCTGCCATATTGTTTACTGCAGTCATTGCACACGATCTTACGTTTGGCTAGCTGGCGTTATTTGATTGGCTTGTGTATTTTGGAACGATTATCGCACACGTTTAGATAACAAGTCTCTTAGGCTTAAGTCTAAACAGATTGCAAATGAATTACATAAGTTACATGGTTACCGCTATCTTTCTTAAGCAGCATGTGCGATGAAATTAAATAAAACGAATAATTGGCCCAACATTTTAAACATTTTAAACATGTCAACAATAAATATACAAAAAAATATAATACAAATTTCGAAATTTTTTAGGGTTTGGGCCTGGTAGCTGAAAGCGTATTGTTTTCGTTCGACTGTTTTTTAGGTGTTCAGGTATGTGCCCAAAATACCTATTGTTTTTGTTCGTTTTTAGGTGTTCGGGTATGTACCCGAAACACTTATTGTTTTTGTTCGTTTTTTTCTTCTTCTCCTTCTTCTTCTTCTTCTTCTTCTCCTCATCGATTGTCTACAAAAAACACATACTTGCAAACTTCACATGAACTTGAAACTTGGCATATACTTAGAACTTAACACGTAGATGAAGCAAAATTTGTGACGTCATGATTAGGTCATCAGATATCGAATTACGATAAATCAAAGTTTAATATTTAAACAAATCATATCTCAACAACCACAAGAGGTAAATTCAAAATTTTTGTACCATTGTACAGATCGTTAATTGTCAAAAATATTTTCAAAAAGGTGACCCCATTTTGACCTTACTTCCTGTCCAAACCGGAAGTGAAAGTTTCATATTTAAAAAAATCATATCTCAACAACCACAAGAGGGAAATTCACAATTTTTGTACCAGTGTACAGATCGTTAATTGTCCAAAAATATTTACAAAAAGGTGACCCCATTTTGACCTTACTTCCTGTCCAAACCGGAAGTGAAAGTTTAATATTTTGAAAAATCATATCTCAACAACCACAAGAGGGAAATTTACAATTTTTATACCATTGTACAGATCGTTAATTGTCAAAAAAATGTTTACAAAAGGGTGACCCCATTTTGACCTTACTTCCTGTCCAAACCGGAAGTGAAAGTTTAATATTTTGAAAAATCATATCTCAACAACCACAAGAGGGAAATTCACAATTTTTGTACCATTGTACAGATCGTTAATTGTCAAAAAAATGTTTACAAAAGGGTGACCCCATTTTGACCTTACTTCCTGTCCAAACCGGAAGTGAAAGTTTAATATTTTGAAAAATCATATCTCAACAACCACAAGAGGGAAATTCACAATTTTTGCACCATTGTACAGATCGTTAATTGTCAAAAAATATTTACAAAAAGGTAACCTCAATTTGACCTTACTTCCTGTCCAAACCGGAAGTGAAAGTTTAATATTTAAAAAAATCATATCTCAACAACCACAAGAGGTAAATTCACAATTTTTGCACCATTGTACAGATCGTTAATTGTCAAAAAATATTTACAAAAAGATGACCCCAATTTGACCTTACTTCCTGTCCAAACCGGAAGTCAAACTTTAATATTAAAAAAAATCATATCTCAACAACCACAAGAGGTAAATTTACATTTTTTGCACCATTGTACAGATCGTTAATTGTTGAAACATATTTACACAAAGGTGACCCCAATTTGACCTTACTTCCTGTCCAAACCGGAAGTCAAAGTTTAATATTTTAAAAAATCATATCTCAACAACCACAAGAGGTAAATTAAATTTTTTGCACCATTGTACAGATCGTTAATTGTCACAAAATATTTACAAAAAGGTGACCCCAATTTGACCTTTACTTCCTGTCCAAACCGGAAGTCAAAGTTTAATATTTAAAAAAATCGTATCTCAACAACCGCAAGAGGTAAGTACCGTTAAGCTTTGATTAATGGCACTTGATATCATATGAAGATTTTTAAAAACAATTAAAAGATTATATTTTTAATTAATTTTTTTAAATCTTCATATGATACCAAGTGCCATTAATCAAAGCTTAACGGTACTTTGTCATTGTCCTATTATTACTTAACCCGAACACCTAGTGTTTGTTCCAACAAACACTTGAGCTCTAGTTCTGCTTGTTTCCGCCAAAACCCCAAGGGTTAACACGTGAAAGTTGTCGATGGATGATGTTGTACTTAACATAGTCACATCAATACAAAACATGCACCATATGAAAGCCCGTGATGTGATTTAGTGCCTAAAACAAAGCACGTCATCATAATGTCATTAAATATCATGTTATTCACATTTTATTGTGACGCTGCGGGGGGTTATGACTTCTCGACCCTTGTGACAATTCGAAACGAACAAGTAGGATCCACGACAGCATTCAAGCCTTGTGACAACTCGACCTACGCAAAACTCGACCCACGAGTTGTCATACTCAAATACAAAACATGCAGCATGAAAGCTCGTAATGTGACTCAGTTTGTATAACGAATTACCTCATCATTAGTAAATATTATTTTATTAACATTTCAGTGATTGAGGGCGCTATTCTGCCGGTGACAGAATTTTTATTTTTTCTCCGTTGTATTTTTTTTTAAATTCACCATAATCAACATTTTCTGCTGTCAATCTTCTTCTTTTGGACGTCAAACCTGCACAAATATTAGCCAAGGATGTCGACTGACCTGTGATTGTCGAATGTAATTCCTGCTGGTTTGTGATAAATTCATCTACAATTTACGCTGTCTGTGTGACACTGGGACTTTCCAAGATGGCGCCCATTTACAATGTGGCTGTCACGGTAACTATTTTTATGTGTTTTTACCGAGCTGCAACTTATCATAGTTACCAGATTTCCTCAGTGAATGAGAAAGCTTCCGCTAAAGATAATGCAGAATGGCTTCTACTAGATGTTAACCAACCCTATTCGACTTCTTTTGGAAAACATGCTATTTCTGAATATTTCACCGTGCCACCAATGTCAAGACATGATCTTCGAATATTCTGGAGATCTATAGCCAGCAACAAACGACATAAATCTGAACTTGATATATCACAGTTATCTATTTTACTGTTCATCTTGCTAAGTGGGGACATTAATCCAAATCCTGGCCCCACCCAGTCATCTCGTCGTAAACCCGAGCACCCTTGTGTTCATTGTGAGATTGGTGTTACAAGCAGAAGCCGAGCGATCAGCTGTGACTCATGCAATAACTGGGTCCACAGTAGATGCACCAGTTTTCTGACGAATTCAATTTATGATAAACTGGTTGCAGACAACACCGACTTTGACTACATCTGTAACAAATGTTCCTTCGATGAGCTTCCATTTTCCAACGAACTTGATAAGTCTTTTATCGACGTCAATGTCCACAGCAGCAGTGGGTCTAATCAACTAAATCAACCAAACCTACCCTCTATTGGAGCAAGTAACGGTCATTTCCAGTGTTTTAAACGTAAAGGTTTACATTTCATTCATGTAAATGTTAGATATTTATTACCTAAGATCTCGGAGTTGAGATCTCTTGCTACAGAAACTAACGCTGCAGTTATCTCCATTTCTGAATCCTGGTTGGATGTTTCTGTTCCTGTCGAAGAGATCAAGGTTGAAGGTTACTCCATCCTGCGTCAAGATAGATCTAGATGTGGTGGTGGGGTATGTGTATTCATTAGAAACAACTTAGCCTTCAACACAAGACCGGATCTTCACAATTTACATCTGGAAGACATTTGGTTTGAGCTGTTACTTCCGAAAACTAAACCAATAGTTGTCGGGACTTGCTACCGCCCCCCCCCCCCCAAAGTCAGTGATTTTTTTGAATACTTTGAGGAAAGTTTATCTAAAATTCGATCGGATTGTGAACTGATAATTTTGGGTGACCTTAATGTCAATTTACTTGACAAGACCTCTGGTCTCACTAGAAAGCTGACCAATATTTGGAATTTATTTAACTGTAAACAACTTATTGATACACCTACTCGAGTCACTAGCTCTTCTAGCACAATTTTAGATCATATTATCTGTAACAATAGCGATAAGATTTGTCAATACGGTACTATTAATATTGGCCTTAGTGACCATCTCATCACTTATCGTACACGCAAGGTAATCATCACAACGTTGTTAAAATTAGATCTCTTAGAAACTACAGCCCAGCCGTTCTTGTTTCTGAATTGTCTAAGGTTGACTGGGCTGTTGTCCTGAGCTCTAATGATGTTAATATAGCATGGATTAATTTTAAATCAATTTTATATTAGTATTTTAGACAGGATTGCTCCTATCAAAGAAATCCGTCTCAAAAGTAGAACTGAACCTTGGATGAATAACGATATTCTGGACAGTATTAGACAAAGGGATCATTTTTTATACATTTTTCGGAAAAATACTGCCGACCTTGAAACTTACAGCAGCTTTTGTCAAATTAGGAATAAGGTACAAAGGGACATCAGGCGGGCTAAAGCTGAGTATTACAGCAATAAAATTAATGAGCACAAAAAACACCCCAAGAAATTATGGCATCAATTGAAATCTCTAGGCTATAGTCATGCATACAAGGTTCAGCCCAGGGTTGTTCTCAACATTGGTGACGAACTGTGTTTTGACTCGTATAAAGTTGCTGATCATTTTAACAAGTTTTTTACAAATGTTGCTTCCAATTTGTCCAGTAAACTTCCTACCAGTACCAACAGATTTACCACGGATTCTAGTATTTTTAAAGAGTACTATGCAAGTAAAGGAGTAGTTCCTGGTGGTTTTATATTATCTACAGTTACTGAGGACTTCATACTTACTGAACTTACTAATCTCATTATTAGCAAAAGTACTGGTCCCGACAACATTCCTGCCAGATTTCTGAAGGATGGTGCCACTGAATTAAAAAAAACTATCACCTATATAGTTAATCTGTCCATTTCTTCCAGTGTTGTGCCCGACGATTTCAAAATTGCCCGTGTTCAACCGCTGTTCAAAAAAAATGGCAGATCTGATGTCAGCAACTACAGACCAATCAGTATTCTTTGTGTTATTTCTAAATTACTCGAAAGATCAGTGTATGTTCAAGTTGAGGAATACCTTATGCTATGGTCCCACAGAGATTTCGACTCTCTCGATCGTGTTTCGTCAAGATTTTTGATTTTTTACGAAATTTTTTCGAGAAAAGTCAAAATAGTCTAAAGAGTCAAACAAAATCGAAACTGTCGAGATTTGTCGATATTTGTCGAGATTTGTCGAAAAAAAATTCATTAATCGAAAATTATTAAACCTGACCAATATTTTTCGATAAAGTTTCGATCAAATTTATCTAAATTTTGTCGACATTTTATCGAAACTGTCGAAAATGAAATCGAAATAGTCTTAACAGTCTAAAAGTTCGAAAAACAGTCGAAATAAATCTAAACTGTCTAAATAGTCTAAACAATCGCAACATTCGAAATAAATCGAAACATTTGTCCAAATTTTTTTTTTAAATCGAAAATTAATCGAAAAAAATCGAAATCAATCTAAACAGTTTAAACAGTCGAAATTTGTTTAAATGCTAGTCGAAATGATCTAAACAGTCGAAAATCGTCGAAATAAAATCGAAAATGAATCGAAATTGTCGAGAAAATACAACAACAAATATTTCTCACAGAAATAAGATATTTTGTCGATATTTATACGAGATTTTGACGAAATTAGTAAAAATAACAAAAAAAACAGGAATCGAAATATATTTCGACAGAAAGATCGAAATATTCCTGTGGGACCATAGCATTAGGGAAAATAATATGTTATATAATTTTCAATCGGGGTTCAGGAGTTCATTCTCCACTGATACATGTCTCATCCATTTATCTGATCACATCCTTTCTCATATGTCCCTTGGTGATTATACTGGTATGGTCATGCTTGATCTCCAAAAGGCATTTGATACTGTGGACCATGTTATACTCTGTAAAAAGCTACTGGCTATGGGATTTGGATCTGTGAAATGGTTTCAATCTTATTTAAATAATAGACAGCAAATAGTCAATGTTAATAAAGTTGAGTCTAAACCACTCTGGCTAACATGTGGTGTGCCCCAAGGCAGCCTATTAGGTCCCCTTTTATTTTTATGTTATATTAATGACATGCCAATCAGTGTTAATTGTAAATTACTCCTGTATGCTGATGATAGTGCTCTTCTGGTCTCTGATAAGGATCCTAATGTTATAGCTGCGTCCTTAAGTACAGAATTGGAATCATGCAGACATTGGCTTGTTGACAATAAATTATCTCTACATTTGGGTAAAACAGAGTCCATTCTTTTTGGAACTAAGCGCAGACTGAAGATGGCTGGTACATTTTCAGTTTTATGCAATGGTGAACCAATTAAACCTGCTTCAACTGTGAAATATCTAGGGGTTTCACTAGACCAATGTTTATTGGGTGAGCCTATCGCCAATTCGATTATTAAGAAAACTGGTGATAGACTCAAGTTTCTTTACAGACAGGCTCTTTTTCTCAATGAAAATTCCCGTAAAATTTTATGTTCAGCATTGATTCAATGTTACTTTGACTACTCATGCTCATCCTGGTATTCTGCACTCTCATCAAAACTGAAGAACAAACTTCAAATTATGCAAAATAAAATGGTTAGATTTATTCTGGATAAAAGTTCTAGGGCTCATATAGGACAGACGGAACTAGATAGACTTGGTTTATTAAATGTCAAGGATAGGGTTACCCAATTGAAACTAATCATGTGTACAAAATAACTCGTAATATAACACCTAAATATTTGAGTGACAATTTTATCAGAGTATCTGATGTACACAATTATAGCACCAGGCATTGTGAATTTAATTTTATCATTCCAGCTTCATCCAGCAATACCTTTTCTGTTCCAGCCATCAAAGACTGGAATGCTTTGTCATCTAATATAAAAAATACATCTAATTTTCTCTTATATAAAAAACTAGTTAAGTCCCATCTTTCAACAAAAGCCAAATTTAAGGAAATAAATTAAGTTTACTTTAATATATTTGCTTCGGTGTATTTGTAAAGGTGTGGGGGTGAGGGTATCCTTAGGGTTGTGGATTTTCCTCCATTAGCTGTGACCATAGTTTTAAATCAATCTTAGCCCTCAATATACAATTTGTAATCTGGGGTATTCCCCCAAAAAAAAATTAAATGTGTATAGTGCAATTCTTATTATTTTTTTTAAATTTAGGTGTGGGCCAATGGTATGTGCAGTCTGGGTGGTTTCTAATGTCTTTGATGCCTTTAAATGTTGTAATTTGTGCAATATTTTTAAGTATTTTTGTAAATTGTCCAATTCTTGTATTGTTTTGTTCCTCAGTAAGGGACCCCAATGGAAATAAGCCTGTGTAATTGGCTTGTTGGGCTATCCCAGATGAAATCAACTGTAATTTTGTTTTCTGTTTGTTTTTCTGTATTTTTGTATTTTTGTATTATTAGTATGTTATCCATTGTCCTTGTTGATTTTTATCTGAATAAAATAATAAAAATAATAATAAAAGTATAATCTGCGAGACGTATAGATTGGCGAGTACGGACAAGTCCACCTAAACAAATGGTGGTGTGACCCTGCGGGGATTAAGACATCTCGACCCTTGTGAAAACTCGACCTAAGCAAAACTCGACCCACGAGTTGTCATATTAGCACTTGGCATTTTCGCATAAATACAAAACATGCACCATATGAAAGCCCATAATGTGACTTAGTTTCTAAAACCAATTACGTCATCATTACGTCAGTAAATATTATTTCATTAACAGTCTAATGTGCGAAGATTATGATGTATTCAATATAAACTTCGAAATTTTATTGCTCGAATTTACCAACTATGGGTAGAATGTGGTACCATCCTTTCTCATCCTACACAACACCCTTAATCACGATTGCAATAAATAAAAAATAGTGCATGTTCTGTTGTCATTCAACTCGTGTCGGTGGTGGTTTGCAGTAAGGGAAATTTCCATAAGGTATAAACTTCGAATTTTATTGCTCGAATTTACCAACTATGGGTAGAATGTGATACCATCCTTTATCATCCTACACAAAACCCTTTATCACGATAGCAAAAAATAGTGCACGTTCTGTTGTCATTCAACTGTTGTCATTCAACTCTTGTCGGTGGTGGTTTTGCAGTTAGGGAAATTATCATGAAGTTTAGATAACGAGTCTCTAAGGCTTGAGTCTAAACCGATTGCAAATAAGTTACATGGTTACCGCTATCTTTCTTAAGCAACACGTGCGATGAAATTAAATAAAACGAATATTAACCCAACATTTTAAACATTTTAAACATGTCAACAATAACTATATAAAAAATCAAACACAAATTTCGACATTTGTTTTTATTGAAATGATTCCAAGTTCTTAAAATATTGTTTGGGGTAGGACGCAGTGATGTTTAGGTGCAAAAACGGATATTTATTTGCACGAAAATCCACCACTCCTTCTAAACAACACAGTAGCCAAGTGCAGTCTGACCTCAATAATTTTCCTTACCCTGTAACAGTTTTCTCCTCGGCAGAACCGAGGTATTGTTGTTTTCCACAGCGAATTGCTCAACATTACGGGGCTAACAACGCTACCATGGTAACATTGTTTAGAGAGGCCATACCTATGCCCCCCCCCCCAAAAAAAGTCTCCGGTTTCTGGTCTCCGCGCGCGTCGCCTCAGACCCGCGCGTTGGCATTTTTTCTTGCTATGAAACGATATCCAATTGCAGCCCAAATTGCTGGATCGATTGGAATTCTGCCGTGCTGTGTTTTAAACGACTTTTTCACATGGGGGTATGAACGTTTGCTCGGTTTGTGAGGCCTCTCTTAGCTACCATACTTTTTATCTGGGAAATATGGTCCCCAGGTATACATGTATCACGTCTTTTCCCTGTTGGAAAAAAATATAATAAACAAACACACGGTGTTCGTGTCAACTTCCGGTTTCGACCGGAAGGAGAGGTCATATTGGGTCGTGTCTGTGTACGAAATGTCACATAATTCAATATCTGTAAGATGATCCAAAAATTGTGTAAATATCTTTTGTAGTTCATGAGATATGGTTTTTGGAAATATTAAAATTTGATTTTAGTGTATTTCGATATCTGATGACGTCACAATGACGTCACAACTTTACCTGAAACTGCATGTCACAACTTTATTGGCATCTATATTTTATGGTCTAAGTACGTGTCAATTTTGAAGGCCCTGTGAACTTTGGAACTATGTTTTTTTTTCGACAAGTCTCATCGAGAAGAACACCGAAAAAAAAGCGCGTCACCGCACCGATTTTGAAGCTGACCGATGATCAGAAACCGGAGACTTTTGTGGCCTATTGCACGGTTTTTAATTAAAATTGTCAGCGATGGGCACGAGTATTGACCAACGTGTTGTTATTTCCTGTTTCTACCTTCAAGTGACAGCTTCTTTTCAATTGTTGTTTTCCCAATCGGTCGAATGATAATTATCACCATCAACAGTAGGCCTACTGCTTGTATCTTTAATACAACTGTAATGCATCAAGTCGGCGTTGATTGGCTGACTGGTTTGTGAGTTGGTGGTAGATGATTAGATGGTACATTTTGGCGCAATACCACGGTAACGTTGAGATCTTTGATACCCAGCAGTTGCCTCGTTTTATTAGCAGCGACGGCGATAATTGTATCGATCGAAAGGTGGTGATTTCCTGTTTCTATCTTCTTTTCAATTGATAATTGAACAAAATTCAATACAACGGTTAAGCTGCCGTATGATGACTCTGTTTATAACACTACCATTTAGGGTGCCAAATTTGGTGCAATGTGGCCGTGAATAGATTCCATCTAAAATATGTTTCTTCTTCCCTATCGTTTACCATAGGCATTGTACAGGATCTTGTGTTTGGTTAGCAGGCTATGATTGGCTTATGTATTGTGGAGCGATTGTCACTAAAGCCCTTTTAACACTACACTTTAACCAAGAGAATCGCCGTGTTAATGGAAATGGTTTCTCCAATATCTGATTTTTTCGGTGGCTGGTCTGTAATCCAAGTTATAAAATAAAAGACCTAAACAGGGCGATATATTTAGTATTTAGGCCTTTGTAAAATTATGCAACCAAACCATTCCAACGCGCCTTGGTCAAGGCTAACTTGGAAGCAACTAGCTTGCATACAATTAGCGCTGTGAGTTACAATAATCAGGTTAATCTGTGCTCTAGAAGGCGTTTTCATTGTAATATTGCATTAATTTAAGTATATTGAATTAATTTTGCCCTACACTGACGTGTGTATAACACTGCATATTTAGTGTATTAAGTATAGTTATGCATTCACATATATTGTACCAAACATGTATACTGCCTTCAAGAACTAGTTTGGTTATTTACTTTCACAATGAACCCTTTTGGGAAATAAATAAACTTCAAGTTTAACATAGATTGGATTGTGAAAACTAAGGCATTGCGTAAAACCCAGTTATTATCCATAAAAATGATCCACATAAAGATAACAAAATGCTTTTCTTGCATTACCAGATGACTTGTGAAAAGAATGGTTTTGTGCGGGGTTTTTTTGGCATTCACTCTATTCTTTTAAAGTATTGAATATCTACATAGCCTAAGCATTCTCAATAACGTGAATTTTGCCTTAGTTTTGCATTGTATCACCTTTAAAATATAATTTCAAGCTCCCATTGGATGAATTATCACAAATTTGAATCTATCCATAGCCTATTTATTGATGCCAGTCAATGGATCAATCAAACATTCCAGATGTGCCAATATTCCCTTCCTTTCTGAGTGAAAAACTCGCACACGACTTGTGGTAAAGCGCCAACACATATACGAAACGTTCAACGTAATTATCAGACTGCCGAAAATGGAAATAAATAAATAAACTACAGCCCGAGTGTTGTTGGAACAAACGCATGGTGTTCGTGTGAACTTCCAGTTCAATCAAATTATCATCGATGACCATGATGTCACAATCATAATTTGCAAAAGGTGTAAAATCTTTTATTATGACAATATTAATTTCATATTTAAAAGACCTGTCAATTTTGTTTTAGAATGTGTTGAATTTGAACTTTCTGTTTGGACCGGAAGTAAAGGTCATATCAGGTGGTTTGAAGCTGTTATATGTGACATGATAAAAATTTCTCATCAGCATAAAAAAATAACGTTATTTCCTGGTTCAATTTCTGAGATTGAAAAAATGGCGCTAGGGGGCGCTCTGATCTGTGATGACGTCATCAAACATTCTTTTTTAAAGATAAGATGTGACTAGTCATTTTATTCACAGAAATCAAATTCAAATTTCCTATCACATTGGCTGCAGACCCTATAATAGTGCTGCAGAATATATGTTTCTGTTAAACATCTGGTATCGACAGGAAGAAAAGGTAAAAATGGAGTCATATATGTGTACGAAATGTCACATAATTCGAGGTCTGTAAGATGATGCAAAGATTGTTATTTTATCTATTGTGGTTCATGAGATATGATTTTAAACATATTTAACCGCTATTTGATGTATTTCGATAACTTCATCATGACGTCCCAACTTCATTATGACATCATTAAATATATTTGCATTCATGTCAACGTCAAAGTATTTGTGAAGGTATAGGTTAGTCTGAATTTTGCAACTATGGTTTGCTCTTCATAGAAGTTCCACGACAAAACTCACATCCAGGGTGATTTGACCAAAGGCCATGGCTACGTGGAGTTCAGTTCCGCGTGCAACTTGACTTAAGGCTATAGCCATGTGCTCTGTGTGAGAAATACGGGAAGTGCAAGCGAAATTGCCTACGATTTCCAATGTTTTAATATGTGTTTCGTACTGTGTGAAAGTAAAGTATCGCTTCAGTAATACATTAAATTTCACAAAAGGGGGAAAGTTGTGAACATTTTTGGGGGGAGGGGCAGGTAGGCATGATAAATGTTTTTGACGGGAGTAGCCGTGAGAAATAATACTGGGGGTAGGCCTGAACAATTGTTTTCCTCCGAAAAATCGCCGAACAAGTAGGGTTGACGTTAGAAATTTTCCTCTGAAATTAAATCACCTCGGTCACAGGTTTATTGGCTTGATTTGGTGGTTTAATTGCCGACTGAGACACGATTTGCCTACTACAAAATCGATATCGTCACACCTCCACACCCGCCTTTGACTACGGCGCTGCCTCAAATCCATGGAAAGCCCGATAGTGACTGTCAGTCTGGTATAATCATGAAACTTTATTGTTCAATCCGTGTTGTTTTATTGACAAGCAGTATATGTGTACTAAGGTTTTTTTGTATCATAACTTGTACGAATTAATTCAAGATCGTTGATAAAGTACAGGGTTTTGCTGTCATTAAAGACTTCAAAGAATTTCTTACCTTCCGGAGAAGTTGTGTGACGAGAACTTGAATCCACAGAACAAAACGTATTTGACGGGAAAACTTAGTCTCATATACGTGGCACAAAACTGATTGTACACAACTCAACTAGCACAGCCAAACACCGCGGTTACCAATTGCCGTCTGACTTCAATATTACTGCTATGATTATTATTTTCCCTACGAACACCGTCCTCAGCAGTTGCTCATTAAAGATTCACAAATGACGTCATGGTATCATTGTTGATAGATGCCCTACCTACTGACTAATTTTTAATATTAATTTTCATAAATGCAGAGTAATATCGATCCACCCTGATATTATTTCCTATTGCTACCTTCCAGTGAGGTCTTCTTTTCAATTGTTGTTTTCCCTGGCGCGTTTACAATATTATTAAAATGAATACGGTCATAGAACACGAAGTTGGCGTTCATTGGTTGGCTGCGCTGGCTGGTTGGTAGGTTGTTGTGCGTTGATTGGTTGACGTATGTTGGTGCATATTGAGTACAAAATACCTAAACCGTTTACATGTTTTACATTTGGAGGGTATAGGGTAACAACAGATATTAACGTGTGTTCTGTATTTTTTTGGGCTGTAAGATAAATAAGCCTCAAGAGATATATAAATAAGTGGGTTTTGAAAACAGAATCAGTTAAATTTTAGTGTTTTGTGGATTATAACAATATGATGTATACATGCCGTCGCATCAATGAAAAATACAAACAAAAGAGAAATAATGTAAATCATCAAATAGTGTTCGAATCCGCAACCTTTAAATAACAATATGCTCGCCTGTGTTTTTCGCCATTCTACCGAAATATTTTGTTGTCATTGGAAATTTGATGATATCCTTTAAGAAAGAGAAATGAAATACTTTAAAGTGATATTTCACAAGATAAACAAAAGACAAATAATGTAAATCATTATATCGTCGCATTTTTCTCATAGTGACGAATCGGCATTTCTTTGTGAAATCCGGGTTTTTGCAGCTCTGGGGTTCTTTGAGTGTCTTATTTCATGTGTGAAGGTTTTTAGAGTTACAGAGATCCCCTATGCGGCGAATAAGCAAAAAAGTCAAATACGTTTTATTTCATAGTGACGAATCCGTTTAACCTGTTGGTAACCACTGTATCTTTGTACGCATACAATATTACAGTGCGCGGACGGCTGGTACCAGCTATAACCACGGACAGACTGAGCAGCGTAATCTGTAGAAAACATCAAGTTTTTAGCTTGTTTTGCAATGTAAGACAAAGAAAAACCATGGATCTAAGGTATTTACATCTTAAGGTATTTACATCGTTAGGCAGTGTATTCGTTTGTTGATACTTATTGGTAATATTGGCCTTATAGAGTATGTACACATACAAACATGTACAAACACATGGGTGGCGAATAAGCGCCGGCGGCACTTTTTGCTTTTTACATAGTGACGAATAAGTTCAAGCCATCGTTACACATAGAAAATCAACAAAGTAAATAAACAAAGTAAATTACCAACTAGGTACTTATTAACACTTGGATAATAAAACGAAATGTGTTTTTTTGAAAAATAAAGTTTTAAAAAACTATAACAGCGAAAATGTGTCAGACTTAAAGCATGATTTACTCGTAAAGCACTTTTTTCCGATTCGTCACTATGAGAAAAATGCGACGATATAGTGTTTTAATCCGTAACCTTAAAATAACAATATGCTTTTATAAAAGATGTACCGCCAGTGTTTTTCACTATTCTACCAAAACTGGTTTTTGTTGTCATTTGAAATTTGATTATATCTTTTAAGACAGGAAAACAAATACTTTGAAGTGAGACATTTATTTGTCAGAAGCTCGGTTAAACATCAGGTATGCGTCCAAATGATTTATGGAGGGCCCACGATAACTACATTTTGGAAAATATTAACCTTAAAGCCATGCTTCTCGTGATCAATTTGATAAATGTGTCATTTTAAAGCTTTTTTTCATGTCCTCATTTGTTTTTGAAATGATCTTCTGTACAGTCAGCGTCGCACTCCAAACAACCATATTATTTGTAAAAGGCGGACAGTATATTGTATGCAGTTAAGAAATATAACATGCGTCTTGCCTTCAGATGCAGATATAACAAGAAGTTACCAAGCATCAGTGATTATTGACAGATATAACAAGTTACCAAGCATTAGTGATTATTGACAGATATAACAAGTTACCAAGCATTAGTGATTATTGACAGATATAACAAGAAGTTACCAAGCATTAGTGATTATTGACAGATATAACAAGTTACCATGCATTAGTGATTATTGACAGATATAACAACAAGTTGCCAAGCATTAGTGATTATTGACAGATAGGGCCTATAACAAGAAGTTACCAAGCATTAGTGATTATTGACAGATATAACAAGAAGTTACCAAGCATTAGTGATTATTGACAGATATAACAAGAAGTTACCAAGCATTAGTGATTATTGACAGATATAACAAGAAGTTACCAAGCATTAGTGATTATTGACAGATATAACAACAAGTTACCAAGCATTAGTGATTATTGACAGATATAACAAGAAGTTACCAAGCATTAGTAATTATTGACAGATATAACAAGTTACCAAGCATTAGTGATTATTGACAGATATAACAACAAGTTGCCAAGCATTAGTGATTATTGACAGATATAACAACAAGTTACCAAGCATTAGTGATTATTGACAGATATAACAACAAGTTACCAAGCATTAGTGATTATTGACAGATATAACAACAAGTTACCAAGCATTAGTGATTATTGACAGATATAACAACAAGTTACCAAGCATTAGTGATTATTGACAGATATAACAACAAGTTACCAAGCATTAGTGATTATTGACAGATATAACAACAAGTTACCAAGCATTAGTGATTATTGACAGATATAACAACAAGTTACCAAGCATTAGTGATTATTGACAGATATAACAACAAGTTACCAAGCATTAGTGATTATTGACAGATATAACAACAAGTTACCAAGCATTAGTGATTATTGACAGATATAACAAGTTACCATGCATTAGTGATTATTGACAGATATAACAACAAGTTGCCAAGCATTAGTGATTATTGACAGATATAACAACAAGTTACCAAGCATTAGTGATTATTGACAGATATAACAACAAGTTACCAAGCATTAGTGATTACTGAACCAAATTAAAAATCGTCAGGCAAGTATAACATGCGTCTTGCCCTCGGATTTTTGTCACAACCTGAGATATTATTAAACAGATAAAGATAAGTAGTATAATTGACATGCAGTTGTCATCTGTCATCTGACAGTTGTCATCTCAATTACAGATGTACCATGTGATATCATGGTAACATTGTTCGGTAAGGCCTTGACTCACTTTTGACGAGTTTTAATTAAAATGTAGATAGATAGGTAGAATCAGTATCGACTGAATAGCGGTTATACTTCCTGTTTCGACCTTGTACTTGGGTCTGCTATTCAATTGATGTTTTTCCATAGTTTATTGGTAACACCAAAGCAACCGCGCGCCTACAGAAACCATGGTAACTCGGCTTGTAGACATGTCGTATCTGTTGTTTATTTTTCAGTGATGTAACTGAGAATAGATTCCATAATTTTACATTTCTTTCTTCCACATTAACGACGGTCGTAAAACAAGGGTTAGACGTTAGTTGGAGTTGTTGAGTTGATTATCTATTTTGTTATAATCTTATTTCTTTCTGGTAATTAAATCAAATATAATAATAATATGAAATAGTATATAGGAGATCTTAATGCATTTTTACAAATTATTATTTCTGGTAACACAGGCATACTTAAAACACTCGTGGAACTATCTCAACTCCCCGGGGAGCATACAACTTCAATTAAGCGCTTAGTGACTACTCAAACACAATAACCATCTTCAAAATCCGTCAACATCGTTTCAATTCAAGATGTATCGCCTGTATGTGGTACCGGCAATTTCCAGATGTATTTTTGTTTTCATTGGAACATTGATAATTTTCTATAAGAATAAAACCCAAGTACTTTGAAATGAGATATTTCCCAAAACAGTTGTAAGAATCACTTGTTTTTTACACTAAAAATGAAATTATGAATTGATCCACAATAAATTAAATACCGTACATATTTTCTGTAAAACCATACTTATCACGATTTTCTGGAAAAATGTGTCATTTTAAAGCATTTGTTTTCCTAGCTCCCTCCAGTAAAATAACAATGTTCAGATGAAAAAGAACATGTCCAGAAATTGTCGTTAAAACAGCGTAAAACACGGATGATAGATTTTTAACCCTGTGAAACCACCTGCATGTGTAACTTACTCCTATATGGTTGAACATTATTCATAGTTAAGTGACACTGATACAGCTATTGTTTAACCAAACCTGTTACTGCTAATTGCTAATGTGCTTTAGTGATTATAAAGTGCTATGAAATTAATTCAAGAGATGACATGAGGACATAACACTTAATGGGAAGGTACAACATTTGTATTTGGTAAGTTGCATTTACTTCCAACAAATACGATTCCATTAAAATACAATGACTATAGCTGCAATTTACATAATAACTATATTTTCTTTATAAATTTTGAGTTCATGTAGACGATTCTGTCGATTAAAGCATATTATTGTTGACACCTGATCAGTAAATCTTATTCCACTCGGCCTGTATAAATATGGGGAGTAATGGTTCAGTACAAGGCATGGTTTCCCTTTGGTGGAAATATACTAAACAGATTAAGTAAACTATACTGCGTCGACAAACCTAAAATATTTCACCTTTTCACATTTGAGTCGAAAATCGTTTATGAACTTCGACAGTTCCCAGCAGTTATCACTGTTGTTAGTATCGATACATTGTTCTAATATTTACACTATATACTGAGGGAAGGCAAAATATATTAATTTTATATGAAGTGCAGCTTGTAAACCCCTTACACAATAAAATAAAAAATTCATTATCTCTCATTTTAGTTTCACAAATGTATATTAAGTTAAACAAGTTAAATAATGCATTCTCGGCCTCAATTGCTTGAAATATCTTCACATTGTCACCGCACACATAACAATGCAGTTATAATTATGTCATAATTATGTTTAACAATTTATTTGATAATACAAAATCAATTATCACTAGCGCAACGTAACATAGCTAATTATACACTGTACATTTAAATATGTCACTTAAACTTTCACAGGTTGGTTTCTATACATATATCTTCATTCCTATAAAGTATGGATTGATTTATAAACTTTTTACCAATGTGTACAATCAATTAAAATAAATAAATAAGTTATGAACACAATAAATGATTGTGTATTCTTCACTTGTTTTGAAGTGGAATACATGGCTCGTAAAAATGCCATTCAACTGAATAGGAGCTTCCAAGACCTATGTACCATTCACTCGCCTCAGGAATAGACGGGCCGTTATCGATGAAGAAAGATTCCTCCATCCCTTTCATCCCTACTTCAACGTGGCTGCTATCGATCATGTTTATCACGACTGGTGAACCCACAAAGTTAAAATTAGATTTGGTGTTTAAGTTTGAAGAACCATCGTATGTTGTTGTTATACTGGCTGTTGAATCTGCAGCCTTCATTTCTACATAATAAATTATACAATTTATAACAAAATAAATTAAAGGGAAATTAGTGTGAACACCAGGCGTTTGATTATTGTTGAACCATAATAATGTTATGTTTACTGAAAAAAAATAACACATACACATATCGTAATGAAACACTAGTAGACCTAACATTAGGCCCTCAAACTGGCTGATTCGGTTCATGCTCCATGCTTTGAATCGAAATAATTAATACCCTTTAATAAAACGTTGTTAAAATAATAATAATAAAATCTTATAGCCCCTCCAATCCTTTTTAGGGGGCCTTTTTGGTCATCGTTTTGACCTGTAGTGTTCACCCCCCCCCCACCCTAACTCAGCTTGGATCCTTCCCTGAAAAATAATGATTAATTATATTCTGTTTGGTTTTGGTCATTGAAGTAAATAAAATCAAATAAACTTACCCACAGTATATACATCACTATTGAGCGAAAAGAACACTTTTACACGTAGGTCTGCATAAGAATCCTCAACGATGAATTCAATGCGTATCGGTGCAGTTAGTGGCCCTGGTATCAGCACGCGTATTAACGGTTGCGCGGTGTAAATCTGGCACGGTGAAGTGGTCACTGAGATTCAATGCACACAAAATATATTATTTATCTAATAGTAATATTTGCACCGTTAAAGCCCCTATACACTATTGGTAATTTCTAAAGATAAATCAATGATCGCAGTTTTACAACAATCTTACTTGGTGTAAATAAAACGTCTCTTGGAATCTTTCGGCTGAGTTGATTTCATTTAAGCAAACTTATTTCCTAACTAAACTTTCGGCTTCTGGAGATGTAAATTCCACGTTAGAATGAATACAGTACTTCTTATTGCATTTTCACTATTTTCTCGTTAATGAAATAAGTTGAAACTTCCATAGATTCGTTTGTGTATATACCCACCCCCTTGATTCTTATTAAGCATGGATGCATTATGGATAGTTTATCAAAAGTGCGTAGCTGGGTTTAAACGCAGAATGTACTTTTTATTTGAATTCTTAATTTCTACTGAAATGCTTATGCAGAAATGAGGCCTACCTGATGTGTCGCAGGTATCTCCCGTGTAACCATCCACACATGTACAGGTAAAGCTGTCCACGCCATCCACACAGGTTGCTCCGTTCATACATGGATTATTACTACAGTCATCGATATCTGAACAAAACAAACGTGAATTGTAAGAACCAGAAGTCATGACAAAAAATATTCCTGATCGACAAACCAACATTTACTTCACACCTATAGCGCTAAGTATTATTTTACCTGTAGCGCAGGTATCTCCCGTGTAGCCAGCCACACATGTACAGGTAAAGCTGTCCACGCCATCCACACAGGCTGCTCCATTCATACATGAATCAGGAGTACAGTCATCGATATCTAAACAAAACAAACGTGAAATGTAAGAAGCAGAAGACATGATCGACAAACCAATATTTACTTCTCCCCTTAGCACTAAATATTTACCGGTAGCGCAGGTATCTCCTGTGTAACCATCCACACATGTACAGGTAAAGCTGTCCACGCCATCCACACAGGTTGCTCCGTTCATACATGGATTATGAGTACAGTCATCGATATCTAAACAAAACAAACGTGAATTGTAAGAAATAGCCGACTTGACAGAAACTAGTCTCTGATCGACACACCAACATTTATTTCAACTCTTATAACGCTTAGTATTTACCTGTAGTACAGGTAAAGCTGTCCACGCCATCTAAACAGGTTGCTCCGTTCATACATGGATCAGGTGTACAGTCGTCGATATCTAAACAAAACAAACGTGAATTGTAAGAGGTAGCCGACTTGACAGAAGACTAGTCTCTGATCGACACACCAACATTATTAACTCTTATAACGCTTAGTATTTACCTGTAGTGCAGGTATCTCCTGTGTAGCCATCCACACATGTACAGGTAAATCTGTGTACGCCATCCACACAGCTTGCTCCGTTCATACATGGATCAGGTGTACAGTCATCGATATCTGAACAAAACAAACGTGAATTGTAAGAAGCAGACAACATGATCAACAAACCAACATTTACCTCTCCCCTTATCACTAAATATTTACCTGTAGCGCAGGTATCTCCCGTGTATCCATCCACACATGTACAGGTAAAGCTGTCCACGCCATCCACACAGGTTGCTCCGTTCATACAGGGATCAGGAGTACAGTCATCGATATCTAAATCAACAACACAAACTTCAAGCAATGTAGGATTTGAGGCTTTGCATAGTGGGGATAGAAGTTGTTGAGTTCTTTCTTTCGAGTATGTACTATGTAATGATCTCATTAGAGGGCTACGATGCGCACGGGGTGGATAGTCTGTTACACGGACTTAGTACACACCATATATGAGAGACGAATCATGTTTACCGATAGAGGGCCGGCTACGATTAAGGTGCACGGAGCAGTAATGAGCAGACCAGTCAAATGATCGGAAAAACCATTATTGAAAACCAATGCTGACGTTCTAGCCTGAACGAAGAGAGGATGACTAAAAATTGTTTAAAATCCCAATGATTGTTTGATAATAATATTGTATACAAAACTCTGCAAACGAGTATATGACATGTTAATTGTATATCAGTTAAATACATGAATATTTCAATAGTAGTACAAATAGAGCAAATACGTTTGTTCTGAAAATTCCAATAATATCTTACTTTTATTTTCATGAACATCTTCGTGAAATTCTTCATCAAAGTAGAGACATCCGCTAGATGGTTGCAATGCAGATTTATCATCGGAATACACTGCTGAGTTGAGCTGACAGAGCTTGTTATAATTGCAGTAGTTGAATGACTTACATGTATCTTCGTGTAAACAGAATACCGCACACGTCACGTATGATCGAGCCGTTTGGGTGCGGTAAACCTTACCTTTAAGTACATGATCTAGTATGGGGCCTGGATGAAATTGATGCGGGTTACCAGCACGCATTTGATACTCGCGTGATTGTGGTGGACATGTCCCGCCGATATCATCACATGCATTTACGGTTACGATGATCGTTGCCAACAGAGCGAGAGTGTTTAAAGTAATGACAGCCGCTGTGTTCATTAATCTGTAATTACCAACAAATTAAGAATAGACATCACGAGTCATCAACTAGTTTTGTTCTGCCAATATTTGTTATTATAATTAACTTACACATAGATCCTTTTCAGTTGATTAGTAAAACAGACATAATCACGTACTCTAATCAACATGCGTTCTGCAGAACATATATAATTATTCATGCAACGCCTGGCACCCAGGAAAGGAGCAACATTTCAACGCAGGGAACAGTGCACGAATCCATATGCATACTGCATACATGTACATGTACATACTTGTACATACAGTGACCATTCGTCGTTGCGCCTTGATCCTTCTGTAAATGCCAAAATTTAAGGTGGTGCTCATTATGCTAATATGTAAAACTAGTAGTTTTGAATGGTGAAGAGGATAAGTAAGACTAATTGAGGTGACACCATGTAAAATTCTCTATTGAGTGGTAATTAGTTCTGAAAACCTCCAGTTCTTTCAGAACCAATTACCACCAATTAGTCTTACTTATTATGCTAATATACCAAATTAAAAATGAAGACTTATTTTCATTGGTTATTGGCCGGCCCACCAATTGCTCACTGTGCTTGATGTACATTGTACTATATGTGTACAACGTGTATGCATGCACAGTGCAATGTGTATGAGATTAAACTAGGTCATATCTAGGGACCTGTGATTGGCCATCCTTTAAAATAAACCACCCACAAATCAACAATCCGTGCTTATGACTTTCCATTGGAATTCCAATGGGAAAATAAAGAAACACATATAAAGCTTTCGATAAAGGCTGTATTGATTAAGTTCGAACGTACGACGTCGCAATGCACAACCGTATCCACGACTCAATTATTGATCTTGCTGTACAGTGTACGCGTGCAGGGCCGGGGACGGCGCACCGGCCGTGTGTGCTGAATTTCTCGGGCCAGAAATCGATACAGGATGGGGAATACCGTGGTAAGTGCACTCTGCAACACAAGCCTTGGTCGAGGCTAGGAACCGTTTCGATCAACCTCAGTCTGAAGGCTTTCCTGCAGTATCGACCCTACCTGCTATCAATACATTGGGAAGGACATAATTGGAAGGAGGTGGGCGAGAGGATGAGATGCAGCTTAACCCTATCAAGCCTGGTTTTTTTTGTTCTCAGACCTGGGGGTGGGGCTCATTGTGCCCCCCTCCGTGTTTTCTGTATTCAACAGCCGATTTTCTTGAAACTTCGTAAAGATGTTCGGTTTGACGCGACCTATCAAATGAGGCTATGAAATTTTCATCAGTGTTAGGTGGCGCTATACCTATTTTTTGTTATTTTTCCTCATTTTTGGTCATAAATAATATTATTTGTTGTCCGTTGGCCATGAAATTTGGCACAAATGTTGTCTTCAGTACATGCAACAATGTGACAACATTTAAAATACCGCTAGAAGGCACTATAATCAATATTTTGGGTATTTTGTTTTACAAAAACGTGATTTTTAAATATTTTGACCCAAATTGGGTTTTCTAAACCAAAAGAACAATAAAGGCCGATATAATAACATCCATGATACTACTGATGACATAAAATTATACATTGACCAAAATAAATTGATAAAAACATTTAAAAATCTGATTTTTGGAACAAAATGTAAGTTATTACATTTAAACGTAATGGCGGCCATATTGGATTCCCAGAATGCATTGGAAGTGGTCACATGACTCAATGTTGTCCAGAGTTCAGAGTTTAAAAGTTGACAACAAACCCAAAAACCCATATTGAATGTTTAACAGTATCAACAATCTAGTATTTTTAACAAAAAAGTGGAAATTCAATTGGACCTGTTCAGAATAAACAGTTGCCATGGCAACCATGAATACCCATTATCACTGATTGTTGCGTGAGGGGGTTCCAAAGAATTGTTAGGAAAAGTCAGAAAAATTCAGCGTGATCGGACAAAGCGTTCTGGAAATATAACAAATGTCATTGGGCACATAGGCTAGATGTTAAAAATATATCGGCCATGATTGGCTCAAGAGAACCCCAAAAGTAAAATTTAAACAGCGAACGAATTTTGAAAGATATATTATGTCGTTATTCATTGGACAAAAAATAAATAAATTCGGATGTTGAAAATTGTATAAAACGATATTTAAAAGTATATTTTTTCAAATTATTATTTCGTTTAAACGACTTATTATCTCGTTTAAACGACATTATAGGCCTACGTCGTTTAAACGAGATAATATAGTCGTTTTAAACGAAATAATAAGTCAAACGTATGTGAGCAACAAATAATAATAACTAGCATTTAAATACGCTCTTTTAAGTATAAGTAATTCACAGCGCTTACAATTAATTAAATACAAAAAATAACTGTACACAATACAAAAAATAACTGTACTTCCAAACATGGGGTGTTAATGTTGCACCAGTGAAATTTAAAATTAGCAAAATGTAGCAATAATTATTGTAACACTCCAACACCCCAGCTTTGTCATGAAATATATATGACTTATGGTAGTTACTTTAGAAATAAACAAAACAAGATGTTACCTACAAATCACCTGACCACTAGAGTACAACTCTCAGATAATGTTATATCATAGAGCCTGCCATTGAATATGAAACCTCGTTGCACTTCTGCTATATTAAAACTAATTCAGTTTGGGTGAAATGGACATCGTTTTAGGAAGGAGAACGAATTCAAAATGGACTCCTTCGCAATTACCAAGCTGCGCAGGCGTAAGCCAATCTGCTGGTATAGCAAGCAACTCACAAAACCTACGGTACCTTACCACCCCGGATATTATTACAACCACACTGAACAAAAGTTACCCATGTTTTTCTTCTATATAGTTTCTGTTTAGTTTTAATAAAGCAGTTACGCACATGTAGACTATTCCCTTTGAAACCACACAGTAATTTGCGGGAATGTGAACACTAGTTATGGTATGTAAACATGATGGCACATCCCACATAACCCCCCCCCCCCCCACGTAAACTTTTCTTTGGAAACATTTGGCAGTGTGAAAACACCACTAAGACTGTGGGTAATGGATACATTATGTGCACACAATTTAGCACACGCAGCACCCCCATACAATACTGAGGTAAAACCAAAATTTTATTGAAACAAATGTGGTGGCGCGATATCCCAGACAAATTCAAAACTCTGGACGGACGGAGAGAGCTTTCATGGTGAGACTTCCCAGTATAGATACGATATGTTACTGTGTCAAGGTGTGCTAAAATGTTTGCTCACCAGTGTAAACCGAGACGCAACGCGCGTGTATATTTTCTCAAGTAGTCTATATGAAAAGGCATATTGTATAATGTGATTCGAGCTGTTTTCATTCGGCAGAAACTTACCGTATTGTGCTTCTGTAGCGGCGGGAACACAACTGACGACAAACGAACAGAACTATTGTCGATGTCATTGTCGATGTCGACAGTTCAATAACTGTCATATACATAAACAACTTGAGATACCAACCAGCGAATATGAGCGAGAAATCTCAGACCTAGTGTGCCAATCGAAAGTGTGTCTCAAAGTATACTGTCAAATTGTGCGAACTGTTGTTAAACACAGTTGTTTCCCCGTTGCCATATCAACTACTGATCGGATGACGCGTCAAGGCTTTGAAACTCCTCCTTTTTAATATAATCGTGTTACATATTTGGGCCAAGGTTTGACACGTACCGGTAGTCGTTTTAAAGGGAAGGTACATCATTCTTAAATGGTAATGGTGAGCAAAACTTCATCTATGAGTACAAGCTTACTCTCTGAATCGAGATATATAATTAATTCACCGTCAAACTCGAGTGGCATGGTACAGTGGTCAGAACGCTCGCCTTGCAAATAGAAGGTAACGAGTTCAAGAATTGGTTTTATACATTTTTTAACTGCAAAATTAATTTAGAAGCAAAGCCTTTCAGAAACAAAGCTTCTCTTTGAATCAAGATATACATTAAAACAACCAATTATCTGTGAAAGTTTCAGTTCACTGCGAAGTTATGAGAAAAGTATTAAAAGCATTCACTAAATTGGTTACAAAATTGGAGCAAACATGTGCAAAGATTTCCGTAGTTTTCTTCTTCTGAAACGAGAGCTGACCTCTGATTGGTACCTTTAACTAACTCCACATCAACTTCACATTTCCTTTAAATGAAAAATAAAATTACCTGCGGATTATCATCTATATGTTACACCGCATAAAGCCTCTCAGACGCGGCACATAATCATAAAACAGTTATCTCGGATATATTGGTTACACCATACACGTAAATAAATGCCATTATGTGGAGGATCCGTGCCAAATAAAGCCAACTGAGGCTACAACGAAAGAAAATGATCGACTGGACATGTCTAGGTTACGCCAGAAGGATTACAACTGGTTTCAATCTGTAGGGTTATACAACGACGGAGAAAAACGAGGCAGCCTACGTAAATGAGTTGGGGTTCGTTGTCATACCAACCTATTTGTGGATTTAATCGATCCTGTATCTTTTTTGATAATGATGAACAATTACTGTTTCCGGCAATTTTAAGAGTGGCCTACGGTGTACTAGTGCCAAGGTCTCACAAACAGCAGAAGATATTGACTTTTCTCTATGTAGAAGCTTGTCCATAGCCGAAATAGACAATGCACGATTTTTCACGGGGATTTTTGCTGAAGGAAGATAGGCATATCGATCGGTCACTGGATTTGAAGCTCGTTTCTATGCCAATTGCCTTGACCGTTGAAAGTGATTTCTGTTGCGTCAACGACCAAGACACATACAATAATATGCCTTTATACGTAGCCTATATTTGTCAATTTGTATTCATGCTGTCATATTTTATTTGTTTCAAGTGCAGATTCAGGAAGTTGGAGGAGGGGGTCCAAATCTGGCACTGAAAGCGACAGCGCGTAGCGTAAAGCCTTCAGGCCCTGTCGAGGGTCAAGCAAACAAGCCCCTGCACACTAAGAAATAATGGTTCAAATCTGCACCCATATCGTTGATACAATAGCAGCACCCCTGTGGGTGCAGACTTGGCACCCCCTGGATGTGTGCCTCCCCTACGGGTGCATATTTGCTCCTTTGAGGGTGTAAATCTGCACCCGTAGGGAAGGTACACATCCAGGGGGTGCCAAGTCTGCACCCACAGGGGTGCTGTTATTGGTGCAGATGGGTGCAGATTTGAACCATTATTTCTTAGTGTATGGAAGCTCTGAGCTTTTCGGCATTTTGGTGAAAGAAAATCAATTAAAGCCACCGTTATTATAATGTTTTGTATAATAAAAAAAATGTTTTGTTGACAAAGTGACCGTGTTGGGGTTGGGAATAACAGTTTATAGGTTTCAGCAGGAATTAACGCCGTGAAAGCTCTGCGTTTTAAGGTATTTTGGTGATACAAGAGGGTCTCGTGTTTCGTGTTTTATTAACGCAAACTTATATATGATTCTAGCCGGTCAATCGTCAGCGAGCAAGCTCGGTGGTCAAGAGGTTAAGACGTCTGCACTAGTAACCAGGAGGTCGTGGTTTCGAACCCCGACTGAGTTGTGGATTTTTTTCACAGACGTCTATTAATCTATACAGGGTAAAAATAAACGGGTATTTATATAGCGCCTTTAACAAGATCAAAGCGCTTAACAAATCAAGAAAGAAAGAAAACCTAGCAATGGCTACAAAGGAAGTAAAAAGAGAAAGGTTTTGAGAAGTTTTTTTTTTTTAATGTGGATTGAAGAAGAGTTTCTGATGTGAACAGAGAGTTTGTTCCATTCCTTAGGGCCGGCTATGGCAAAAGCCTTGTCACCAGTCTTGTGTGATTTTATATTAACATATAAACGGGATGTATCAGATGAAGACCGAAGCCCATCCCTACCTGGGACATAAGAGGACAGTAGGTCAGTCAGGTAGGGAGGAGCTACGCCATGTTGGCACTTGAAAAGATTGAGAAGTAATTTAAAAAGGATGCGATGTTTAGCAGGTAACCAGTGTCGTTGTGGCAGATGTTCCAGGGCATCAGAGAATCGGCCGACTGAGTATACCAGCCTAGCAGCTCGATGTTGTACTTTCTGGAGTCTGTTGATCTCCGCTTGACTAACACCGTACAAATTACAGAGAATTTCAGTAGTCAAGGCGGGAGAGGATGAGAGAGCGTACTGCGTGATGGCAAGTGGGTTGATCGATGTATTTGCGAAGGTGATTTAAGTTGCGTAAGTGGAAGTTTAAGGATTTACAGACAGAGGTGATATGGTGCGACATGGACATGGTAGAATCAAATATGACCCCAAGGTTCCTGACTGTGCTCGAAGGCTGAATTATTGTATCTCCTACCTGAAGTGTAAGACCCGACAGTGAGTTGATGACACGAGGAGAAGCAGCGATAAAGAACTCTGTTTTACTGTCATTAAACTTAAGTTTGTTAAGAATCGTCCATTGTTAAATTCTTGTGATACAGGTAGAGAGCTTGTGAAGTGCCCTATCAGAATCGCCAAGAATGGAGGGGTTAAAGTACGTGTAAAGCTGAGTATCATCTGCATAAATGTGGTAATGTAATTGATGACTCTCTATTATGTCAGAAACAGGTTTGGTATAGAAGTTGAAAAGCAATGGTCCAATGATCGAGCCCTGAGGGACGCCGAAATCCACGGGTTGTTCGTCCGAAAAGACATTAGCGACACAGACACGACTTCGTCGTGCGCTAAGGTAGTCACTGAACCACCGCAAAGCAAGACCATGCAAACCAAAAGATTTAGAAAGTCTCACAACAAGGATATCATGGTCTATAGTGTCAAAAGCTGACGATAAATCAAGCATGACAAGTAACATTGTCATCTGTTTGTCGATAGCAAGCATTATGTCATTTTTGACACGCAATAGACCTGTCTCAGTGCTATGATTGATCTTATAGGCTTATTGGAAAGTTTGATGCAAGGAATTGTCATTGACATGGCCATTGACATGATAAAGGACAACCTTCTCCATGACTTTGGAGAGGAAGGGAATGGTAGAAACTGGGCGGTAGTTTTTAAGCTAATTTCCATCCAGGTTATGTTTCTTTAGTATGGGAGTGACAATGGCTCGAGACAAGTCCTGTGGGAAGGTACCTGTAGAAAAAGAATAATACAATGTAGGTAATATATGGCAGAAGCACATTAGCTTTAAGTAACCAGGTTGGCATGAAATCGAGAGAACAAGATTTATTAGGGGAACTGGTAATTATTTTAAGAATCTCATGATCAGTGACTCTGTCAAATTCTGAAAGAAGATTGTCATTGGTGATATTACAAGGAAAATCACGATCAGAGAATAATGAAGTAACAGGATCTGTCTGAAAGGTACCATCAAGGTCACCTCTGATCTTAACAATCTTGTTAGCGAAAAACTGGGAAAATTGGTTACTAAGATCTTGCTTAGATTTGACATTAGGATAAATAGTTGTCCTATTATTGAGTTTCTGTACTGTCCGATGAATATCCTTGACGTTGCTGGCAGACAGCTTGTTCTTAAAGTAAGTCGCCTTGGCAGATGTGATGAGATCAGAGATGACTGATAGATGGGATTGGTAGGCGTTGCGATCAACGGAAAGTTTAGATTTCCGCCATCTACGTTCAAGCCGGCGTTTAACACGTCTTCCTTCATGGATGTTGCTGTTGTACCAGGGCGTTCTCGGTCGTACAGAGCGCTCACGCGTCTTAAGGGGGCATTGATCATCAATGATTTGACGGACAGTATTATTGTATAACCTGATTATTAACATTGCCAAGTTCGAGTAATGGTTTGAGTTATTCATTGAGATCACGGGCAAGCGCATCAGCGTTGACAGACCGAAAGTCACGCAGTTTTGTATGGACTCTTTGAAAGTCGGGCTTCCTACGGTTTAGTTTGAAATGTATGGCATGATAATAATAATAATAATAATAATGTGTGGACTTATATAGCGCACGTATCCACCAACTAAGTGGTGCTCAAGGCGCATTATATCATTACCCCTGCTTATGAGGCTCATAAGGCTCATAAATCATTCCTGAAACCGTCTCAGCTCCCTGTGGAGTATACAGCTCAATTGCTGCCATTACAGCGCATATAGGGCTAATCAACCAACTCTGCCCTCACAGGTACCCATTTAACCTCTGGGTGGAGAGAAGCAATTATGGTTAAGTGTCTTGCTCAAGGACACAAGTGTCACGGCCGGGATTCGAACCCACATTCTGCTGCTAACACCAGAACTTGAGTACGGTAAGCTAGACCGCTCGGCCACGACACTCTAATGGTCGGACATCAAATTATCATGTGTCATGCAGTCATGGACCAAGTCTTCCTGATGGCCAATAACAAGGTCCAGACACAAACTGATGAAGATCAGAACTGGACAAGGTTGTGAGAAATTGGATGTTTGAGATTTAGACGGCTCATCAATATGGACGTTAAAATCACCTAGTAGGAGGTGTCTACCGGGGATGTTGTCCACCTCAGTAATGAAGTTATCAAATTCAGTCAATCTGAGGATTTGAACTTATTAGACTGAGAAGGCGGTGGTCTATAGACAACAGCAAACAGTATATAGACTTGTCTTGATCAGTCACCAGGCCGTGCTCAAATTTAGTGGAAACGATTGGGCTCGGGATGGTCATGAGATTAAGCTGGGTTTTGTAAATTACTCCAATTCCTCCATGAAAATCAGTCACACTATGTGGAAAGTTGATGAATGAATACCCAGCGGGGGAACATTCACCGATAATGACATAGTCATCTGGATAAAGCCAGGTTTCAGTCAGGAAAGTGATGTCAATATCTCTGTCCATAATGTAATCACTAAGAATTCAGGTTTACATCATTAAAGTTGGAGACACATTTGATAAAAATTGGGTACTAAAAGGATTAGTTGCCCTGCACTGGCATCCAAAAGAATCGAAAAAAGGGGCTTAATGATTAAGTGTTGGACAAAGGGATGTATTTGGTCACGAACTGCAACCGTAAATGTTATATGGTTTTGTTACATATACTCAAAAATTAGAGAAAACAACTTTTATGCGGTTCCTCACTCGGTTTATTGCACGTCATTGGTCACTGGATCCAATTTGTATACAGATACTAAATGTATTTGGGCTATCCAATATTTTCGACATTTGAGTAATCGCTCAGGATACCTCTGCCTTGAAATGGTGCGTTATTTGATGTTAATAATTTTCAAGAAACACTGGTTGAAAACAATTATATCATTAACGCCTTCATGTATATTTCTCTTTAAAATATTTATGAATTTGTGGATAGCCCCTCAAAGCTATACAACAATATCTTTGTGTTATTTAATTCCTGTTAATTGAAACAATTGTTCTTAAAGAAGTATATTCCGTGCTCAAAATTATTTGACATTGAAAATATATCAGCATTTTGAATGACAACGATGAAAGGAACTTTTTAATAAAGATATCAAAGAAAATATCAAAAACATCAATAATTCTGGACATTGCGTCATAGTCATTTGAATTCTCATTTAAAATGAAATAACTTTAGTGGTTTGTCAAATCTGAATTGAAATACAATTTTAAGGTAATAACTTATATGAGCATGGAATGTACTACACTCACTGGCCATAAGTATTGCAACATTGAAATTCACACCAAAGTTCAGTTTGGAGAACTGTGTTACAATAATTTATTTTATTTTATTTACACTACTTAAGACTTCTTGACAGTGCCTGTGTTTTGAAGTCAATGTTCTTTTTGACTGTTCTTGCTATGTAATACAAGATCGATGAAATCGGATTAAATTATCATCTCACCTGTTACTGTAAAGTGCTATTTTGAGCATGTTGCAATACTTTTGGCCAGTGAGTGTATCTTAATGATATGATTATTAAAAAAGAAATTGTAAACAATTCCATTCCCTTGTCAACAAATACGGCATTTATCCTGCGTGAGTTGTGCAGACGTTGTGATTGCTATAAGACTTGTTTCATAGTAATTGTACCCGTACACATTATATGAAGCAGAGATGGGCTGATATCACATCTGTAAACAGGTGCTTTGGTAAGGAAATTTCATAATCCGCAGATCCCAACACATAGGAAATTGTTGACAAGAGACTAGGCTATATGTAAATATTAAAAATACATTCAAATATTTAAAGATTTAAAGATTCCAATATTCTAAGAAAGATACATTTTGTATGGTTTCACTTATTTTTTCTCAACCCATATTAATTACGGTACCACTTGCACTGACAAAATCACTGGCTATAATGGAACATACAACATTTGTTTTAATGTAAACGAAAGCGTGTAAAAACAGATAAGTAATCATCCTTAAAACTAAAATCATGTCATGTTAGAATGAATAAGAAACTTTAGCTGATCGAAAAGTACACAGGTTAGTTGTTTAATATTTACCATGATTCAAAGATATTAAGTATATAGGGCCTATACAAAGAAGCAGTTTTGCCAACATTACCAATGTTGCACCTTTCCTTAAAATGAGTACATTTTCAATATATAATTGTAAAGTTTTTCTTCATACGATCGAATGTTTTTATTACACAACAATATCGTGTTTTTTAATATTATTTTTTTCTAATTCTAGATTCACAAAGGCGTACAAAGCAATACGGCTAAGTTTCAACATTTCACTGTACATTGTTGTAAGATATATTTACAATATCACCAGCACAAAAAGCAATGCAAAATATTAAGTTATAATAAATTTACTAATTCGATAATTTAAGTTATTATAAGCGTACAATAAAGCAGTATAACACTATAGATATCAATATTGCACTCCTAAAGACAATCAGAGCAAACTGATCAAAACGTCAAGTTCTCAACCAACGGTTCTTTTCAGAACCAACACAAATGTTTACAACCTATTGTGTTATTCAAACTGTATTGCTTAAATGGCTCTTCAGGAGCACAATACTACCTGTCTATGACCTGTATGCTAATGAGGTCAAAGTCATGATCAATGTGTGCAGCATGAATCCAGCTTTATTTGGCAACATCACACTTATTAGATAATTTAAATTATAGATTATACTTGCCAATGTTCAGATCTTGCTTAAATAAATACATTAAATAAATAAAATATGAAATCCTGAATAACAACATGTATTCTTCATTAGCTTTTAAAGTGGAACACATGGCTCGTTAAAATGCCATTCAGCTGGTGTTAAACTGAAAAGTGTAATGTAACATTCACTCATTTCAGGTATAGATGGACCACTATTGGTGAAGAAAGATTCCTGCACCCCTTTCATCCCTACTTCAATTTGGCCGTTGTTAATCATGGTTATCACGATTGGCAAACCGATGAAGTTGGAAAAAGTCCCGGTACTTGAGTAGGACGTATCATTGTAGAATGTTCCTATTGTGGTGGTTTGACCGTTTTTCAGATCTGAATTAAATATAGTACAACGAAATATAATCACATGAAAATAGCATGAAGTGTAAACAAAGGAAGCGTAAACGGTAAAAAAAAACAAAAAACGCCGATACAGTGACGACACAATAATAGGACCTGAATTCATAGCCCCCAAAGTTGTCCAAATCATCAAATTTTTCATAAATAGAGAATTAGCTGTTGCAGGGTTATACTCTCTTTGTTATACTCTCCTTGGCGGACTCTTTCCTTTTTATTAATCTTTTGTTCCTTTATCTATATACATTTAATCCCTCTATTGTCCAGTCCTGGGGACCAGTACTTCAGTCTGCTTTTTGGACATTCTTCTTTTGTGTATCTTTCACACCTGAATAACTTCCGCTCACTCTTGTGTTCATGTTTGTACGTCGTCCATTTTGCCTTTGAGAATGAACCTGCTGGGTTCGAAAAGTAAGGTCAATAACTACTATTTTGCGTCATGTTTTAATTGACATAGTCTTGCTCGTTTTGTTTTCATTGATGACAATGAACGCAATGGCATGCCTGTCTACATGTTTTAAGCGGCCAACTTGATAATAGTAATATCCGTGGTAGCCGCGGTAAAGATTGAATCTAGAGATGAATTCAATTCTTGGTCAAATGTTCAGATTAATTACAAACCGTGTGGCAGAGATATGCAATTTACAAGTGACTGATCTCGTTGAGCCAACATCACTAGTGTTCTACCTTTGTATCAAGGCATTTTGTTCATTAATTCATTTTCCATACGTTTTTACGAATGCCTCTTTTTTTAGGTGCCCCCCACACACGCACCCAGTTGCCACGCCTTGATCCTCAGTATCAATTACATCTTGTTTACGTTTGATAGTTGAGGTAACAGAAACAAACATGGTAGTTCCGTTTGTTTTTACAGTTAAAAAAAATTAAAATTAAACAAATTAAGGAATTAGTTCGTTGGGATAATGAATCATTTATATTAATTGTACCCATCCCATTAATTTCAGCACTGTTTATTCAGTGCTTCCGAACGTCTGCGGAAACAAATCCACAGGGAACTTGGATTATTATCAAATGACATACCTACTCTGTATCCTTCACTGGTATATGTGTTGGGAGAAAAGAACACAAACGCAAATAGGTTTGCATCAGAAGTCTGAATGGTGAATTCAAGGCGTATCGGTGCTGTCAGTGCCATGAAGGGTTTTGTCGGTGGCGTGGTGCGTGGTGCGTGTAGTTCTGACAGGGTGAAGTCGAACCAGCAGGAGATGTGGGCACTGAGATTCAGATACACACAGATTTATTATGTATCTAATAAAAATTGTTTGCACAGTGAAAGCCAGTATAAACGTTTGGTTTTACCAAATTGTACAGAATCTTCTGTTCGTTGACACTGTTTTTGTTGCAATTCAGGGGTGTCATTTCATTATGAGTTTCTGTAAAAAGAATTACATTAAAATTGTAGTGTTTTCATTGTGATTATTAATGGTTAATTAAATTATTATAAAAGGTATGAAAATTTAAATATTAAATCGTTTCGCTTTTTTTGCCCTGTCACATTAATGGTATGGCCTACAATGCATGTCAAGCCTCGGATCACGTGAGACCCTTCCTCCCCCCCCCCCCCGAACTTGCGCAAATCATTTGCCGCGAATTTGATGACGTAAAATTCGCTTCGCATTCGCTTTCGGGCTTAAGACAGTTGGAACATGTGTGTAAGTGCGCGTAGTTGGCGATTGAGATTGCCAGCAGTAGTGTGAGCCAAGCCCTTGGATAGGAAGGTACGTCCTGCGAGCGCGTTGGGCATACAAGCTTAGCTAGCGAAGCTGAACTGGGCCTAATCAACGGAACCAAACTAAGGAGGCTACTGGAGGCGCAGCCACGGGGACTTACGGCGGAACACGCATAGCGTGGATAAGCCCTGGGAGGAACAGCGAGATAGCCGGTACTGTTAGAGTGGGAGGTGGACACGTAGATCAAAGAGGTGGTCGCGTATGGTCAATGGAAGGCTGACGGCCCCAGTGTAGCATAGTACGGATCGCGGAGGATACAGGACCCCAGCACGACCTTTCTAGGAACGCCTTTGCGTATGGCACTATTTGCACGTGTACTGCAAGGATTGGAGGATACAAATTAAGGTTATTGGAAGATACACAAAATTAATTACAGTCACATTGGGTCCAATTATTATTCATGTTGGTTTATTAAATCAGAGAATCAATTCATTCAGTTGTCTCCTTTGTGGATTATTGTGTCAGTCTTTGCCAGCCCCAGGATTGAAGCGCTGGACAGTGTAAACTTGTGTATAGGGCGGTATATTTCCTACCAAACGGGCCTTCATCTCACGGCCAATATTCAGCCATCCGAACCGGAGGATTCATCGACTTACATGTAAGGTCACATATATTAACAATCATACCCACCACAATATTATACTCTGATGTATTGTAATGACTCATGATTTTTCTCTAACAGAGTTCACCCTGCAATATTTATCACCTTTTATACAGTGGAACATTCCGCTATAGTCGCCTATATTACATTATGCAGTAGGGGGTCACTCATAACGCTACACTGATTGGTCAGTTACTTACTGTACTTAATGTATAGGTCATATGTTTTGTACATGACTTGATTACGGGCGTTGTATAGGAGTTGAGATCCTATAAAAGGAGAAGTTGTTCTTAAGGATGTTCTGATCTGATATGTTTTTCTGTTATGTAATCACCATAGAAAACCGCATTAGTGAAACTAGAGATCCTCACTGTTATCGGTATGTGATCCTCACTAGTTGTTATCGGTATGGGATCCTCACTGTGGTCTGCATGAAATCCTCACTGTTATTTGAATGGGATCCTCACTGTGTAAGATCTGCATGCTATCCTCACTGTGATCTGCATGAGATCCTCACTAAGAGCTGTATCGGATAGCTATACATATATTTTTGTATTATCTAAACCCTAGGTTAGTGTTGTAATTTTTTTTCCAGTATCTGATGTAAGCCTTCATTGCAAAGGCTCCCCTCATGGGCAAGTTCAACTGTACATGGTGTAAACTGAGGACTTATAAAGAAAGGGTACAATGGGTCCTCGGTTGGCAGTTATTGTCGGAAAATGTCCTCATTTGTAAAACGTGTATAAATCAAATGGATATGTGACCGTGTTAAACGTTTTTGTTCAGTTCGGGTTTTCTGAATTCAAGACAAAAGGGTTTGGACAAAATTACATTTTACAATATTTTCCTTGGATTTAGATAATACAACTAATGTGTTGTATAGATTCCTTATGACATAACCTCTTTAAGAATGGGGAAAGGTAAATTATTGATATTTGCTTATTAGAGCCTCCCTGTAACGTTCGAGTTGAGATACCAGTATTCGAGTGTCACAGCGTTCCTAATTATTTGTTTATCGATTTTGTATCGTCCTGTTTTGTTGTTGTATGGTCCTGTTCGTGCGTGTACCTATTGTCCGCACTTACCTTTATGCAAGTTCGCTTTTCTGCACTTACCCGTTTAGATAATCGTGTAGTCTGAAAGTTTTAGTCCAATCAGTAATGTTTATGGTTCCCGTGGACTTTCCGTTTTAGCCACTTAACGTTAGTGCGTCTTTTTGAACAACAACGATTAATATAGCACAATGGTTGCGTTATTTTCTTTAGCCATGGTTATTGTTCGTTAAACGTTTTACTTTATCATGCAAGACTAGTAACAAAGCGATATCTTGTGCGTGTGAAGCCTGTAGTTTTTCAGTAGGCCAAACAAACTAGCTTTAAACAGTGAGATTTTGTCAAACAGGCCAAAACTCATCACCATTAAATGGTAGGCATAAAGCATTGCCTTACCGGTCCACATCATCCCAGAAGCACTCTTCCTCAACGTCAAAGATCCGCAGCAATACAATAACCGTAAGTTTTAATAATAATAATTAAACAACTAAAATTGTCAGACACTGTTCACATCAATATTATTATGGCCTCTCTGAACATTCCTATAAGCGCCAGGGTAGCATGATAGACTTCTCAGGCAATAGGCTCCTGTGGTGGTGGATCGCAGCTTCCAAGTCGGTGAACGCAGCTCTGAGTTGTTCACAGTGAGGAGCTTCAGATACATACCTGTACATACATGCACTGCACATCAGATATTTCTGAATTCATAACAAAATGAGTTCGGAGCAAATGACAATAAACCTATATATGTTGCTGAGCTTCCTAACAATGGAAAGGTCAATAATTAATAATTGCTCAGAACCCCCACTTTAATGTAATTCAGAAATAAGGCCTACCTGATATGTTGCAGGTATTTCCCGTGTAGCCATCCACACACGTACAGGTAAAGCTGTCCACGCTATCCACACAGGTTGCTCCGTTCATACATGGATCAGGAGTACAGTCATCGATATCTGACCAAAACAAACGTGAATGTAAGAAGCAGACGACATGATCGGCAAACCAACATTTACTTCTCCCCTTAGCAATAAATATTTACCTGTAGCGCAGGTATCTCCTGTGTAGCCATCCACACATGTACAGGTAAAGCTGTCTACGCCATCCACACAGGTTGCTCCGTTCATACATGGATTAGGAGTGCAGTCATCGATATCTGAACAAAACAAACGTGAATTGTACGAAGCAGACGTCATGACAGGAGACTAGTCTCTGATCGAAAAACCAACATTTATTTCAACTCTTATAGCGCTAAGTAGTTACCTGTAACGCAGGTATCTCCCGTGTAGCCATCCACACATGTACAGATAAAGCTGTCCACGCCATCCACACAGGTTGCTCCGTTCATACAGGGATCAGGAGTACAGTCATCGATATCTGAACAAAACAAACGTGAATTGTAAGAAGAAGACGACATGATCGACAAACCAACATTTACTTCTCCCCTTAGCACTAAATATTTACCTGTAGCGCAGGTATCTCCAGTGTATCCATCCACACATGTACAGGTAAAGCTGTCTACGCCATCTACACAGGTTGCTCCGTTCATACATGAATCAGGTGTACAGTCATCGATATCTGAACAAAACAAACGTGAATTGTAAGCAGACGACATGATCGACAAACCAACATTTACTTCTCCCCTTAGCACTAAATATTTACCTGTAGCGCAGGTATCTCCTGTGTAGCCATCCACACATGTACAGGTAAAGCTGTCCACGCCATCCACACAGGTTGCTCCGTTCATACATGGATTAGGAGTACAGTCATCGATATCTGAACAAAACAAACGTGAATTGTAAGAAGCAGACGACATGATCGACAAACCAACATTTACTTCTCCCCTTAGCACTAAATATTTACCTGTAGCGCAGGTATCTCCAGTGTATCCATCCACACATGTACAGGTAAAGCTGTCCACGCCATCCACACAGGTTGCTCCGTTCATACATGGATTAGGAGTGCAGTCATCGATATCTGAACAAAACAAACGTGAATTGTACGAAGCAGACGTCATGACAGGAGACTAGTCTCTGATCGAAAAACCAACATTTATTTCAACTCTTATAGCGCTAAGTAGTTACCTGTAACGCAGGTATCTCCCGTGTAGCCATCCACACATGTACAGATAAAGCTGTCCACGCCATCCACACAGGTTGCTCCATTCATACATGGATCAGGAGTACAGTCATCGATATCTGAACAAAACAAACGTGAATTGTAAGAAGCAGACGACATGATCGACAAACCAACATTTACTTCTCACCTTAGCGCTAAATATTTACCTGTAGCGCAGGTATCTCCCGTGTAGCCATCCACACATGTACAGGTAAAGCTGTCCACGCCATCCACACAGGCTGCTCCATTCATACATGGATCAGGAGTACAGTCATCGATATCTGAACAAAACAAACGTGAATTGTACGAAGCAGACGTCATGACAGGAGACTAGTCTCTGATCGAAAAACCAACATTTATTTAACTCTTATAGCGCTAAGTAGTTACCTGTAACGCAGGTATCTCCCGTGTAGCCATCCACACATGTACAGATAAAGCTGTCCACGCCATCGACACAGGTTGCTCCGTTCATACATGGATCAGGTGTACAGTCATCGATATCTGAACATAACAAACGTGAATTGTAAGAAGCGTTACACGACATTACACGTCCTGATCGACAAACATTTTCCTCACCTCTTATGGTGCTTAGTGTTTACCTGTAGTAGGCCTACTTGTATTTTCCTTGTAGCCAGCCACACATGCATGTACATGTACATGTAAAGATATCCACGGAATCCACATAGCTCCGTTCATACATAGATCTGGAGTACAGTTTATATTGTGAGCTTTTGCGTGCACTGTATTGACTCAGCTAAACTAAAATGGTTACCAGGATAATTTTTTCACTGAATTAAATTGTTTAGCCATGGCCAAAAGAGGGCGCTATATACGCCAATGTGGTTGCAATCAGATCGCTGATACTTCAAGCGTGCGCTATTTCTCAGTTCAAGTGTCACGGTTACTAAAGCAGAGTATTTCGCTGTATAATTTTAACCCGTTTTTCAGGTAATCCATTTCTTACTCAAGGATAAAGTCCGATAAGGTGTTCCAAAACAGAGAAAGAAATGTATGGCATTTGAAAGAATTGGTTGAGAAGATGGAACGCAGTAAGTGAACATTTCTGGTGTGTACATAACATGAAGTTATTTAATCATTCAAGCGACAGTTAATGTGGTGATATTGCTGTCTTGCATACGTTTGTAAGTAAATGGACCCAAACAATGAACCGCGAAATGCCCTGATCTCGTTACCAAAGTGCAATCACCGATAGAGGGCTACGATGTGCACGAAGCGGATAATTTAATACACACCATAAATGGGAGACGAATCATGTTCACCGATAGAGGGCTACGATCACAGTGCACAGAGCACGAAGGAGCAGGCCAGTCATGTGATCGGGAAAATTATTATCGGAAACCAAGGTTGACGTTCTAGCGAGAACGAAGAGAGGGAAAAAATCGTTTAAACTCCCAATCGTTGTTTCATAAGATTTCATGCAAAACCTTGCAAATGAGTTCAGTATATGCCACATGAATTGTATATCAGTAAAAATACATGAATATTTCAATAATATCTTACTTTCATTTTCATGAACATCTTCGTGAAATTCTTCATCAAAGTAGAGACATCCGCTAGATGGTTGCAATGCAGATTTATCATCGGAATACACTGCTGAGTTAAGCTGACAGAGCTTGTTATAATTGCAGTAGTTGAATGACTTACATGTATCTTCGTGTAAACAGAATACTGCACACGTCACGTATGAGCGAGCAGTTTGGGTGCGGTAAACCTTACCTTTAAGTACATGATCTAGTATGGGGCCTGGATGAAATTGATGCGGTTTTCCAGCACGCATTTGATACTCGCGTGATTGTGGTGGACATGTCTCACTGATATCATCAGATGCATTTACGGTTACGATGATCGTTGCCAACAGAGCGAGAGTGTTTAAATTAATGACAGCCACTGTGTTCATTAATCTGTAATTACCAACACATTAAGAACAGACATTACGAGTCATCAACTAGTTTAGGTCTATCAAAATTTGTTATTATAATAAACGTACACATAGATCCTTTTCAGTTGATTAGTAAAACACAGATAATTACGTACGTGACATCGATTAATATTCCCATTATCATCCTGAGCTCTGCAGAATAGACTTGCTGTTAATTATTCATGCAACGTCAGGCGCCCAAGAAAGGAACGACATTTCAATGCCGGGAACAATTTGTATCAACCTCGGCCTCAACGATACAAAATATATCACTACAGTACAATTTTCACCGTTCCATTACTTGGCTTCGCCTCGTGAAACGGAACGGTGAAAATGTTCACCTCGTTTAAATATGACAGTCAATAACCAATCTGGGATGAACAAAATGACGACAATTTCAACAAAATTTCTGAAATTCGGTCCAGGGTTAGTATGAATAACATACTGAGCCAAAACAATTCACATTTCGGCATTTTGGTGAAAGAAAATCAATTAACGCCACCGTTATTATACTTTTTTGTATAATAAAAAAAAAATATTTTGTTGACAAAATAACCGGGTTGGGATTGGGAGCAAAAGTTAGGTTTCAGCAGGAATTAACGCCGTGAAAGCTAGGCGTTTTAAGGTATTTTGGTGATACAAGGGGGTCTCGTGTTTCCCCAGACATAAAAAGTATTTTATTAACGCAAACTTATATATGATTCTAGCCGGTCAATCGTCAGCGAACAAGCTCGGTTGTCAAGAGGTTAAGACGTCTGCACTACTAACCAGGAGGTCGTGGTTTCGAACCCCGACTGAGTTGTGGATTTTTTTCACAGACGTCTATTAATCTATACAGTGTAAAAATAAACGGGTATTTATATAGCGCCTTTAACAAAATCAAAGCGCATAACAAATCAAGAAAGAAAGAAAACCTAGTAATGGCTACAAAGGAAGTAAAAAGAGAAAGATTTTGAGAAGTTTTTTTTTAAATGTGGATTGAAGAAGAGTTTCTGATGTGAACAGAGAGTTTGTTCCATTCCTTAGGGCCGGCTATGGCAAAAGCCTTGTCACCAGTTTTGTGTGATTTTATATTAACATATAAACGGGATGTATCAGATGAAGACTGAAGCCCATCCCTACCTGGGACATAAGAGGACAGTAGGTCAGTCAGGTAGGGAGGAGCTACGCCATGTTGGCACTTGAAAAGATTGAGAAGTAATTTAAAAAGGATGCGATGTTTAGCAGGTAACCAGTGTAGTTGTTGCAGAGGTTCCGGGGCATCAGAGAATCGGCCGACTGAGTATACCAGCCTAGCAGCTCGATTTTGTACTTTCTGGAGTCTGTTGATCTCCGCTTGACTAACACCGTACAACAGAGAATTACAGTAGTCAAGGCGGGAGAGGATGAGAGAGCGTACTGCGTGATGGCAAGTGGGTTGATCGATGTATTTGCGAATGTGATTTAAGTTGCGTAAGTGGAAGTTTAAGGATTTACAGACAGAGGTGATATGGTGCGACATGGACATGGTAGAATCAAATATGACCCCAAGGTTCCTGACTGTGCTCGAAGGCTGAATTATTGTATCTCCTACCTGAAGTGTAAGACCCGACAGTGAGTTGATGACACGAGGAGAAGCAGCGATAAAGAACTCTGTTTTACTGTCATTAAACTTAAGTTTGTTAAGAATCGTCCATTGTTTAATTCTTGTGATACAGGTAGGATCTTGTGAAGTGCCCTGTCAGAATCGCCAGGAATGGAGGGGTTACGTGTAAAGTACGTGTAAAGCTGAGTATCATCTGCATAAATATGGTAATGTAATTGATGAGAGTCATCAAGATGACTCTCTATTATGTCAGAAACAGGTTTGGTATAGAAGTTGAAAAGCAGTGGTCCAATGATCGAGCCCTGAGGGACGCCGAAATCTACGGGTTGTTCGTCCGAAAAGACACCAGCGACACAGACACGACTTCGTCGTGCGCTAAGGTAGTCACTGAACCACCGCAAAGCAAGACCACACAAACCAAAGGATTTAGAAAGTCTCACAATAAGGATATCATAATCTATAGTGTCAAAAGCTGACGATAAATCAAGCATGACAAGTAACACTGTCATCTATTTGTCAATAGCAAGCATCATGTCATTTTGACACGCAATAGACCCGTCTCAGTGCTATGATTGGTCTTATAGGCTTATTGGAAGGTTTGATGCAAGGAATTGTCATTGACATGGCCATTGACACGATAAAGGACAACCTTCCCCATGACTTTGGAGAGGAAGGGAATGTTAGAAACTGGGCGGTAGTTTTTAAGCTCATTTTCATCCAGGTTATGTTTCTTTAGTATGGGAGTGACAATGGCTCGAGACAAGTCCTGTGGGAAGGTACCTGTAGAAAAAGAATAATTAACAATGTTGGTAATATATGGCAGAAGCACATTAAGATTAGCTTTAAGTAACCAGGTTGGCATGGGATCGAGAGAACAAGATTTATTAGGGGAACTGGTAATTATTTTAAGAATCTCATGATCAGTGACTCTGTCAAATTCTGAAAGAAGATTGTCATTTGTGATATTACAAGGAAAATCACGATCAGAGAATAATGAAGTAACAGAATCTGTCTGAAAGGTACCATCAAGGTCACCTCTGATCTTAACAATCTTGTTAGCGAAAAATTGGGAAAATTGGTTACTAAGATCTTGCTTAGATTTGGATAAATAGTTGTCCTATTATTGAGTTTCTGTACTGTCCGATGAATATCCTTGACGTTGCTGGCAGACAGCTTGTTCTTAAATTAAGTCGCCTTGGCAGATGTGATGAGATAAGAGATGACTGATAGATGGGATTGGTAGGCGTTGCGATCAACGGAAAGTTTAGATTTCCGCCATCTACGTTCAAGCCGGCGTTTAACACGTCTTCCTTCATGGATGTTGCTGTTGTACCAGGGCATTCTCGGTCGTACAGAGTGCTCGAGCGTCTTAAGGGGGCATTGATCATCAATGATTTGACGGACAGTATTATTGTAAAACGTAACCTGATTATTAACATTGCCAAGTTCGAGTAATGGTTTGAGTTATTCATTGAGGTCACGGGCAAGCGCATCAGCGTTGACAGACCGAAACTCACGCAGTTTTGTATGGACTCTTGGAAAGTCGGGCTTCCTACGGTTTAGTTTGAAATGTATGGCATGATGGTCGGACATCAAATTATCATGTGTCATGCAGTCATGGACCAAGTCTTCCAGATGGCCAATAACAAGGTCCAGACACAAACTGATGAAGATCAGAACTGGACAAGGTTGTTAGAAATCTGGATGTTTCAGATTTAGACGGCTCATCAATATGGACGTTAAAATCACCTAGTAGGAGGTGTTTACCGGGGATGTTGTCCACCTCAGTAATGAAGTTATCAAATTCAGTCAGGAAATCTGAGGATTTGAACTTGTTAGACTGAGAAGGCGGTGGTCTATAGGCAACAGCAAACAGTATAGACTTGTCTTGATCAGTCACCAGGCCGTGCTCAAATTTAGTGGAAACGATTGGGCTCGGGATGGTCATGAGATTAAGCTGGGTTTTGTAAATTACTCCAATTCCTCCATGAAAATCAGTCACACTATGTGAAAAGTTGATGAAAGAATACCCAGCAGGGGAACATTCACCGTTAATGACAGTCATCTGGATAAAGCCAGGTTTCAGTCAGGAAAGTGATGTCAATATCTCTCTCCATAATGTAATCACTAAGAATTCAGGTTTACATCATTAAAGTTGGAGACACATTTGATAAAAATTGGGTACTAAAAGGATTAATTGCCCTGCACTGGCATCCAAAAGAATCGGGGAAAAAGGGCTTAATGATTAAGTGTTGAACAAAGGGATGTATTTGGTCACGAACTGCAACCGTAAATTTTATATGGTTTTGTTACATATACTCAAAAATTAGAGAAAACAACTTTTATGCGGTTCCTCACTCGGTTTATTGCACGTCATTGGTCACTGGATCCAATTTGTATACAGATACTAAGTGTATTTGGGCTATCCAACATTTTCGACATTTGAGTACTCGCTCAGGATACCCCTGCCTTCAAATGGTGCGTTATTTGATGTTAATAATTTTCAAGAAACACTGGTTGAAAACAATTATATCATTAACGCCTTCATGTATATTTCTCTTTAAAATATTTATGAATTTGTGGATAGCCCCTCAAAGCTATACAACAATATCTTTGTGTTATTTAATTCCTGTTAATTGAAACAATTGTTCTTAAAGAAGTATATTCCGTGCTCAAAATTATTTGACATTGAAAATATATCAGCATTTTGAATGACAACGATGAAAGGAACTTTTTAATAAAGATATCAAAGAAAATATAAAAAACATCAATAATTCTGGACATTGCGTCATAGTCATTTGAGTTCTCATTTAAAATGAAATAACTTTAGTGGCTTACCAAATCTGAATTGAAATACAATTTTAAGGTAATAACTTATATGAGCATAGAATGTACTACACTCACTGGCCATAAGTATTGCAACATTGAAATTCACACCAAAGTTCAGTTTGGAGAACTGTGTTACAATAATTTATTTTATTTTATTTACACTACTTAAGACTTCTTGAAAGTGCCTGTGTTTTGAAGTCAGTGTTCTTTTTTACTGTTCTTGCTCGGAAATTATGTAATACACGATCGATGAAATCGGATTAAATGATCATCTCACCAGTTACTGTAAAGTGCTATTTTGAGCATGTTGCAATACTTTTGGCCAGTGAGTGTATCTTAATATGATTATTAACAAAGAAATTGTAAACAATTCCATTCCCTTGTCAACAAATACAGCATTTATCCTGCGTGACTTGTGCAGACGTTATGATTGCTATAAGACTTGTTTCGTAGTAATTGTCCCCGTACACATTATATGAAGCAGAGATGGGCTGATATCACATCTGTAAACAGGTGCTTTGGTAAGGAAATTTCATAATCCGCAGATCCCAACACATAGGAAATTGTTGACAAGAGACTAGGCTATATGTAAATATTAAAAATACATTCAAATATTTAAAGATTTAAAGATTCCAATATTCTAAGAAAGATACATTTTGTATGGTTTCACTTATTTTTTCTCAACCCATATTAATTACGGTACCACTTGCACTGACAAAATCACTGGCTATATAATGGAACGTACGATATTTGTTTTAATGTAAACGAAAGCATGTAAAAACAGATAAGTAATCATCCTTAAAAACTAAAATCATGTCATATTAGAATGAATAAGAAAATTAGCTGATCGAAAAGTACACAGGTTAGTTGTTTAATATTTACCATGATTCAAAGATATTAAGCATATAGGGCCTATACAAAGAAGCAGTTTTACCAACATTACCAATGTTGCACCTTTCCTTAAAATGAGTACATTTTCAATATATAATGGTAAAGTTTTTCTTCATACGATCGAATGTTTTTATTACACAACAATATCGTGTTTTTTAATATTATTTTTTTCTAATTCTAGATTCACAAAGGCGTACAAAGCAATACGGCTAAGTTTCAACATTTCACTGTACATTGTTATAAGATATATTTACAATATCACCAGCACAAAAAGCAATGCAAAATATTAAGTTATAATAAATTTACTAATTCGATAATTTAAGTTATTATAAGCGTACAATAAAGCAGTATAACACTATAGATATCAATATTGCACTCCTAAAGACAATCAGAGCAAACTGATCAAAACGTCAAGTTCTCAACCAACGGTTCTTTTAAGAACCAACACAAATTTTTACAACTCATTGTGTTATTCAAACTGTATTGCTTAAATGGCTCTTCAGGAGCACAATACTACCTGTCTATGACCTGTATGCTAATGAGGTCAAAGTCATGATCAATGTGTGCAGCATGAATCCAGCTTTATTTGGCAACATCACACTTATTAGATAATTTAAATTATAGATTATACTTGCCAATGTTCAGATCTTGCTTAAATAAATACATTAAATAAATAAAATATGAAATCCTGAATAACAACATGTATTCTTCATTAGCTTTTAAAGTGGAACACATGGCTCGTTAAAATGCCATTCAGCTTGTGTTAAACTGAAAAGTGTAATGTAACATTCACTCATTGCAGGTATAGATGGACCACTATTGGTGAAGAAAGATTCCTGCACCCCTTTCATCCCTACTTCAATTTGGCCGTTGTTGATCATGGTTATCACGATTGGCAAACCGATGAAGTTGGAAAAAGTCCCGGTACTTGAGTAGGACGTATCATTGTAGGTTGTTGCTATTGTGGTGGTTTGACCGTTTTTCAGATCTGAATTAAATATAATACAACGAAATACAATCACATGAAAATAGTATGAAGTGCAGACACAGGAAGCTTAAACGGGTAAAAACAAACAAACAAACAAACAAACAAACAAACACCCCAATACGCCTATAGTGACGACACAACATTAAGACCTAAATTCATAGGCCCTAAAGCTGTCCAATATTTTCATAAATAGAGGATTAGCTGTTGCAGAGAAAAGATGTGGATCAGGCGTATCCACACCATTCAACTCCATGGTCTTAACATACATGAAGGAATTTGTTCTTTCTCCCGCAGACTTATCAATGTTTTAATATTTGCTTACTTATTAGTCTACCGGTATATGCCTGTTTTGTCGGACTCTTTTCTTTTCATTAATCTTCTAGCCAAAAACTCTTGCTCTCTCTCTGTTCCTTTATCTATATACGTTTAATTCCTCTTTTGTCCGGTCCTGTAGACCAGTACTTCAGTCTGCTTTTTGTATATTCTTCTGTTGTGTATCTTTCACACCTGACTGCTCACTGTTAAGTTTAAGTACATGTGTTCATGTTTGTATGTCGTCCATTTTGCCTTTGAGAATGAAACTGCTGGGTCCCAAACGTAAGGTTAATAACTATTATTTTGCGTCATATTTTAAGTGACATAGTCTTGTGGGTTTTGTTTTCATTGATGACAATGAACGCAATGGCTTCCCTACCTACTTGTTTTAAGCGGCATTGCGACCAACTTGATGACGGTAATATCCGTGGTGGCTGTGGTAAAGATTGAACCCTAGAGATGAAGTTAATTACAAACCACGTGGCAGAGGTATGCAATTTACAAGTGACTGCTCTCGTTGAGCCAACATCACTAGTGTTCTACTTTTGTATCAAGGCATTTTGTTCATTAATTCATTTTCCATACATTTTTACGAATGCCTCTTTTTTGCGGTGCCTCAAACACACGCACCCAGTTGCCATTGCCTTGATCTTCAGTATCAATTACATCTTGTTTATGTTTGATAGTTGAGGTAACAGAAACAAACATGGTAGTTCCGTTTATTTTTACAGGAAAAAAAATTAAAATAAAACAAATTAAGGAATTTCTTCGTCAGGGATAATGAATAATTTATATTAATTGTACTCATCACCAACGTATTTCAGCACTGTTTATTCAGTGCTTCCGAGCGTCTGCGGAAACAAATCCACAGGGAACTTGGATTATTATCAATTGACATACCTACTCTGTATCCTTCATTGTTATTTGTGTTGGGAGAAAAGAACACAAACGCATATAGGTTTGTATCAGAAGTCTGAATGGTGAATTCAAGGCGTATCGGTGCTGTCAGTGCCATCAAGGATTTTCTCGGTGCTGTGGTGTAGATCTGACAGGGTGAAGTCGAACCAACAGGAGTTGTGGTCACTGAGATTCAAACACACACAGATTCATTATGTATCTAATAAAAATTGTTTGCACAGTGAAAGCCAGTATAAACGTTTGGTAAAATGTCTTTAAATGCAAACATACTTATTAAAAATCAAGAAATAGTATAGAGGAAGGTCAGCCTAGTTAATTGTAGCGGAATGAGGGCGCGCGACTAGTGATCACTATTAAAGGCCGGTTCATACATCACGTGAATGCGAAGCGAAATTCGTGACGTCGACAATGGTTGACAGCAATATTCGCGGCGAAGGTTCGCAAAAGTTGAACACTTTTCAACTTGCGCAAATCATTCGCCGCGAATTTGATGATGTAAAATTCGCTTCGCATTCGCTTTCGGGCTTAAGACAGTTGGAACATGTACTAAGTGCGCGTAGTTCATGATTGAGATCGCCAGCAGTAGTGTGAGCCAAGCCCTTGGATAGGAAGGTACGTCCTGCAAGCGCGTTGGGCATACAAGCTTAGCTAGCGAAGCTGAGCTGTGGACTAATCAACGGAACCAAACTAAGGAAGCTACTGGAGGCGCAGTCACGGGGAATTACGGCGGAACACGCATAGCATGGATAAGCCTTGGGACACCCGCGTCACAGCTACTGAGGAACAGCGAGACAGCCAGTACTGTTGGAATGGGCTGGACGCGTGGATCAAGGAGGCGGTCACGTTGGTCAATGGAAGGCTGACGGCCCCAGTGTAGCATAGTACGGATCACGGAGGATACAGGACCCCAGCAAGACGACTAGCAACGCCTTTGCGTGCGGCACGATATGCACATGTACTGCAAGGATTGGAGGATACACATAATTAATTACAGTCACATTGGGTCCAATTATTATTCATGTTGGTTTATTAAATCAGAGAATCAATTCATTCAGTAATTGTCTCCTTTGTGGATTATTTTGTAAGTCTTTGCCAGCCCCAGCATTGAAGCGCGGGACAGTGTAAACTTGCGTATAGAGCGGTATATTTTGTGTGTGTGTGAAGCTTGTGGTTTTTAATTGAAAGTGTGTGAAAGAGGGAGAATATCAAACGATCTGAGAGAGAACATCGGAGAAGAGTGTGATTATCTTGTAGGACCGGTATACAACTGTAAAGCAGATTCAGTGATCTAACATTTCAGTAGGTCAAACAAACTATAGCTTTAAACAGTGAGATTTTGGCAAACAGGCCAAAACTCATCACAATTAAATGGTAGGCATAAAACATTGCTTTACTGGTCCACATCATCCCAGAAACACTCTTCCTCACCGTCAAAGATCCGTAGCAACACAATAACCGTAAGTTGTAATAATATATATAATTTAAAAATTTAAAATTGTCAGACACTATTGACATCAATCAATGTTATTATGGCCTCTCTGAACATTCCTATAAGCGCCAGGGTAGCATGATAGACTTCTCAGCCAATATAGGCTCCTGTGGTGGTGGATCGTAGCTTCCAAGTCGGTGAACGCAGCTCTGAGTTGTTCACAGTGAGGATCTTCAGATACAATGTACATGCCTGTACATACATACACTGCACATCAGACATTTCTGAATTCATAACATTTCTGAATTCATAAAAATTACAACACTAACCTAGGGTTTAGATAATACATATATATATATATATATATATATATATATATATATATATATATATATATATATATATATGTGTGTGTGTGTGTGTGAACGTACACACCATTCGTTGTGGGGTCCAAAACACAATAGAACAATTGGACCCCACAAGGTAACTATAGAAAATCTTGTACCCCACAGGAGAATTATAAGGAAAAGGGATAATAGAAAGAACAAAGGAATACCCCACAAATCAATGTGCGTGAGGGTGAACGTACACACCATTCGTTGTGGGGTCCAAAACACAATAGAACAATTGGACCCCACAAGGTAACTATAGAAAATCTTGTACCCCACAGGAGAATTATAAGGAAAAGGGATAATAGAACGAACAAAGGAATACCCCACAAATCAATGTGCGTGAGGGTGAACGTACACACCATTCGTTGTGGGGTCCAAAACACAATAGAACAATTGGACCCCACAAGGTAACTATAGAAAATCTTGTACCCCACAGGAGAATTATAAGGAAAAGGGATAATAGAACGAACAAAGGAATACCCCACAAATCAATGTGCGTGAGGGTGTGTGAGTGTGTGTGTGTGTGTGTGTGTGCGTGTGTGAGCGCATTCAAACCGGGGACGTATAACAAAAGGGACAATGGTCCCCGGTTGCTCTCACAATGGAGAACAATGCGTCCCCGTATTTTTGGACAAAGGAATTTGACAAAGGAAGTCCCCGAATGCCGGTGTTTACACACGTGTGTGAACGTACACACCATTCGTTGTGGGGTCCAAAACACAATAGAACAATTGGACCCCACAAGGTAACTATAGAAAATCTTGTACCCCACAGGAGAATTATAAGGAAAAGGGATAATAGAACGAACAAAGGAATACCCCACAAATCAATCGTGCGTGAGGGTGTGAACGTATTACCATTCGTTGTGGGGTCCAAAACACAATAGAACAATTGGACCCCACAAGGTAACTATAGAAAATCTTGTACCCCACAGGAGAATTATAAGGAAAAGGGATAATAGAACGAACAAAGGGATACCCCACAAATCAATGTGCGTGAGGGTGTGTGTGTGTGTGTGTGTGTGTGTGTTGTAGAACTTCCTTATGACATCTCTAACAATGGAAAGGTCAATCATTTATATTTGCTCAGAACCCTGACTTTAATGTAATCCAGAAATGAGCCCTACCTGATATGTTGCAGGTATTTCCGGTGTAGCCATCCACACACGTACAGGTAAAGCTGTCCACGCCATCCACACAGGTTGCTCCGTTCATACATGGATCAGGTGTACAGTCATCGATATCTGAACAAAACAAACATGAATTGTCAGAAGCAGACGACATGATCGACAAACCAACATTTACTTCTCCCCTTAGCACTAAATATTTACCTGTAGCACAGGTATCTCCTGTGTAACCATCCACACATGTACAGGTAAAGCTGTCTACGCCATGCACACAGGTTGCTCCGTTCATACATGGATCAGGTGTACATTCATCGATATCTAAACAAAACAAACGTGAATTGTAAGAGGTAGCTGACTTGACAGAAGACTAGTCTCTGATCGAAAAACATTTATTTCAACTTTTATAGCGCTAAGTAGTTACCTGTAACACAGGTATCTCCCGTGTAACCATCCACACATGTACAGGTAAAGCTGTCTACGCCATTCACACAGGTTGCTCCGTTCATACATGGATAAGGTGTACATTTATCGATATCTGAACAAAACAAACGTGAATTGTAAGAAGCAGATGACATTACACGTCCTGATCGACAAACTCCGTTGGATGTGGAGTACAGTTTATATTGTGAGTTTTTTCGTGCACTGTATTGACTCAATTTAACTAAAACGTTTACCAGGATAATTTGTTTCGCTGAATTAATTTTTTTGGCCATGGCCAAAAGATGGCGCTATATACGCCAATGCGGTTGCAATCAGATCGCTGATACTTCTCAGTTCAAGTGTCACGGTTACTAAAGCAGAGTATTTCGCTGTGTAATTTTAACCCGTTTTTCAGGTGGAAAATCCATTTCTTACTCAAAGATAAAGTCCGATAAGGTGTTCCAAAACAGAGAAAAAATGTATGGTATTTGGACTGAAAAAAATTGGGTGAGAAGATGGAATGCAGTAAGTGAACATTTCTGGTGTGTACATAACATGAAGTTATTTAATCATTCAAGTGACAGTTACTGTGGTGATATCACTGTCTTGTATACGTTTGTAAGTAAATGGACCCAAACAATGAACTCCGAAATGCCCCGATCTCGTTACCGAAGTGAAATCACCGATAGAGGGGTACGATGTGCACGAAGCGGATAATTTAATACACACCATAAATGGGAGACAAATCATGTTCACCGATAGAGGGCAACGATCACAGTGCACGGAGCACTAAGGAGCAGGTCAGTCATGTGATCGGGAAAATCATTATCGGAAACCAAGGCTGACGTTCTAGCCAGAACGAAGAGAGGAAACATTGTTTAAACTCTTAATGGTTGTTTCATAACTCTTAATGGTTGATAAGATTTCATGCAAAACCTTGCAAATGAGTTCAGTATATGCCACATGAATTATATATCAGTAAAAATACATGAATATTTCAAAAATATCTTACTTTCATTTTCATGAACATCTTCGTGAAATTCTTCATCAAAGTAGAGACATCCGCTAGATGGTTGCAATGCAGATTTATCATCGGAATACACTGCTGAGTTGAGCTGACAGAGCTTGTTATAATTGCAGTAGTTGAATGACTTACACGCATCTTCTTGTAGACAAAATACCGCACACGTCACGTATGATCGAGCCGTTTGGGTGCGGTAAACCTTACCTTTAAGTACATGATCTAGTATGGGGCCTGGATGAAATTGATGCGGGTTACCAGCACGCATTTGATGCTCGCGTGATTGTGGTGGACATGTCCCGCCGATATCATCAGATGCATTTACGGTTACGATGATCGTTGTCAACAGAGTGAGGGCGCAAGTTATCATTGTCATTGTGCTTTCTTTCATAACTGTAGTATAACAAAAACAAGAACAGGCCTATGTGTCATGTAAAATTAAAGACAGATTTGATTGCTCTCTAAGAAAAGCACAAAGCTTCAAAATAAACGTCATATTTTTGTTTACTCGATGTATCATTTCAAAGTGCCTGAAAAAAGCAACAATTTAACAACTGACTCTCTAAATAAACCCCTTCGCAGCAAGAGCGCTGATTGGCAGGATGACAACAAAAAGACAGATAGAACATATCATTCCGAATCCTGCCGAGCTTCCACAAAAACGTCCGACATTGCTGGAAAAAAGAACTAATTGTTTTGAGGATCTCCAAGTGTTTATACAATGACGTATAATGACGTGTAACGCGCACTCTTCCCAAATTCGCCCTATTTCGGCATTAGTCGGATCCGAAAGTTAGCTTGAGACTACGCCATATTTATTGAGATCATTTTTGTTATAACCGTTGTTATACATCGCTGTAGTACGTCGGCCTACATGCACGTAAATACCAGTGGGATGGGGTATATGACCCCCCCCCCCCCGCCATTATTTTGTCTAGAGAGATTGTCCATTGGATCAGCCCCACACTGTTTAGCTCAATAAAACCATTCTTGCTCGTCGGAAGTACTTTCTATTACGTTTGAAAAAGTATTAACGGTTACCATTGTTTTGTATTTTTCCTATTGGCCCAACATTTCAGACATTTTAATAACACTTCTATAAATATTCAAATAAAAACTTTGATTTGTTCTTTAAGTTTTTAAAATATTGTTGGGGTAGAACGGTAGTTTACGGAGTGACGTTTACAACACAGTTGCTAATTGCAGTCTGACCTCAATAATGTTCCTTACACAGAACCAGTTTTCTCCCCAGCATAACCAAGTTATTTTTGTTTTCCCACAGCGAATTGCTCCATATTACGTGGCAAAAACGCTACCATGGTAACACTGTTTATAGAGGCCATACCTATTGCATGGATTTTAATTAAAATTTACAATCGATGGGCACGAGTATTGACCAACGTGTTGTTATTTACTGTTTCTACCTTCAAGTGACAGCTTCTTTTCAATTGTTGTTTTCCCAATCAGTCGAATGATAATTATCACCATCAACGGTATACCTAAAGCATCATTATGTCTACTTCAACCATGGTAACACTGCTTGTATCTTGAATACAACTATAATGCGTCAGGTCGGCGTTGATTGGCTGACTGGTTGGTGAGTTGGTGGTAGATGATTAATGATACATTTTGACGCAATATCACGGTAACGTTGAGATCTTTGATACACAGCAGTTGCCTCGTTCGACTAAGGCGCATTGTATTATTACCCCTGCTCATCAGGCTCATAAATCATTCCTGAAACCATCTCAGCTCCCTGGGGAGTATACAGCTCAATTGCTGCCATTACAGCGCATATAGGGCTAATAAAACACAATAACCAACTCTGCTCTCACAGGTACCCATTTACCCCTGGGTGGAGAGAAGCAATTATGGTAAAGTGTCTTTCTCAAGGACACAAGCACCACGGTCGCGGCAGGGATTCGAACCCACATTCTGACGACTCAGCCATCAGAACATAAATCCGATGCACTAAACCGCTCGACCATGGCACTCCATAAAAAAACATATCAATAATAACTGTATAAAAAAATCAAATGCAAATTTCGACATTTGTTTTTATTGAAATGATTCTAAGTTCTTAAAATATTGTTTTGGGTAGGACGCAGTTATATTTAGGTGCAAAAACAGATATTTATTTGCACGAAAATCAACCACTACTTCTAAACAACACAGTAGCCAACTGCAGTTTGACCTCAAAAATGTTTCTTACCCGGTACCAGTTTTCTCCTCGGCAGAACCGAGGTATTGTTGTTTTCCACAGCGAATTTAATACTCAACATTACGGGGCTAAAAACGCTACCATGGTAACATTGTTTAGAGAGGCCATACCTATGGCCCAAAAAAGTCTCCGGTTTCTGGTCTCCGCGAACGTCGCCTCAGACCCGCGCGTCAGCATTTTTTGTTGTTGTTGTTGCTGTGACACGATATTCAATTTCATCCAAAATTGCTGGATTGATTGGAATTCTGCCGTGCTTTGTTTTAAACGAATTTTTCACATAGGTGGTATGAACGTTTGCCCGGTTTGTGAGGCTTCTCTTAGCTACCATACCGATACTTCGTATATGGGAAATTTGGTCCCCGCATTCACATGTCGGCTATCACGTATTTCCCTGTTGGGAAAACAACAAAACAAAACAAAAAAAGAAAAACAAAAAAAGCGTGTTCCCACACCGATTTTTAACACGACTGATGACCAGACACCGAATACTTTTTTGGCCTATTGCATGGTTTTTAATTAAAATTTTCAGCGATGGTCACGAGTATTGATCAACGTGTTGTTATTTCCTATTTCTACCTTCAAGTGACAGCTTCTTTTCAATTGTTGTTTTTCCAATCAGTCGAATGATAATTATCACCATCACACAGTATACGTAAAGCATCAATACGTCTACTTAAACCATGGTAACATTGCTTGTATCTTTAATACAACTATAATGCATCAGGTAGGCGTTGATTGGCTGACTGGTTGGTGAGTTGGTAGTAGATGATTAATGATACATTTTGACGCAATATCACGGTAACGTTGAGATCTTTGATACACAGCAGTTGCCTCGTTTTATTAGCAGCGACGGCGATAATTTTATTGATCGACAAGTGGTGATTTCCTGTTTCTATGTTAACCCAGAAAAGTCTTCTTTGAAATTGATAATTGAACAAAATTCACTCCAGTGGAGGAGCTGCCGTATTGGCTTATGTATTTTGGAACGATTATCACATAAGTTTAGATATCGAGTCTCTAAGGCTTAAGTCTAAACCGATTGCAAATAACTTACATGATTACCGCTATCTTTCTTAAGCAACATGTGTGATGAAATTAAATAAAACGAATAGTGACCCAACATTTTAAGCATGTCAACAATAACTATATAAAAAATCAAATACAAATTTCGAAAAAAAAATTTGAAATGATTCTTAACTTAAGATATTGTTTGCGTACGACGCAGTAATGTTTAGGTGCAAAAACGGATATTTATTTGCACGAAAATCAACCACTACTTCTAAACAACACAGTAGCCAATTGCAGTCTGACCACAATAATTTTCCTTACCCTGTACCAGTTTTCTCCTCGGCAGAACTGAGGTATTGTTTTCCACAGCGAATTACTCAACATTACGGGGCAAAAAACGCTACCATGGTAACATGGTAGAGGCCATACCTATGGCCCCCAAAAATATCTCCGGTTTATAGTCTCCGAGCGCAGGAAAAAATAACGTTAGTTCCTGGTTCAATTTCTGAGATTGCAAAATATCTCCTTTTTAAAACTGTCGCTAGGGTCACTCTGATCTGTGATGACGTCAGCAAACATTTTTTAAAAGAAAAGATGTGACTTGTCACTTTATTCACAGAAGTAATTTTCCAATTTCCTATCATATTGGCTGCAGAATATTTTTTCTGTTAAACATCTGGTATCGACCGGAAGAAAAGGTAAAAATGGGGTCATATATGTGTACGAAATGTCACATAATTCGAAATCTGTAAGATGATGCAAAGATTGTTAATTTATCTATTGTGGTTCATGAGATATGATTTTTTAAATATTTAACCTCTATTTGATGTATTTCGATATCTGATGACGTTATTATGACGTCACAACTTCATTATGACATCATTACATATATTTACATTCATGTCAACGTAAAATTATTTGTGAAGGTATAAATTAGTCTAAACTTTACAACTATGGTTTTCTCTTCTTAGAAGTTCCACGACAAAACTCACATCCGTGGCGACTTGACCAAAGGCCATGGCTACGTGGAGTTCAGTTCCGCGTGCGACTTGACTTAAGGCTATAACCATGTGCTATACCCATGTGAAATTACCTATACGTTGTCCAATGTTTTAGTACGTGTGTCGTACTGTATGAAAGTTGGCATAACAGGTCATACATTAAATTTCACAAAGTGAAGTTTCTCATGTGGTAATATCATTTCAATAGTAATACATTTTTATGAAATAAATAACTGATGTTGTGTACAACACAGTATTATTGACACTTGAAAATGGTATCTAAATTTACTTACTTTTGACCATAACTTCTGTTTCAGTTCTATGAATACATTTAAACTTGACAAAATGTATTTCTTATTATGTCGTCTATTATTCTGCGAAGTTTAGTGAAATAGTATTATATGGCTTATATGGTGACATGGTCTTATAATGGTCTTATATATCTTTTAAAAAGGTCGCATGTCAATAATAGTTTCGTCCACTTGAAGTCATGTGCAAATACCCAATCATATTCGCTGCATACCCTATAAAAGTGCTTCAGAATATTTTTTTCACTTAAGGTCAGATTGGGGTTATGTCTGTGTACGAAATGTCACATAATTTGTGATCTGTAGGATGATGCAAAAATTGTGAAAATATCTTTTGTGATTCATGAGAAATTATTTTTTTAAATATTAAACTTTAAGAACTCAAAACGAGGCCGTAGCGATGGCATCTTTGGAGGTGTAGAAGCCAGTTTGTCGACTGACTTCAACGGCGGTAAATCAATGAATACATCTTCAAAATCGCTGCAAGATGGGGGCAGTCGTGAACATTTTTTCTGGGGAGAGGGGCAGGTAGGCATGATAAAGATCTTTGAGGGGAATAGGCCTGAACAATTGTTTCCCTCCAAAAAATTGCCGAACAAGTGGGGGTTGGCGTTAGAAACTTTACCCTGAAATTAAATCACCTCTGTCACAGGGTTAATGGCTTGATTTAGTGGCTTAATTGCCGACTGAGACACGATTTGCCTACTACCAAATTGATATCGTCACACCTCCACACCCACCTTTGACTACCGCGTTGCCTCAAATCCGTGGAAAGCCCGATAAAATGGCGGATAGTGACTGTCAGTCGTATAATCATGAAACCTTATTGTTCAATCTGTGTTGTTTTATTGACAAGCAGTATATGTGTACTGAGGGTTCTTTAGGTATCATAACTTGTACGAATTAATTCAAGATCGATGATAAAGTGCAGGGTTTTGCTTTCATCAAAGACTTCAAAGAATTTCTTACCTTCCGGAGAAGTTGTGTGAACGAGAACTTGAAACCACAGAACAAAACGTATTTGACGGGAAAACTTAGTCTCATATACGTGGCACAAAACTGATTGTACACAACTCAACTAGCACAGCCAAACACCGCGGTTACCAATTGCCGTCTGACTTCAATATTACTGCTATGATTATTCTTCTCCCTACGAACGCCGTCCTCGGCAGTTGCTCATTAAAGATTCACAAATGACGTCATGGTATCATTGTTGATAGATGCCCTACCTACTGACTAATTTTTAATATTGATTTTCAGAAATGGGCAAACGTTCATACCCCTATGTGAAAACAGTCGTTTATTTAAAGCACAGCACAGCAGAATTCCGATCAATCCAGAAATTGTGGCTGCAATTGGACATACATCGTTTCATAGCAACAAAAAAATCAAAACAAAACAAATCAACAAAAAATGCCGCTGCACAGGTCTGAGTTGACGCGCGTGGAGACCAGATACCGGATACTTTTTTGGCATGGCAGAATTCCAATCGATCCAGCAATTTTGGCTGCAATTGGACATCGTTTCATAGCAAAAAAAAAGTAAATTAAAAAATGCCGATGCGCTGGTCTGAGGCGACGCGCGTAGAGACAAGAAACCGGAGACTTTTTTGGCCTTATCTCCTAGACTATATACGTGTACGTACATGATTAATGCGCAAGTAGGGCTTGCCTGCATAATTAAGGTTATGTGTTGACTCATGATACTTTGCGACTTCGCGATCTTGTGAAAGAAATGTGCGTGTACCAGCGTGTATTGGATATATCAGTGGGCACGAGCAAAGCAGTTTGACCGACCAAAGAATAATCAAGGCGCATGCGCGCAAAGTTATTATGGAAAAATTATTTGGATGAATATTTGGTGTATATATCCCCCCCCCCCCAAGATTTACTCCCGTGATTTGAAATATCAAGGTAAAATCGGCCATGTACACAGACTATACGGTATTTAATATCACCGCTGTTATTTTGAGCTCTACATATACCGTAACGTACAACACCATATTGCAGAGAGTTCATGGACTATTATAGAGCACTGTTGGTTACAGTTATAACAACAAAATATTACAACTTCGTGGACAAATAAAAAATATAAATTGAATTCACATTTTTTTTCTAATTAAAGGTAAATGAAGCATTTATCACTCGTCTAAATATAGATACCAATCTTTAGAAGGGTAGTTTCAACATCCGTCGCTGAAGGTCAACTCGGCAGGCACATTATTGATTTGGTCGAGATATGAGGTATGTACACACTCAGGTGTGGATTGCTTCTAAAAAGTGGGGCGGGGGGGGGGGAAACACATGTGAGCGTGCGCAGTGTGAAGTTGCAGTGTTAAACTATGCTCTAGATACTCTGTGAGGTTTGTTCTGAATGCTTTATGAGAACTTCTTCCAAAGACGTAGAAAGCAATACGACTTACTTTTCAGCTTTTTCATTATTCACAATATCAACGGTACAAAGAAGCAATGTAGTTGCCTAAGGAAAAGTGTATTATTAAAGTTTTAATACATTTAGAAATTTGATCATTTAAGTTCACATTATCATTAGCGCACGACAATACAATAGTGCGGCTGGACATATCAAAATTGCTCACATGAAGACAATCAAGCACACTGATTGAAACGTCCAGTTGTCAACCACCGGTTCGTTATAGAATCAACATAATTGCACAACTCATTACAGAATTGACATAGTGAAACTGCAAACCTTCCTGGATTATACATCCAACATGCCAATCTTATTTTATGTTCAAAGGGTACACCATTGACAATAATTTGAAAACAAACTTAACACATTATTTTCTTGGGGCCCTAAGTAAATATTAATAATTGCCATTTTCCAATTTTGAGAGAACTTGTGTCCCGTAGAAAAACTAAACAGCATAAGTTTTTATTATCTAAACCCACAGTAAAATATTGTAAAATGTCACTTTCTCTCAACCCCTTTTAACTCAAATTCACTGGAGGAAAACAAATGGTCCTCTAATGTAAAATGAACTCGCCTTCTGTGAGTTTGTCCTTGCAAAGTTATGCTATTAGGAAGCAAAATTACCCAAGTATTGTCCACAAATTGTGTAAATTGTTTGCATGTGTAAATGTAAGAGGCCACATGTTTTCCTCTAGTGGACGGACCTTAGGCTTTTCTGAAATCGCGACAAAAGGAGTTCGGACAAAATGACTTTTTTTTTACAGTATGTTACCTTGTTTAGTTTCATTATAACATAACCTCTCTAAAAATGGTGAAATGCCATTTATGATATTTGCTTAGAGCCCATCTTCAAATCTCACTTAACTTGAACATGATAGTGATGGTACCAAACATCCTGAGAAGATATTCCGTCTGGTATGATGTTATTAAAAACAATTAAAAAACGTGAATACAAATTTTTATCAGAATGGATCACTATTTTCTCATCATCGACAGAACGGGAAAAGCTTAAACTTTCACAGGTTGGTTTCTATACATATATCTTCATTCCTATAAAGTATGGATGCATTTATAAACATTTTAACAATGTGTACAATCAATTAAAATAAATAAATCAGTTATGAACACAATAAATGATTGTGTATTTTTCACTTGTTTTGAAGTGGAATACATGGCTCGTAAAAATGCCATTCGACTGAATAGGAGCTTCCAAGACCTATGTACCATTCACTCGCCTCAGGAATAGACGGGCCGTTATCGATGAAGAAAGGTTCCTCCATCCCTTTCATCCCTACTTCAACGTGGCTGCTATCGATCATGTTTATCACGACTGGTGAACCCACGAAGTTAAAATTAGATTTGGTGTTTAAGTTTGAAGAACCATCGTATGTTGTTGTTATACTGGCTGTTGAATCTGCAGCCTTCAGTTCTACATAATAAATTATATAATATAACAAAATAAATTAAAGTGAAATTGGTGTGAACACCAGGCGTTTGATTATTGTTGAACCATAATAATGTTATGTTTACTGTAAACAAATTAACACATACACATATCGTAATGAAGCACTAGTAGACCTAACATTAGGCCCTCAAACTGGCTGATTCGGTTCATGCTCCATGCTTTGAATCGAAATAATTAATACCCTTTAATAAAACGTTGTTAAAATAATAATAATAAAATCTTATAGCCCCTCCAATCCTTTTTAGGGGGCCTTTTTGGTCATCGTTTTGACCTGTAGTGCCCCCCCCCCCCCCTAACTCAGCTTGGATCCTTCCCTGAAAAATAATGGTTAATTGTATTCTGTTTGGTTTTGGTCATTGAAGTAAATAAAATCAAATAAACTTACCCACAGTATATACATCATTACTGAGCGAAAAGAACACTTTTACACGTAGGTCTGCATAAGAATCCTCAACGATGAATTCAATGCGTATCGGTGCAGTTAGTGGCCCTGGTATCAGCACGCGTATTAACGGTTGCGCGGTGTAAATCTGGCACGGTGAAGTGGTCACTGAGATTCAATGCACACAAAATATATTATTTATCTAATAGTAATATTTGCACTGTTAAAGCCCCTATACACTATTGGTAATTTCTAAAGATAAATCAATGATCGCAGTTTACAACAATCTTACTTGGTGTAAATAAAACGTCTATTGAAATCTTTCGGCTGAGTTGATTTCATTTAAGCAAACTTATTTCCTAACTAAACTTTGAGCTTCTGGAGATGTAAATTCCACGTTAGAATGAATACAGTACTTCTTATTGCATTTTCACTATTTTCTCGTTAACGAAATAAGTTGAAACTTCCATAGATTCGTTTGTGTATATACCCTCTTGATTCTTATTAAGTATGGATGCATTATGGATAGTTTATCAAAAGTGCGTAGCTGGGTTTAAACGCAGAATGTACTTTTTATTTGAATTCTTAATTTCTACTGAAATGTTTATGCAGAAATGAGGCCTACCTGATGTGTCGCGGGTATCTCCCGTGTAGCCAGCCATCTAGCTGTCTACGCCATCTACACAGGTTGCTCTGTTCATACATGGATTATTACTACAGTCATCGATATCTGAACAAAACAAACGTGAATTGTAAGAACCAAATGTCATGACAAAAATATTTCTGATCGACAAACCAACATTTACTTCGCACCTATAGCGCTAAGTATTAGTTTACCTGTAGCGCAGATATCTCCCGTGTAGCCAGCCACACATGTACAGGTAAAGCTGTCCACGCCATCCACACAGGTTGCTCCGTTTATACATGGATCAGGTGTACAATCATCGATATCTGAACAAACAAAAACATAAATTGTAAGAAAAAGACGACATGATCGACAAACCAATATTTACTTCTCCATTTAGCACTAAATATTTACCTGTAGCACAGGTATCTCCTGTGTAACCATCCACACATGTACAGGTAAAGCTGTCCACGCCATCCACACAGGTTGCTCCGTTTATACATGGATCAGGTGTACAATCATCGATATCTGAACAAACAAAAACATAAATTGTAAGAAAAAGACGACATGATCGACAAACCAATATTTACTTCTCCCCTTAGCACTAAATATTTACCTGTAGCGCAGGTATCTCCCGTGTATCCAGCCACACATGTACAGGTAAAGCTGTCCACGCCATCCACACAGGTTGCTCCGTTCATACATGGATCAGGAGTACAGTCATCGATATCTAAACAAACGTGAATTGTAAGAAGCAGACAACATGACAGAAGACTAGTCTCTGATCGACAAACCAACATTTACTTCTCTCCTTGGCGCTAAGTATTATTTTACCTTCAGCGCAGGTATCTCCAGCGTAGCCTTCCACACATGTACAGGTAAAGCTATCCACGCCATCCACACAGGTTGATCCGTTCATACATGGATTAGGAGCACAGTCATCGATATCTGAAAAAATAATAATGCATTGTAATAAGCAGATGAATTGAAAAGGGCCAGCTCGTCAAACCAACATTTGTTTCACCTCTAACGGTGCTTAGTATTTACCTGTAGTACTTGTATTTCCCTTGTATCCACACATGTACATGTAAAGATATCTACGCAATCCACACAGTACATTTCAGCTCCGTATCAGGAGTACAGTTTATATCGTATGCATTTGTGCACGCTGTATTGATTCGATTTAGCATAAACTTGTTACCAGGATTAACTTTTTCACTGAATTAAATTTTTGGCCACGGCCAAAAGATGGCGCTATATACGCAAACGCTGATACTTCAAGCGTGTGCTCTTCCTCATAACGGTTACTAAAGCAGAGTATTTCGCTGTACAATAATTAACCCGTTTTTCAGGTGAAAAAAACATTTCTTAGTCAAGGATAAAGTCAAGTAATAGTTGTTCCGAAAGAATTGAGCTGAAAGAAGTGGGTGAGAAGAATGCAGTAAGTGAACATTTCTGGTGTGTACATAACATGAAGTTATTTAATCATTCAAGCGACAGTTACTGTGGTGATATCACTGTCTTGCATACGTTTGTAAGTAAATGAACCCAAACACTGAGCCGCAAAATAACCCGAAGTGCAATCACCGATAGAGGGCTACGATGTACACGAAGCGGATAATTTAATACACACCATAAATGGGAGACGAATCATGTTCACCGATAGAGGGCTACGATCACAGTGCACGGAGCACTAAGGAGCAGGCCAGTCATGTGATCGGGAAAATCATTATCGGAAACTAAGGCTGACGTTCTAGCCAGAACGAAGTGAGAAAAACATATTTTAAACTCCTAATGGTTGTTTGATAAGATTTCATGCAAAACCTTGCTAATGAGTTCAGTATATGCCACTTGAATTGTATATCAGTTAAAATACATGAATATTTCAAAAATAATACAAATAGTGCGAATACATTTGGTCTGAAAATTTCAATCATATCTTACTTTCATTTTCATGAACATCTTCGTGAAATTCTTCATCAAAGTAGAGATGGTTGCAATGCAGATTTATCATCGGAATACACTGCTGAGTTGAGCTGACAGAGCTTGTTATAATTGCAGTAGTTGAATGACTTACACGCATCTTCTTGTAGACAAAAAACCGCACAAGTCACGTATGATCGAGCCGTTTGGGTGCGGTAAACCTTACCTTTAAGTACATGATCTAGTATGGGGCCTGGATGAAATTGATGCGGGTTACCAGCACGCATTTGATACTCGCGTGATTGTGATGGACATGTACCGCTGATATCATCACATGCATTTACGGTTACGATGATCGTTGCCAACAGAGCGAGAGTGTTTAAAGTAATGACAGCCACTGTGTTCATTAATCTGTAATTACCAACAAATTAAGAACAGACATTACGAGTCATCAACTAGTTTTGGTCTATCAAAATTTGTTATTATAATAAACGTACACATAGATCTTTTTCAGTTGATTAGTAAAACACAGATAATCACGTATGTGACATCGATTAATATTCCCATTATCATCCTGTGCTCTGCAGAATAGACTTGCAGTTAATTATTCATGCAACGTCAGGCGCCCAAGAAAGGAACGACATTTCAATGCCGGGAACAGTTTGTATCAACCTCGACCTCAAGGCTTTTTTCAGCAGTATCGACCATACCCGCTATCAATACATCGGGAAGGACATGATTTGAAGGAGGTGGGCGAGAGGATGAGATGCAGCTTGAAGCAAGGTGTATCAATAACGTGAAGGATTCTGTGCAATTATATTTTGTACTGTTGTCAAACTGTAATTATATATTATATAGGCAGTTATATACAATATATTGGTTTAGAGCGTTTTCCATTTGCACAACGATACAAAATATATCACTACAGTACAATTTTCACCGTTCCATTACTTGGCTTCGCCTCGTGAAACGGAACGGTGAAAATGTTCACCTCGTTTAAATATGTCAGTCAATAACCAATCCGGGATGAACAAAATGACGACAATTTCAACACAATTTCTGAAATTCGGTCCAGGGTTAGTATGAATAACATACTGAGCCAAAACAATTCACATTTAAAGTAATTCATTAAAACAACTCAAAATAATAGTCATTCATATAGGCATTATAGTATGAAGAAGAAAACAATTTTTTTTTTAAAGTAACCAGTCGGCGTTGGGAAAACGTTTTCCCGCCAGGGTCTACAAGTGAGTTAGAGGTACACCCTGGAAACAAGGTTGATTGGCCATCATGTTTAAGACATTTACCTCATGGTATACATCTATAGTAGCAAGAATATTGATACAGTTCAGCAAATTCGCCAGATTCCAGAAATGTGTGATGGTAATTGTAAACGGGCACTGGCAATTTAACATGACTATTGCAATAATTATAACAGTAAATTTATTTCTTCTTTCAATATCGACTTTTACAATAACAGTGCGATAGTACGAAAATCCGTTAGTGCCACTATCAGTATGCATTGCATCCACGTATTATGAAGTATATGTTATAAGGCCTGTTTTAAAAAAAAATTGTTATATAAATTATAATAATTATGTTAAAGATATCTTGCCCATGTTTGACTCAAGATACCTCAAAAATAGAAGTTAAAAAGCGAACGAATTGCGAATGATAATATCATTATTAAATGGTAACAAATATAAAATTCGGTAGTTGGAAACTACAAGCGATATTTAAAATACAAGCGATATTTAAAATGCGCTTTTATTCTGATTGACAGCCACGCTGGCCAATCGGAAGACTGCACATGCTCTCATGTAAGCTGAGGATTAAAATAGTGGGCCAGCATTTTAGTAAATTCGGTTTTTAAGTTACTGGTACTAATCCTTGACGATTTCTTTCGTTCAGTGTCTCAAATAAAAGCTTATAACTTCCTTAACTCCAGAAAAACAGCAATTCAACATTTAAATCTATTTTTACCGTCATATCAGCCCAAACTTACCTTACCACCTCATATATTGTTACAACCACACTGGACAAAAGTTAGCCATGTTTTTCTTCTATAAAAAATAGAGTTTCTGTTCAGTTTTAATAATGCAATTGCGCACATGTAGATTGTTCCATTTGAAACTACACAGTAATTTACGTGAATGTGAACGGTAGTCGGTAGTTATGGTGTGTAGGCCTAAATCGTGATGGCACACCCCCATTATAACCCTCCCCGTCCCCGTAAAATTTTCTTTGGAAACATTTGGCAGTGTGAAAACACCACTAAGACTGTGGGTAATGGACACAATAATGTGCCAAACATTTCATTGAAAAAAAGCTGGTGGCGCGATATACCAGCCAAATTCAAAACTCTGGACGGACAGAGAGAGCTTTCTTGGTGAGACTTCTCAGTATAGATACGGCATGTTACTGTGTCAAGGTGTGCTAAAATGTTCGCTGACCATTGTAAACCGAGACATAACGCGCGTGTATATTTTCTCAAGTGGTCTATATAAAAATGCATATTGTGTAATGTGATTCCACTTACCGTATTTTGCTTCTGTAGTGGCGGGAACACAACTGACGACAAACGAACTGAAACATGTCGATGTCGTATAACTTCAAGAACTGGCTGTCATGTACATAAACAACTTAAGATACCAACAAGCGACTATGAGCGAGAAATCGCAGATCAAGTGTGTCTCAAATTATACTGTCAAATTGTGCGAATTGTTGTTAGGTACAGTTGTTTCCCCGTTGCCATATCAAATACTGATCGAATGACGCGTCAAGGCTTTGAAACTCCTCCTTTTTAATATCATCGCTTTACGTATTTGGGCCAAGGTTTGTCACGTACCGGTAGTCGTTTTAAAGGGTACCTTTATTCATAAATGGTAATGGTGAGCAAAACGTCATCTATGAGTACAAGCTTACTCTCTTTAGAATCAAGATATATAATTAATTCACCGTCAAACTCTAGTGGCATGGTATAGCGGTCAGAACGCTCGCCTTGCAAATAGAAGGTAACGTGTTCAAGAATTGGTTTTTTCAACATTTTTAATACATTTTTGTAGACATTTGCTTAACTACAAAATTAATTCAGAAGCAAAGCCTTTCAGAAACAAAGCCTCTCTTTGAATCAAGATATACATTAAAACAACCAATTACCTGTGAAAGTTTCAGTTCACTGCGAAGTTATGAGAAAAGTATTAAAAGCATTCACAAAATTGGTTACAGAAAACACGAGCAAACATGTGCAAACATTTTCATAGTTTTTTCTTCTCTGAAACGAGAGCTGACTTCACTTTTTCAGCATAATTGGTACCTTTAACTAACTCCACATCAACTTCACATTTCCTTTAAATTGAAAAATAAAATTACCTGCGGATTATCATCTATATATTACCACATAAAGCCTCCCAGACGCGGCACCTACCAAAAAATAGTTATAGGGGATATATTGATTACACCATACACGTAAATAAATGCCATTATGTGGAGGATCCGTGCCAAATAAAGCCAACTGAGGCTACAATGAAAGAAAATGATCGACTAGACATGTAGGTTACGCCAGAAGGATTACAACTGCTTTCAATCTGTAGGGTGGCATA
>CM055816.1:16499014-16524889 GCA_029582265.1 Zoroaster sp. YZ-2022
GTGGCTGTCATTACTTTAAACACTCTCACTCTGTTGACAACGATCATCGTAACCGTAAATGCATGTGATGATATCAGCGGGACATGTCCACCACAATCACGCGAGTATCAAATGCGTGCTGGTAACTCGCATCAATTTCATCCAGGCCCCATACTAGATCATGTACTTAAAGGTAAGGTTTACCGCACCCAAACTGCTCGGTCATACGTGACGTGTGCAGTATTTTGTCTACACGAAGATACATGTAAGTCATTCAACTACTGCAATTATAACAAGCTCTGTCAGCTTAACTCAGCAGTGTATTCCGATGATAAATCTGCATTGCAACCATCTAGTGGATGTCTCTACTTTGATGAAGAATTTCACGAAGATGTTCATGAAAATGAAAGTAAGACATTATTGAAATATTCATGTATTTTTTACTGATATACAATTCATGTGGCATATACTTAACTCATTTGCAAGGTTTTGCATGAAATCTTATGAAACAACGATTGGGAGTTTAAACGATTTGTTTTCCTCTCTTCGTTCCCGCTGGAACGTCAACCTTGGTTTCCGATAATAATTTTCCCGATCACATGACTGGCCTGCTCTTTCGTGCTCTGTGCACTGTGATCGTAGCCCTCTATCGGTGAACATGATTCGTCTCCCATTTATGGTGTGTATTAAATTATCCGCTTCGTGCACATCGTAGCCCTCTATCGGTGATTGCACTTTGGTAACGAGATCAGGGCATTTCGCGGTTCATTGTTTGGGTCCATTTACTTACAAACGTATGCAAGACAGCAATATCACCACATTAACTGTCGCTTGAATGATTAAATAACTTCATGTTATGTACACACCAGATATGTCACTTACTGCATTCCATCTTCTCACCCAATTCTTTCAAATGCCATACATTTTTTCTCTGTTTTGGAACACATCATCGGACTTTATCCTTTAGTAAGAAATGGATTTTTCACCTGAAAAACGGGTTAAAATTACACAGCGAAATACTCTGCTTTAATAACCGTGACACTTGAACTGAGAAATAGTGCACGCTATCAGCGTTCTGATTGCAACCGCATTGGCGTATATAGCACCCTCTTTTAGCCATGGCCAACAATTTTAATTCAGTGAAAAAAATTATCCTGGTAACCATTTTAGTTAAACTGAGTCAATACAGTGCACTCAAAAGCTCACAATATACTCCAGATCTATGTATGAATGGAGCTGTGTGGATTGCGTGGATATCTTTACAAGGGAAATACAAGTACTACAGTTAAACACTGAGCACCATTAGAGGTAATGACGTCTGCTTACAATTCACGTTTGTTATGTTCAGATATCGATGACTGTACACCTGATCCATGTATGAACGGAGCAACCTGTGTGGATGGCGTAGACAGCTTTACGTGTACATGTGTGGATGGTTACACAGGAGATACCTGCGCTACAGGTAAATATTTAGTGCTAAAGGGAGAAGTAAATGTTGGTTTGTCGATCATGTCGTCTGCTTCTGACAATTCACGTTTGTTTTGTTCAGATATCGATGACTGTACACCTGATCCATGTATGAACGGAGCAACCTGTGTGGATGGCGTGGACAGCTTTACCTGTACATGTGTGGATGGCTACACGGGAGATACCTGCGCTACAGGTAAATACTTAGCGCTATAAGAGTTGAAATAAATGTTGGTTTTTCGATCAGAGACTAGTCTCCTGTCATGACATCTGCTTCGTACAATTCACGTTTGTTTTGTTCAGATATCGATGACTGTACTCCTGATCCATGTATGAACGGAGCAACCTGTGTGGATGGCGTAGACAGCTTTACGTGTACATGTGTGGATGGTTACACAGGAGATACCTGCGCTACAGGTAAATATTTAGTGCTAAAGGGAGAAGTAAATGTTGGTTTGTCGATCATGTCGTCTGCTTCTGACGATTCACGTTTGTTTTGTTCAGATATCGATGACTGTACACCTGATCCATGTATGAACGGAGCAACCTGTGTGGATGGCGTGGACAGCTTTACCTGTACATGTGTGGATGGCTACACGGGAGATACCTGCGCTACAGGTAAATACTTAGCGCTATAAGAGTTGAAATAAATGTTGGTTTTTCGATCAGAGACTAGTCTCCTGTCATGACATCTGCTTCGTACAATTCACGTTTGTTTTGTTCAGATATCAATGACTGTACTCCTGAACCATGTATGAACGGAGCAACCTGTGTGGATGGCGTGGACAGCTTTACCTGTACATGTGTGGATGGCTACACGGGAGATACCTGCGTTACAGGTAACTACTTAGCGCTATGAGAGTTGAAATAAATGTTGGTTTTTCGATCAGAAACTAGTCTCCTGTCATGACGTCTCCTTCTTACAATTCACGTTTGTTTTGTTCAGATATCGATAATTGTACACCTGATCCATGTATGAATGGAGCAACCTGTGTGGATGGCGTGGACAGCTTTATCTGTACATGTGTGGATGGTTACACAGGAGATACCTGTGCATCAGGTAAATATTTAGTGCTAAAGGGAGAAGTAAATGTTGGTTTGTCGATCATGTCGTCTGCTTCTGACAATTCATGTTTGTTTTGTTCAGATATCGATGACTGTACACCTGATCCATGTATGAACGGAGCAACCTGTGTGGATGGCGTGGACACCTTTACCTGTACGTGTGTGGATGGCTACACCGGAAATACCTGCAACATATCAGGTAGGCCTCATTTCTGAATTATATTAAAGTGGGGGTTCTGAGCAAATATATAAATTATTGACCTTTCCATTGTTAGAGATGTCATAAGGAAGCTCTACAACATGTCATTTTTATGAATTCAGAAATGTCTGATGTGCAGTGTATGTATGTACATGCATGTACATTGTATCTGAAGATCCTCACTGTGAACAACTCAGAGCTGCGTTCACCGACTTGGAAGCTACGATCCACCACCACAGGAGCCTATATTGCCTGAGAAGTCTATCATGCTACCCTGGCGCTTATAGGAATGTTCAGAGAGGCCATAATAACATTGATTGATGTCAATAGTGTCTGACAATTTTAAATTTTTAAATTATATATATTATTACAACTTACGTTTATTGTATTGCTACGGATCTTTGATGGTGACGAAGAGTGTTTCTGGGATGATGTGGACCAGTAAGGCAATGTTTTATGCCTACCATTTAATTGTGATGAGTTTTGGCCTGTTTGCCAAAATCTCACTGTTTAAAGCTATAGTTTGTTTGACCTACTGAAATGTTAGATCACTGAATCTGCTTTACAGTTGTATACCGGTCCTACAAGATAATCACACTCTTCTCCAATGTTCTCTCTCAGATCATTTGATATTCTCTGTCCTTCACACACTTTCACCACAGGCTTCACACACACAAAATATACCGCCCTATACACAAGTTTACACTGTCCCACGCTTCAATCCTGGGGCTGGCAAAGACTGACAAAATAATCCACAAAGGAGACAACTGAATGAATTGATTCTCTGATTTAATAAACCAACATGAAAAAAAATGGACCCAGTGTGATTGTAATTAATTATGTGTATCTTCCAATTACCTTAATTTGTATCCTCCAATCCTTGCAGTACATGTACATATAGTGCCGCACGCAAAGGCGTTGCTAGAAAGGTCTTGCTGGGGTCCTGTATCCTCCGTGACCCGTACTATGCTACACTGGGGCCGTCAGCCTTCCATTGACCAACGTGACCGCCTCCTTGATCCACGCGTCCAGCCCGTTCCAACAGTACCGGCTGTCTCGCTGTTCCTCAGTAGCTGTGACGCGGGTGTCCCAAGGCGTATCCACGCTATGCGTGTTCCGCCGTAATTCCCCGTGACTGCGCCTCCAGTAGCCTCCTTAGTTTGGTTCCGTTGATTAGTCCCCAGCTCAGCTTCGCTAGCTAAGCTTGTATGCCCAACGCGCTTGCAGGACGTATCTTCCTATCCAAGGGCTTGGCTCACACTACTGCTGGCGATCTCAATCGCCAACTACGCGCACTTACGTACATGTTCCAACTCTCTTAAGCCCAAAAGCAAATGCGAAGCGAATTTTACATCATCAAATTCGCGGCGAATGATTTGCGCAAGTTGAAATGTGTTCAACTTTTGCGAACCTTCGCGGCGAATAAATTATTTGCTGTCAACCATTGTCGACGTCACGAATTTCGCTTCGCATTCGCTTTCGCGTGAAGTATGAACCGGCCTTTAATAGTGATCACTAGTCGCGCGCCCTCACTCCGCTACAATTAACTAGGCTGACCTTCCTCCATACTTAATTTGTTATATTACAGGCCTATTTCTTGATTTTTAATAAGTATGTTTGCATTTAAAGACATTTTACCAAACGTTTATACTGGCTTTCACTGTGCAAACAATTTTTATTAAATACATAATGAATCTGTGTGTATTTGAATCTCAGTGACCACATCTCCTGCTGGTTCGACTTCACCCTGTCAGATCTACACCACGGCACCGAGAAAATCCTTGATGGCACTGACAGCACCAATACGCCTTGAATTCACCATTCAGACTTCTGATATAAACCTATATGCGTTTGTGTTCTTTTCTCCCAACACGAATACCAATGAAGGATACAGAGTAGGTATGTCAATTGATAATAATCCAAGTTCTCTGTGGATTTGTTTCCGCAGACGCTCGGAAGCACTGAATAAACTGTGCTGAAATACATTGGTGATGGGTACAATTAATATAAATTATTCATTATCCCCGACGAAGAAATTCCTTCATTTGTTTTATTTTATTACTGTAAAAACAAACGGAACTACCATGTTGCATGTTTGTTTCTGTTACCTTAACTATCAAACGTAAACAAGATGTAACTGATACTGAGGATCAAGGCGTGGCAACTGGGTGCGTGTGTGTGAGGCACCGCAAAAAAGAGGCATTCGTAAAAACGTATGGAAAATGAATTAATGAACAAAAGGCATTGATACAAAGGTAGAACATTAGTGATGTTGGCTCAACGAGAACAGTCACTTGTAAATTGCATACCTCTGCCACATAGTTTGTAATTAAATTCATCTCTAGGGTACAATCTTTACCGCGGCCACCACGGATATTACCATTATCAAGTTGGTCGCAATGCCGCTTAAAACAAGTAGGTAGGGAAGCCATTGCGTTCATTGTCATCAATGAAAACAAAACCCACAAGACTATGTCACTTAAAATATGACGCAAAATAATACTTATTAACCTTACGTTTGGAACCCAGCAGGTTCATTCTCAAAGGCAAACTGGACGACATACAAACATGAACACATGTACTTAAACTTAACAGTGAGCAAAAGTTAAGTCTGGTGTGAAAGATACACAAAAGAAGAATGTCCAAAAAGCAGACTCAAGTACTGGTCCACGGGACCGGACAAAGAGGAATTAAACGTATATAGATAAAGGAACAGAGAGAACAGGAGTTTTTGTCTAGAAGATTAGTGAAAAGAAAAGAGTCCGACAAAACAGACATATACTCGTAGACTAACAAGCAAGCAAATATAAAAACATTGATAAGTCTGCGGGAGAAAGAACAAATTCCTTCATAAATGTTAAGACCATGTGGTTGAATGGTGTGGATACGCCTGATCCACATCTTTTCTCTGCAACAGCTAATCCTCTATTTATGAACATTTTGGACAGCTTTAGGTCCTATGAATTTAGGTCCTAATGTTGTGTCGTCACTGTAGGCGTATTTGTTTGTTTGTTTGTTTTTACCCGTTTAAGCTACCTGTGTCTGCACTTCATACTATTTTCATGTGATTGTATTTCGTTGTATTATATTTAATTCAGATCTGAAAAACGGTCAAACCGCCACAATAGGAACATTCTACAATGATACGTCCTACTCAAGTACCGGCACTTTTTCCAACTTCATCGGTTTGCCAATCGTGATAACCATGATCAACAACGGCCAAATTGAAGTAGGGATGAAAGGGGTGCAGGAATCTTTCTTCACCAATAGTGGTCCATCTATACCTGAAATGAGTGAATGTTACATTACACTTTTCAGTGCATCACCAGCTGAATGGCATTTTAACGAGCCATGTGTTCCACTTTAAAAGCTAAATGAAGAATACATACTGTTATCCAGGATTTCATATTTTATTTATTTAATGTATTTATTTAAGCAAGATCTGAAGATTGGCAAGTATAATCTAGAGGTTTGCGGTAGCACCATTTAAATTATCTAATAAGTGTGATGTTGCCAAATAAAGTTGGATTCATGCTGCATACATTGATCATGACCTTGGTATGCAGGTCATAGACAGATAGCATTGTGCCCCTGAAGAGCCATTCAAACAATACAGTTTGGATAGCACAATGAGTTGTAAAAATTTGTGTTGGTTCTGAAAAGAACCGTTGGTTGAGAACTTGACGTTTTGATCAGTTTGCTCTGATTGTCTTTAGGAGTGCAATATTGATATCTATAGTGTTATACTGCTTTATTGTACGCTTATAATAACTTAAATTATCAAATTAGTAAACTTATTATAACTTAATATTTTGCATTGCTTTTTGTGCTGGTGATATTGTAAATATATCTTATAACAATGTAAAATGAAATGTTGAAACTTAGCCGTATTGCTTTGGACGCCTTTGTGAATTTAGAATTAGTAATCTTGAAAAATAAGATTAAAAAACACGATATTGTTGTGTAATAAAAACATTCGATCGTATGAAGACAAACTTTACAATTATATATTGAAAATGTACTCATTTTAAGGAAGGTGCAACATTGGTAATGTTGGCAAAACTGTTTCTATGTGTAGGCCCTATAAGCTTAATATCTTTGAGTCCAGGTAAATATTAAACAATTAACCTGTTTAAGTTTCAACTTATTATCTTGTGTCGTTCACGATCGCTTAAGTTTCTTATTCATTCTAACTTGGAAATTTGATTTATAAAAATATGAATTCAGTTTAAAGATTGAAATAATAGAACCGCAGTTTCAAGTTACAGTAAGTTAATAGACAAAAATAAAACATAAAAATGGCCGGACGGCATTTTTTGTTAATTCAATATTTTTGACATAACATGACATTTTTATTTCAGGATGGTTGATACTGGTACCATTTCTAAGCTTCACTAAGTTTTGCTTTAGATTACCAATATTTCACATTTCCTTTAATGTTGATGAAACGGTATTGTGAAATAAACTCGTTTATTCATTCATTATTTAAGAGTGTTAGTTTAAACTGTAGGGTTCGACACTTTGAAACTTAATCACCACATAATTTGTCGACACCCTAAGAAAACCCTTTCGCGGCTCAATGCCACACATAGCCGAATTGAGCGATCCTTAGCCGCCGTCTTAACTAGTGTTAAGTAAAATTTTACGTCTAGTAAATTATTTAGGATATAGCTGTGTATTATTGTTGTGGTGATAATGTGAAACTAGAATTATTTGAAATGTTGAGTGAACAGCTGTTTTGAGATAATGTGAATTTTAATTATTAAATAAAATGTTTAAAATTCAATATTAAATTTTCCCTTCATTAAATAACTGCATTGCTTTGTGTGCCGGTGAAAATGTGAAGATATTTTAAAGCATTGCACAGTGAAATGAACTTAGCCATATCGTTTTTTGTGTATTTGTGAAACTAAAATAAGAGATAATGAAATCAAAAGAAAAGAAAAAATTATGTAAGGTGTTTGCATCCTACACTTCTTGAAAATAATTATATTTTACCTTCACTCAATAACAAATTAACCCTATCAAGCCTGTTTTTAGCGGAAGTTGAGTTCCACAAGATGATGTCAAACACATTCCTTTGGTCACCGTAAGGGTACTTTTTGGTCAACGCTATTGTCCTTTATTTTCATCCATTGGCATCAAACTTGGCCAAACGAACACCATGGAAGAACACATTTATACGTCTGGTGCAATTTCAACACCCCAGCCCATCAATGTTACACGCAGTAATATATATATATATAAGGCATTGAATTGAAACCAGACAAATTACAGCAGCTGGGCAAAAGAGCAAACGAAAAAAGTTCAAACAACAAGAATTTCAGCGATGAAGAGTGTCCAATGGATTTCTCTTTAGTCAACCCTTTCCCAATTATACGATCTAGTCTACGGGCCTGTATCGCTCCATCCGATGTTTCTTTTTTTTCCAGTGGATTCCAGCAGCTAACAGAAAAACTGCAACAAATGTGAACAAACGTAACAATACTATTAAACAAATTTGATCACCTACCTTACCTGAATTTTGTTATCAAAAAAGAAATAAATTAAAAACTAACTCCAACAATTGTTCGATAAAAAGAAGTTAGCTCTGAAGTTTTTTATTGCGTCTCCCTCCCAGCGATTTTTGCTCAAAGTAAAATTCCATTTAAAGTCGTGGTTTTGGAAAAACTATAAATAATTAAAACAAAATAATCTTTCATCTGACATGATTTTAGTTTTTAAGGATAATTACTTATCACTTTTTTAAACGGTATTGTTTACATTAAAACAAATATTGTACGTTTCATTATAGCCAGTGATTTTGCCAATGCAAGTAGTAATTAACGTGTTGTGAAAAATTATGTCAAACTGCACAAAATCTTTCTTAGACTCTTGAAATCTTAATATCTTGCCTCAAACCTTTTATATAAATATTTGAATGTATTTTAATACTTAAATATGGCATACACATATGTTGAAATCTGCGGACTATGAAAATTCCTTACCAGTGTACTTTTCGATCAGCTAAGTTTCTTATTCATTCTAATATGACATGATTTTAGTTTTTAAGGATGATTACTTCACTGTTTTTACACGCTTTCGTTTACATTAAAACAAATATTGTATGTTCCATTATAGCCAGTGATTTTGTCAGTGCAAGTGGTAACCGTAATTAATATGTGTTGAGAAAAAATAAGTGAAACCATACAAAATGTATCTTTCTTAGAATATTGGAATCTTTAAATTTTTTAATATTTGAATGTATTTTTAATATTTACATATAGCCTAGTCTCTTGTCAACAATTTCCTATATGTTGGGATCTGCGGATTATGAAATTTCCTTACCGAAGCACCTGTTTACAGATGTGATATCAGCCCATCTCTGCTTCATATAATGTGTACGGGTACAATTACTATCAAACAAGTCTTATAGCAATCATAACGTCTGCACAACTCACGCAGGATAAATGCCGTATTTGTTGACAAGGGAATGTTTACAATTTCTTTTTTAATAATCATATCATTAAGATACACTCACTGGCCAAAAGTATTGCAACATGCTCAAAATAGCACTTTACAGTAACAGGTGAGATGATAATTTAATCCGATTTCATCGATCTTGTATTACATAGCAAGAACATTATAAAAGAACATTGACTTCAAAACACAGGCACTGTCAAGAAGTCTTAAGTAGTGTAAATAAAATAAAATAAATTATTGTAACACAGTTCTCCAAACTGAACTTTGGTGTGAATTTCAATGTTGCAATACTTATGGCCAGTGAGTGTAGTACATTCCATGCTCATATAAGTTATTACCTTAAAATTGTATTTCAATTCAGATTTGACAAACCACTAAAGTTATTTCATTTTAAATGAGAATTCAAATGACTATGACGCAATGTCCAGAATTATTGATGTTTTTGATATTTTCTTTATTAAAAAGTTCCTTTCATCGTTGTCATTCAAAATGCTGATATATTTTCAATGTCAAATAATTTTGAGCACGGAATATACTTCTTTAAGAAAAATTGTTTCAATTGACAGGAATTAAATAACACAAAGATATTGTTGTATAGCTGTGGGGGCCGGGGCTATCCACAAATTTTAGATATTTAATGATATTTTAAAATATTTTAAAGAGAAATATACATGAAGGCGTAAATGATATACATTTTTTTCAACCAGTGTTTCTTGAAAATTATTAACATCAAATAATGCACCATTTCAAGGCAGAGGTATCCTGAGCGATTACTCAAATGTCGAAAATATTGGATAGCCCAAATACACTTAGTATCTGTATACAAATTGGATCCAGTGACCAATGACGTGCAATAAACCGAGTGAGGAACCGCATAAAAGTTGTTTTCTCTAATTTTTGAGTATATGTAACAAAACCATATAAAATTTACGGTTGCAGTTCGTGACCAAATACATCCCTTTGTCCAACACTTAATCATTAAGCCCTTTTTTTTCGATTCTTTTGGATGCCAGTGCAGGGCAATTAATCCTTTTAGTACCCAATTTTTATCAAATGTGTCTCCAACTTTAATGATGTAAACCTGAATTCTTAGTGATTACATTATGGAGAGAGATATTGACATCACTTTCCTGGCTGAAACCTGGCTTTATCCAGATGACTATGTCATCATCAGTGAATGTTCCCCTGCTGGGTATTCTTTCATCAACTTTTCACATAGTGTGACTGATTTTCATGGAGAAATTGGAGTAATTTACAAAACCCAGCTTAATCTCATGACCATCCCGAGCCCAATCGTTTCCACTAAATTTGAGCACGGCCTGGTGACTGATCAAGACAAGTCTATACTGTTTGCTGTTGCCTATAGACCACCGCCTTCTCTGTCTAAAAAGTTCAAATCCTCAGATTTCCTGACTGAATTTGATAACTTCATTACTGAGGTGGACAACATCCCCGGTAAACACCTCCTACTAAATCTGAAACATCCAGATTTCTCACAACCTTGTCCAGTTCTGATCTTCATCAGTTTGTGTCTGGACCTTGTTATTGGCCATCAGGAAGACTTGGTCCATGACTGCATGACACATGATAATTTGATGTCCGACCATTAGAGTGTCGTGGCCGAGCGGTCTAGCTTACCGTACTCAAGTTCTGGTGTTAGCAGCAGAATGTGGGTTCGAATCCCGGCCGTGACACTTGTGTCCTTGAGCAAGACACTTAACCATAATTGCTTCTCTCCACCCAGGGGTTAAATGGGTACCTGTGAGGGCAGAGTTGGTTGATTAGCCCTATATGCGCTGTAATGGCAGCAATTGAGCTGTATACTCCACAGGGAGCTGAGACGGTTTCAGGAATGATTTATGAGCCTTATGAGCCTCATAAGCAGGGGTAATGATATAATGCGCCTTGAGCACCACTTAGTTGGTGGATACGTGCGCTATATAAGTCCACACATTATTATTATTATTATTATTATCATGCCATACATTTCAAACTAAACCGTAGGAAGCCTGACTTTCCAAGAGTCCTTACAGAACTGTCAACGCTGATGCGCTTGCCCGTGACCTCAATGAAAAACTCAAACCATTACTCGAACTTGGCAATGTTAATAATCAGGTTACGTTTTACAATAATATTGTCCGTCAAATCATTGTTGCTCAATGCCCCCTTAAGACGGTCGAGCGCTCTGTACGACCGAGAACGCCCTGGTACAACAGCAACATCCATGAAGGAAGACGTGATAAACGCCGGCTTGAACGTAGATGGCGGAAATCTAAACTTTCTGTTGATCGCAATGCCTACCAATCCCATCTATCAGTCATCTCTGATCTCATCACATCTGCCAAGGCGACTTACTTTAAGAACAAGCTGTCTGCCAGCAACGTCAAGGATATTCATTGGACAGTACAGAAACTCCTTAATAATAGGACAACTATTTATCCTAATGTCAAATCTAAGCAAGATCTTAGTAACCAATTTTCCCAGTTTTTCGCTAACAAGATTGTTAAGATCAGAGGTGAACCTTGATGGTACCTTTCAGACAGATCCTGTTACTTCATTATTCTCTGATCGTGATTTTCCTTGTAATATCACCAATGACAATCTTCTTTCAGAATTTGACAGAGTCACTGATCATGAGATTCTTAAAATAATTACCAGTTCCCCTAATAAATCTTGTTCTCTCGATTTCATGCCAACCTGGTTACTTAAAGCTAATGTGCTTCTGCCATATATTACCTACATTGTATTATTCTTTTTCTACAGGTACCTTCCCACAGGACTTGTCTCGAGCCATTGTCACTCCCATACTAAAGAAACATAACCTGGATGGAAATTAGCTTAAAAACTACCGCCCAGTTTCTACCATTCCCTTCCTCTCCAAAGTCATGGAGAAGGTTGTCCTTTATCATGTCAATGGCCATGTCAATGACAATTCCTTGCATCAAACTTTCCAATAAGCCTATAAGATCAATCATAGCACTGAGACAGGTCTATTGCGTGTCAAAAATGACATAATGCTTGCTATCGACAAACAGATGACAATGTTACTTGTCATGCTTGATTTATCGTCAGCTTTTGACACTATAGACCATGATATCCTTGTTGTGAGACTTTCTAAATCTTTTGGTTTGCATGGTCTTGCTTTGCGGTGGTTCAGTGACTACCTTAGCGCACGACGAAGTCGTGTCTGTGTCGCTAATGTCTTTTCGGACGAACAACCCGTGGATTTCGGCGTCCCTCAGGGCTCGATCATTGGACCATTGCTTTTCAACTTCTATACCAAACCTGTTTCTGACATAATAGAGAGTCATCAATTACATTACCACATTTATGCAGATGATACTCAGCTTTACACGTACTTTAACCCCTCCATTCCTGGCGATTCTGATAGGGCACTTTACAAGCTCTCTACCTGTATCGCAAGAATTAAACAATGGACGATTCTTAACAAACTTAAGTTTAATGACAGTAAAACAGAGTTCTTTATCGCTGCTTCTCCTCGTGTCATCAACTCACTGTCGGGTCTTACACTTCAGGTAGGAGATACAATAATTCAGCCTTCGAGCACAGTCAGGAACCTTGGGGTCATATTTGATTCTACCATGTCCATGTCGCACCATATCACCTCTGTCTGTAAATCCTTAAACTTACGCAACTTAAATCACCTTCGCAAATACATCGATCAACCCACTTGCCATCACGCAGTACGCTCTCTCATCCTCTCCCGCCTTGACTACTGAAATTCTCTGTAATTTGTACTGTGTTAGTCAAGCGGAGATCAACAGACTCCAGAAAGTACAACATCGAGCTGCTAGGCTGGTATACTCAGTCGGCCGATTCTCTGATGCCCTGGAACATCTGCCACAACGACACTGGTTACCTGCTAAACATCGCATCCTTTTTAAATTACTTCTCAATCTTTTTAAGTGCCAACATGGCGTAGCTCCTCCCTACCTGACTGACCTATTGTCCTCTTATGTCCCAGGTAGGGAGGGGCTTCGGTCTTCATCTGATACATCCCGTTTATATGTTAATATAAAATCACACAAGACTGGTGACAAGGCTTTTGCCATAGCCGGCCCTAAGGAATGGAACAAACTCTCTGTTCACATCAGAAACTCTTCTTCAATCCACATTTAAAAAAAAAACTTCTCAAAACCTTTCTCTTTTTACTTCCTTTGTAGCCATTGCTAGGTTTTCTTTCTTTCTTGATTTGTTAAGCGCTTTGATCTTGTTAAAGGCGCTATATAAATACCCGTTTATTTTTACCCTGTATAGATTAATAGACGTCTGTGAAAAAAATCCACAACTCAGTCGGGGTTCGAAACCACGACCTCCTGGTTACTAGTGCAGACGTCTTAACCTCTTGACCACCGAGCTTGCTCGCTGACGATTGACCGGCTAGAATCATATATAAGTTTGCGTTAATAAAACACGAAACACGAGACCCTCTTGTATCACCAAAATACCTTAAAACGCAGAGCTTTCACGGCGTTAATTCCTGCTGAAACCTATAAACTGTTATTCCCAACCCCAACACGGTCACTTTGTCAACAAAACATTTTTTTTATTATACAAAACATTATAATAACGGTGGCTTTAATTGATTTTCTTTCACCAAAATGCCGAAAAGCTCAGAGCTTCCATACACTAAACATAATGGTTCAAATCTGCACCCATCTGCACCAATAACAGCACCCCTGTGGGTGCAGACTTGGCACCCCCTGGATGTGTGCCTTCCCTACGGGTGCAGATTTACACCCTCAAAGGAGCAAATATGCACCCGTAGGGGAGGCACACATCCAGGGGGTGCCAAGTCTGCACCCACAGGGGTGCTGCTATTGTATCAACGATATGGGTGCAGATTTGAACCATTATTTCTTAGTGTGCAGGGGCTTGTTTGCTTGACCCTCGACAGGGCCTGAAGGCTTTACGCTACGCGCTGTCGCTTTCAGTGCCAGATTTGGACCCCCTCCTCCAACTTCCTGAATCTGCACTTGAAACAAATAAAATATGACAGCATGAATACAAATTGACAAATATAGGCTACGTATAAAGGCATATTATTGTATGTGTCTTGGTCGTTGACGCAACAGAAATCACTTTCAACGGTCAAGGCAATTGGCATAGAAACGAGCTTCAAATCCAGTGACCGATCGATATGCCTATCTTCCTTCAGCAAAAATCCCCGTGAAAAATCGTGCATTGTCTATTTCGGCTATGGACAAGCTTCTACATAGAGAAAAGTCAATATCTTCTGCTGTTTGTGAGACCTTGGCACTAGTACACCGTAGGCCACTCTTAAAATTGCCGGAAACAGTAATTGTTCATCATTATCAAAAAAGATACAGGATCGATTAAATCCACAAATAGGTTGGTATGACAACGAACCCCAACTCATTTACGTAGGCTGCCTCGTTTTTCTCCGTCGTTGTATAACCCTACAGATTGAAACCAGTTGTAATCCTTCTGGCGTAACCTAGACATGTCCAGTCGATCATTTTCTTTCGTTGTAGCCTCAGTTGGCTTTATTTGGCACGGATCCTCCACAAAATGGGATTTATTTACGTGTATGGTGTAACCAATATATCCGCGATAACTGTTTTATGATTATGTGCCGCGTCTGGGAGGCTTTATGCGGTGTAACATAATAGATGATAATCCGCATGTAATTTTTTTTTTCATTTAAAGGAAATGTGAAGTTGATGTGGAGTTAGTTAAAGGTACCAATCAGAGGTCAGCTCTCGTTTCAGAGAAGAAAAAACTACGGAAATCTTTGCACATGTTTGCTCCAATTTTGTAACCAATTTAGTGAATGCTTTTAATACTTTTCTCATAACTTCGCAGTGAACTGAAACTTTCACAGATAATTGGTTGTTTTAATGTATATCTTGATTCAAAGAGAAGCTTTGTTTCTGAAAGGCTTTGCTTCTAAATTAATTTTGCAGTTAAAAAATGTATAAAACCAATTCTTGAACTCGTTACCTTCTATTTGCAAGGCGAGCGTTCTGACCACTGTACCATGCCACTCGAGTTTGACGGTGAATTAATTATATATCTCGATTCAGAGAGTAAGCTTGTACTCATAGATGAAGTTTTGCTCACCATTACCATTTAAGAATGATGTACTCTCCTTTAAAACGACTACCGGTACGTGTCAAACCTTGGCCCAAATATGTAACACGATTATATTAAAAAGGAGGAGTTTCAAAGCCTTGACGCGTCATCCGATCAGTAGTTGATATGGCAACGGGGAAACAACTGTGTTTAACAACAATTCGCACAATTTGACAGTATACTTTGAGACGCACTTTCGATTGGCACACTAGGTCTGAGATTTCTCGCTCATATTCGCTGGTTGATATCTTAAGTTGTTTATGTATATGACAGTTATTGAAGTTATACAACATCGACAATGTTTCAGTTCGTCTGTCGTCAGTTGTGTTCCCGCCGCTACAGAAGCACAATACGGTAAGTTTCTGCCGAATGAAAACAGCTCGAATCACATTATACAATATGCCTTTTCATATAGACTACTTGAGAAAATATACACGCGCGTTGCGTCTCGGTTTACACTGGTGAGCAAACATTTTAGCACACCTTGACACAGTAACATATCGTATCTATACTGGGAAGTCTCACCATGAAAGCTCTCTCCGTCCGTCCAGAGTTTTGAATTTGTCTGGGATATCGCGCCACCACATTTTTTTCAATGAAATTTTGGTTTTACCTCAGTATTGTATGGGGGTGCTGCGTGTGCTAAATTGTGTGCACATAATATATCCATTACCCACAGTCTTAGTGGTGTTTTCACACTGCCAAATGTTTCCAAAGAAAAGTTTACGTGGGGGGGGGGGGGTTATGTGGGATGTGCCATCATGTTTACATACCATAACTAGTGTTCACATTCCCGCAAATTACTGTGTGGTTTCAAAGGGAATAGTCTACATGTGCGTAACTGCTTTATTAAAACTAAACAGAAACTATATAGAAGAAAAACATGGGTAACTTTTGTTCAGTGTGGTTGTAATAATATCCGGGGTGGTAAGGTAGGTTTTGTGAGTTGCTTGCTATACCAGCAGATTGGCTTACGCCTGCGCAGTTTGGTAATTGCGAAGGAGTCCATTTTGAATTCGTTCTCCTTCCTAAAACGATGTCCATTTCACCCAAACTGAATTAGTTTTAATATAGCAGAAGTGCAACGAGGTTTCATATTCAATGGCAGGCTCTATGATATAACATTATCTGAGAGTTGTACTCTAGTGGTCAGGTGATTTGTAGGTAACATCTTGTTTTGTTTATTTCTAAAGTAACTACCACAAGTCATATACATGTATATTTCATGACAAAGCTGGGGTGTTGGAGTGTTACAATAATTATTGCTACATTTTGCTAATTTAAAATTTCACTGGTGCAACATTAACACCCCATGTTTGGAAGTACAGTTATTTTTTGTGTTGTGTATTTAATTAATTGTAAGCGCTGTGAATTACTTATACTTAAAAGAGCGTATTTAAATGCTAGTTATTATTATTTGTTGCTCACATACGTTTGACTTATTATTTCGTTTAAAACGACTATATTATCTCGTTTAAACGACGTAGGCCTATAATGTCGTTTAAACGAGATAATAAGTCGTTTAAGCGAAATAATAATTTCAAAAATATATACTTTTAAATATCGTTTTATACAATTTTCAACATCCGAATTTATTTATTTTTTGTCCAATGAATAACGACATAATATGTCTTTCAAAATTCGTTCCCTGTTTAAATTTTACTTTTGGGGTTCTCTTGAGCCAATCATGGCCGATATATTTTTAACATCTATGTGCCCAATGACATTTTTTATATTTCCAGAACACTTTGTCCGATCACGCTGAATTTTTCTGACTTTTCCTAACAATTCTTTGGAACCCCCTCACGCAACAATCAGTGATAATGGGTATTCATGGTTGCCATGGCAACTGTTTATTCTGAACAGGTCCAATTGAATTTCCACTTTTTTGTTAAAAATACTAGATTGTTGATACTGTTAAACATTCAATATGGGTTTTTGGGTTTGTTGTCAACTTTTAAACTCTGAACTCTGGACAACATTGAGTCATGTGACCACTTCCAATGCATTCTGGGAATCCAATATGGCCGCCATTACGTTTAAATGTAATAACTTACATTTTGTCCCAAAAATCAGATTTTTAAATGTTTTTATCAATTTATTTTGGTCAATGTATAATTTTATGTCATCAGTAGTATCATGGATGTTATTATATCGGCCTTTATTGTACTTTTGCTTTAGAAAACCCAATTTTTGGTCAAAATATTTAAAAATCACGTTTTTGTAAAACAAAATACCCAAAATATTGCTTATAGTGCCTTCTAGTGGTATTTTAAATGTTGTCACATTGTTGCACGTACTGAAGACAACATTTGTGCCAAATGTCATGGCCAACGGACAACAAATAATATTATTTTTGACCAAAAATTAGGAAAAATAACAAAAAATAGGTATAGCGCCACCTAACTTACCGATGAAAATTTCATAGCCTCATTTGATAGGTCGCGTCAAACCGAACATCTTTACGAAGTTTCAAGAAAATCGGCTGTTGAATACAGAAAACACGGAGGGGGGCACAATGAGCCCCACCCCCCAGGTCTGAGAACAAAAAAAACCAGGCTTGATAGGGTTAAGCTGCATCTCATCCTCTCGCCCACCTCCTTCCAATTATGTCCTTCCCAATGTATTGATATCAGGTAGGGTCGATACTGCAGGAAAGTCTTCAGACTGAGGTTGATCGAAACGATTCCTAGCCTCGACCAAGGCTTGTGTTGCAGAGTGCACTTACCACGGTATTCCCCATCCTGTATCGATTTCTGGCCCGAGAAATTCATCACACACGGCCGGTGCGCCGTCCCCGGCCCTGCACGCGTACACTGTACAGCAATATCAATAATTGAGTCGTGGATACGGTTGTGCATTGCGATGTCGTACGTTCGAACTTAATCAATACAGCCTTTATCGAAAGCTTTATATGTGTTTCTTTATTTTCCCATTGGAATTCCAATGGAAAGTCATAAGCACGGATTGTTGATTTGTGGGTGGTTTATTTTAAAGGATGGCCAATCACAGGTCCCTAGATTTGACCCAGTTTAATCTCATACACATTGCACTGTGCATGCATACACGTTGTACACATATAGTACAATGTACATCAAGCACAGTGAGCAATTGGTGGGCCAGCCAATAACCAATGAAAATAAGTCTTCATTTTTAATTTGGTATATTAGCATAATAAGTAAGACTAATTGGGTGGTAATTAGTTCTGAAAGAACTGGAGGTTTTCAGAACTAATTACCACTCAATAGAGAATTTTACATGGTGTCACCTCAATTAGTCTTACTTATCCTCTTCACCATTCAAAACTACTAGTTTTACATATTAGCATAATGAGCACCACCTTAAATTTTGGCATTTACAGAAGGATCAAGGCGCAACGACGAATGGTCACTGTATGTACAAGTATGTACATGTACATGTATGCAGTATGCATATGGATTCGTGCACTGTTCCCTGCGTTGAAATGTTGCTCCTTTCCTGGGTGCCAGGCGTTGCATGAATAATTATATATGTTCTGCAGAACGCATGTTGATTAGAGTACGTGATTATGTCTGTTTTACTAATCAACTGAAAAGGATCTATGTGTAAGTTAATTATAATAACAAATATTGACAGAACAAAACTAGTTGATGACTCGTGATGTCTATTCTTAATTTGTTGGTAATTACAGATTAATGAACACAGCGGCTGTCATTACTTTAAACACTCTCGCTCTGTTGGCAACGATCATCGTAACCGTAAATGCATGTGATGATATCGGCGGGACATGTCCACCACAATCACGCGAGTATCAAATGCGTGCTGGTAACCCGCATCAATTTCATCCAGGCCCCATACTAGATCATGTACTTAAAGGTAAGGTTTACCGCACCCAAACGGCTCGATCATACGTGACGTGTGCGGTATTCTGTTTACACGAAGATACATGTAAGTCATTCAACTACTGCAATTATAACAAGCTCTGTCAGCTCAACTCAGCAGTGTATTCCGATGATAAATCTGCATTGCAACCATTTAGCGGATGTCTCTACTTTGATGAAGAATTTCACGAAGATGTTCATGAAAATAAAAGTAAGATATTATTGGAATTTTCAGAACAAACGTATTTGCTCTATTTGTACTACTATTGAAATATTCATGTATTTAACTGATATACAATTAACATGTCATATACTCGTTTGCAGAGTTTTGTATACAATATTATTATCAAACAACCATTGGGATTTTAAACAATTTTTAGTCATCCTCTCTTCGTTCAGGCTAGAACGTCAGCATTGGTTTCCAATAATGGTTTTTCCGATCATTTGACTGGCCTGCTCATTACTGCTCCGTGCACCTTAATCGTAGCCGGCCCTCTATCGGTAAACATGATTCGTCTCTCATATATGGTGTGTACTAAGTCCGTGTAACAGACTATCCACCCCGTGCGCATCGTAGCCCTCTAATGAGATCATTACATAGTACATACTCGAAAGAAAGAACTCAACAACTTCTATCCCCACTATGCAAAGCCTCAAATCCTACATTGCTTGAAGTTTGTGTTGTTGATTTAGATATCGATGACTGTACTCCTGATCCCTGTATGAACGGAGCAACCTGTGTGGATGGCGTGGACAGCTTTACCTGTACATGTGTGGATGGATACACGGGAGATACCTGCGCTACAGGTAAATATTTAGTGATAAGGGGAGAGGTAAATGTTGGTTTGTTGATCATGTTGTCTGCTTCTTACAATTCACGTTTGTTTTGTTCAGATATCGATGACTGTACACCTGATCCATGTATGAACGGAGCAACCTGTGTGGATGGCGTGGACAGCTTTACCTGTACATGTGTGGATGGTTACACAGGAGATACCTGCGCTACAGGTAAATACTAAGCGTTATAAGAGTTAATAATGTTGGTGTATCGATCAGAGACTAGTCTTCTGTCAAGTCGGCTACCTCTTACAATTCACGTTTGTTTTGTTTAGATATCGACGACTGTACACCTGATCCATGTATGAACGGAGCAACCTGTTTAGATGGCGTGGACAGCTTTACCTGTACCTGTGTGGCTGGCTACACGGGAGATACCTGTACTACAGGTAAATACTAAGCGTTATAAGAGTTGAAATAAATGTTGGTGTGTCGATCAGAGACTAGTCTTCTGTCAAGTCGGCTACCTCTTACAATTCACGTTTGTTTTGTTTAGATATCGACGACTGTACACCTGATCCATGTATGAACGGAGTAACCTGTTTAGATGGCGTGGACAGCTTTACCTGTACTACAGGTAAATACTAAGCGTTATAAGAGTTGAAATAGTCGGCTATTTCTTACAATTCACGTTTGTTTTGTTTAGATATCGATGACTGTACTCATAATCCATGTATGAACGGAGCAACCTGTGTGGATGGCGTGGACAGCTTTACCTGTACATGTGTGGATGGTTACACGGGAGATACCTGCGCTACAGGTAAATATTTAGTGCTAAGGGGAGAAGTAAATGTTGGTTTGTCGATCATGTCGTCTGCTTCTTACAATTCACGTTTGTTTTGTTTAGATATCGATGACTGTACTCATAATCCATGTATGAACGGAGCAACCTGTGTGGATGGCGTGGACAGCTTTACCTGTACATGTGTGGATGGTTACACAGGAGATACCTGCGCTACCGGTAAATATTTAGTGCTAAGGGGAGAAGTAAATATTGGTTTGTCGATCATGTCTTCTGCTTCTTACATTTCACGTTTGTTTTGTTTAGATATCGATGACTGTACTCCTGATCCATGTATGAATGGAGCAGCCTGTGTGGATGGCGTGAACAGCTTTACCTGTACATGTGTGGCTGGCTACACGGGAGATACCTGCGCTACAGGTAAAATAATATTTAGCGCTATAGGTGTGAAGTAAATGTTGGTTTGTCGATCAGGAATATTTTTGGTCATGACTTCTGGTTCTTACAATTCACGTTTGTTTTGTTCAGATATCGATGACTGTAGTAATAATCCATGTATGAACGGAGCAACCTGTGTGGATGGCGTGGACAGCTTTACCTGTACATGTGTGGATGGTTACACGGGAGATACCTGCGACACATCAGGTAGGCCTTATTTCTGCATAAACATTTCAGTAGAAATTAAGAATTCAAATAAAAAGTACATTCTGCGTTTAAACCCAGCTACGCACTTTTGATAAACTATCCATAATGCATCCATACTTAATAAGAATCAAGGGCATGCACGGATTACCGCACGGGCAAACTGGGCACGTGCCCCGGGCCCAGGAGCCAATAGGGGCCCTTGGTTTTAAAAAAAAAAAAAAATAAAAAAAGCTTTTTTTTTGGTTGGGGGGCCACGGGTCCCTATTAAATGTCAAGGCGCCCCCCCCCCCATTTTAAAAATATTGGAGTAAATGTGATTTTGTAAATGTATGACTATGGCATTGTTTGAATGTAAATCACGTGTTTAATAAAGCCAATTAAATCACGTAGCCTACAGCGTGACATAGGCCTATGCTGTGTGGTTGTTTCTGTGCTATTGTGCAACAAAACTATGTAGGCTATCTGGGGGGAGGGCATGCAGTGAGTGCGTGTGCGTGCGCGTGGAGGCTAAGTAGCATAGTACTAGTAGTATTATGCGCGTGTATGGGCCCGTGGTGAATTTGTGCCCAGGGCCTGTGCTCATGATGATCCGTCCATGATCAAGGGGATATATACACAAACGAATCTATGGAAGTTTCAACTTATTTCGTTAACGAGAAAATAGTGAAAATGCAATAAGAAGTACTGTATTCATTCTAACGTGGAATTTACATCTCCAGAAGCCGAAAGTTTAGTTAGGAAATAAGTTTGCTTAAATGAAATCAACTCAGCCGAACGATTTCAATAGACGTTTTATTTACACCAAGTAAGATTGTTGTAAACTGCGATCATTGATTTATCTTTAGAAATTACCAATAGTGTGTAGGGGCTTTAACAGTGCAAATATTACTATTAGATAAATAATATATTTTGTGTGCATTGAATCTCAGTGACCACTTCACCGTGCCAGATTTACACCGCGCAACCGTTCATACGCGTGCTGATACCAGGGCCACTAACTGCACCGATACGCATTGAATTCATCGTTGAGGATTCTTATGCAGACCTACGTGTAAAAGTGTTCTTTTCGCTCAATAGTGATGTATATACTGTGGGTAAGTTTATTTGATTTTATGCACTTTTATAAACAGAATATAATTAATCATTTCAGGGAAGGATCCAAGCTGATGAGTTAGGAGGGGAAGGGGAATACTACAGGTCAAAACGATGACCAAAAAGGCCCCCTAAAAAGGATCGGAGGGGCTATAAGATTTTATTATTATTATTTTAACAACGTTTTATTAAGGGGTATTAATTATTTCGATTCAAAGCATGGAGCATGAACCGAATCAGCCAGTTTGAGGGCCTAATGTTAGGTCTACTAGTGTTTCATTACGATATGTGTATGTGTTATTTTTTTTCAGTAAACATATTATTATGGTTCAACAATAATCAAACGCCTGGTGTTCACACTAATTTCCCTTTAATTTATTTTGTTATATTATATAATTTATTATGTAGAACTGAAGGCTGCAGATTCAACAGCCAGTATAACAACAACATACGATGGTTCTTCAAACTTAAACACCAAATCTAATTTTAACTTTGTGGGTTCACCAGTCGTGATAAACATGATCGACAGCAGCCACGTTGAAGTAGGAATGAAAGGGATGGAGGAATCTTTCTTCATCGATAACGGCCCGTCTATTCCTGAGGCGAGTGAATGGTACATAGGTCTTGGAAGTTCCTATTCAGTCGAATGGCATTTTTACGAGCCATGTATTCCACTTCAAAATAAGTGAAAAATACACAATCATTTATTGTGTTCATGACTTATTTATTTATTTTAAATGATTGTACACATTGGTAAAAAAACGTTTTGAAATCAATCCATACTTTATAGGAATGAAGATATATGTATAGAAACCAACCTGTGAAAGTTTAAGTGAAATATTTAAATGTACAGTGTATACTTAACTATGTTACGTTGCGCTAGTGATAATTGATTTTTGATTATCAAATAAATTATTAAACATAATTATGACAATTATAACTGCATTGTTATGTGTGCGGTGGTAATGTGAAGATATTTCAAGCAATGTAGGCCGAGAATGCATTGTTTAACTTGTTTAACTTAATATACATTTGTGAAACTAAAATGAGAGATAATGAAAAAAAAAACATTATTGTGTAACGGGTTTACAAGCTGCACTTCATATAAAATTAATATAGTTTGCCTTCCCTCAGTATATAGTGTAAATATTAGAACAATGTATCGATACTAACAACAGTGAGAACTGCTGGGAACTGTCGAAGTTCATAAACGATTTGCGACTCTAATGTGAAAAGGTGAAAGATTTTAGGTTTGTCAACGCAGTATAGTTTACTTTGTCTGTTTAGTATATTTCCACCAAAGGGAAACCATGCCTTGTACTGAACCATTACTCCCCCATATTTATACAGGCCAAGTGGAATAAGATTTACTGATCAGATGTCAACAATAATATGATTTCATCGACAGAATCGTTTACATGAACTAAAAATTTATAAAGAAAATATAGTTATAACGTAAATTGCAGATATAGTCATTGTATTTTAATGGAATCGTATTTGTTGGAAGTAATTGCACCTTACCAAATACAAATGTTGTACCTTCCCATTAAATGTTATGTCCTCATGTCATCTCTTGAATTAATTTCATAGCACTTTATAATCACTAAAGTACATTAGCAATTAGCAGCAACAGTGTGTTTTATTGTCTCTTTTGTCAGGTTTGGTTAAACAATAGCTGTACCAGTGTCACTTAACTATGAATAATGTTCAACCATATAGGAGTAAGTTACACATGCAGGTGGTTTCACATGGTTAAAAATTTATCATCCGTGTTTTACGCTGTTTTAACGACAATTTCTGGACATGGTCTTTTTCATCTGAACATTGCTATTTTACTGGAGGGAGCTAGAAAAACAAATGCTTTAAAATGACACATTTTTCCAGAAAATCGTGATAAGTATGGCTTTACAGAAAATATGTACGGTATTTAATTTATTGTGGGTCCAGTCATAATTTCATTGTTACTGTAAAAAAACAACTGTTTCTTACAACTGTTTTGGGAAATATCTCATTTCCAAGTATTTGGTTTTTATTCGTATAGAAAATTATCAATGTTCCAATGAATACAAAAGTACATCTGGTAATTGCCGGTAACAAATATGTTGACGGATTTTTAAGATAGTTGTTGTGCTTGAGTAGTCACTAAGCGCTTAATTGAAGTTGTATGCTCCCCGAGGAGTTGAGACAGTTCCACGAGTGTTTTAAGAATGCCTGTGTTACCAGAAATAATAATTTGTAAAAAGGCATTGAGATCTCCTTCAATTATGCAAGGTATATTACATTATTTCATATTATTATTATCTTTGATTTCATTACCAGAAAGAAATAGGATTACAATAAAACAGATAATCAACTCAACAACTCCAACTAACGTCTGGCCCTTGTTTTACGACCGTCGTTAATGTGGGAGAAAGAAATGTAAAATTATGGAATCTATTCTCAGCTACATCACTAAAAATAGACAACAGATACGACATGTCTACAAGCCGAGTTACCATGGTTTCTGTAGGCGCGCGCAAATGACAACAAACACCAGTTTTGGTAGAATAGCGAAAAACACTGGCGGTACATCTTTAATAAAAGCATAGGCCTATTGTAATTTTAAGGTTACAGATTAAAACACTATATGATGATTTACATTATTTGTCTTTTGTTTATCTTGTCAAATATCACTTTGAAGTATTTAATTTTCCTTTCTTAAAGGATATCATCAAATTTCCAATGACAACAAAATCTTTCGTTAGAATAGCGAAAAACACAGGCCAGCATATTGTTATTTAAAGGTTGCGGATTCGAACACTATTTGATGATTTACATTATTTGTCTTTTGTTTGTATTTTTCATTGATGCGACGAAATGTATAAATCATATTGTTATAATCCACAAAACACTGAAATTTAACTGATTCTGTTTTCAAAACTCACTTATTATATCTCTCTTGAGGCTTATTTATCTTACAGCCCGAAAAAATACAGATAACACACGTTAATATCTGTTGTTACCCTATACCCTCCAAATGTAACAGATGTAAACGGTTCAGGTATTTTGTACTCAATATGCACCAACTTAGGTCAACCAATCAACACACAACAACCTACCAACCAGCCAGCGCAGCCAACCAATGAACGCCAACTTCGTGTTCTATGACCGTATTCATTTTAATAATCTTGTAAACGCGCCAGGGAAAACAACAATTGAAAAGAAGATCTCACTGGAAGGTAGAAATACGAAATAATATCAGGGTGGATCGATATTACTCTCCATTTCTAAACATTAATATTAAAAATTAGTCAGTAGGTAGGGCATCTATCAACAATGATACCATGACGTCATTTGTGAATATTTAATGAGCAACTGCTGAGGACGGTGTTCGTAGGGAGAAGAATAATCCCAAGTATTGGGGGGAAAAT